>JAFIDM010000003.1:37440065-37451721 GCA_023159025.1 Thereuonema tuberculata | reverse complement strand
TTATTTTATAGATTGTAATGCCTGATTTTATCTAAATTGTCAATTCTTTTACCTTATAACCAATTATTCATTCCTCAACAGCCCAAATTCCACAGCGTCTACAATGTTCAATAATAATATGTTCAAATTCCAATATTTTTTTATGGGTATCAGTGATTCTCCAAGTCTCTTCATCCATGATAAATCTCCCTATGTTTTTCAACAATTTTCGGGCAAATTAGGGACATTTTGTGCATATTAAATACTGGTATCACTTCTTATAATAAATAAAAGCTATGAAAAGCATATGATTTTAGACTTGAAAGCTAGAAGTAATAAAATAGGCTGATGAAAGTAAACCAAACCATACAAAATAAACATTTATTATTGCTTCTATTTCTTCCACAGATTCAAATCTATCCTGGCCAATCAGTTTCTGTTACTCACAGATGCCCGCAACACAAAAAACTTTTGAGACAAAACTCTTAGACTTACACTTATTTTCTTAAACTGTTAAGTAATACACTGAAATAATTATGTGTAGATGTTTCAAGAAACGATATGGATATGATGATGATGACAAATTCAGATACTACACTTTGTTTATACGGAGCGTAACAATAAAAAAACGGTCTGAAAGAAATTAAAAAGAAAAATGAATTACAAATCTGTTTAATAAATTTCTATTGCTACTTATATTCCTTATGCTTTAATTAGGGGAAGAAATCAGCTTCAAAAGCTCCGTGTTATTAAATCCTAAAGAACTTTCCCGTGTATGAAATGCGTGATGCATTTATTAGTATTATTCTTTTATATTTCATTAGTATATATACAAAGCTTTATAAAATAAAATAACGTCAGTAGTATGATGACGCCATCATTTACTAATCAGTTCAAATTAAACAATGTAAAGGCTTTCAAATGAGAGGAGTGAATTTTCAAATAATAAATTAACGTTTTCTATAAAACAAAAACAAACTAAACACGAAATACAATTGAAGTTAAGATACTTAGATAAATAGCTTCCATATGCATTAAAAAAAAAAGTCTTCAATTATTATTTTTATATATAGATATATGAATTAAAACTCATTGTTAAGCGCACTTTTTATTTATTCCAGATCCCAGAAGAGAAAAAGTCCTCAGTTTGGATATAGATTTTTCTCAGTTACGAAGTGCTGCCAACCTAAAAGTAAACAAGAAATAAAAAAATTAATACTTTTGTTTAAATCACATTACAAATATTGAACTATAAAAAAAAATCTTACTAATATCTTCTGAAACACTAAGGCAGAGGGCACCAATGCTCTGTCAAATCAATTTCTCAACTGATAAGCTGTGAATCTTAATCAGTCTTAAAATAAGAATTTGGGTGCAACAAACACAATTTGTCAAAACTTCACTGATGAGTCCTTGATAGTGTATTGTGTTTCTAAAAGTGACTGTGATTGGTTAATAACATGTAATGTCATTTCCGGATCACTTTTCGTAAGCACAGGTAAGTTTCAAAATGGCAGCTTCCATGGAGGAAAAAAAAAAGTAGGCAGAATTTTTTTTTCTTGAAGACAAGAATTGTCAAGGCAAGAACCTTCAAAGGAATTAATCATATTTAACATTATTTTCGGAACTTTTAATAGAAAAAATACATCTAATTCAAAATCACAGGAGTCGGTTTTAATCAGAGCCATCTTGGAAAAGGTGAACTGATGGAAGTTGACGAATGATTTGACAGACAAAATTTGGGCCGCTAAAATTTGATGACTCATCAGTGATTTAACGACTGTTAAACCCCTAGCGAATGTTGGTGCACAGAAAATGTCGGTTCAGGGAAGATTTGATAACCCTCAAAGTTAACGAAATCTTGGTGCACACACCCCTAAACAGTAAAAATGTTTGAATTTAAATTAAAGAGAGAGAAAAAAAAATATTTCATTATTGAACAAATTATAGTATTGATTCAATAATGGTTTTAATTAAGTAGTTTCTCATGAAGTTCTTTCCAATCTTTCAAAAACTACAGAAATGTAAAGATATAGACATGTTTATTTCTACTTCTGTTGTATTTTACTCATACTTTTGTAACCTTGCATGGGTATAGAAAAAAAAAATAAGCAATGAGCAATGTTCTTGCCCATTAGGCATATTCGGGAAGAAATAAGTATCTCAAGTAGTCTTGCAGGTTTGCTAGTTTACTCTTCTTTAAGATAAAAGCTCATGCAAAATTTCCTGTTACTATCTTCTGTGTTTTATGGGATAAGAAAGTCCCAAGGAAGGCAAAAGAAATAATATATAAAATGTATTATGTGCCTATAGCCACCTATGCAGCGGAGACATGGGTGATGAATGCTAGAGACTGGAGTAGACTTCAAGCTGGGGAGATGAAGTTTCTTAGAGGTATAGCAGGGAAGACTAGATTAGACAGAGTGAAAAATGAGGATATCCGGGAGGAGTTGAGGGTAAAAAGTTTGAGGAAAAAGGTGGAAGAGGGAAGGCTAAGGTGGTTCGGGCATGTGAGAAGAATGGAAGATGGTGGGTCTCCTAAGGTCTGGCAAGAGTTTAAAGAAGGAGGGAAGAGACCAAGAGGGAGACCGCGTAAGCGATGGCTGGATGATGTGAGGTACAGCCTGGAAGAGAGAGGCATCCCATGGGAAAGAATGTGTAGAGAAGAGGCTTGGAAGAACAGGGAGAGGTGGAGAGACTTAGTTAATTCCTAGACCCACAGCTGGTGGAACGGGAAAGGATATGTATGTATGTATCTTCTGTGTTTAAAATTTCTTTTGGGTAAAACAAACTTAAGAAAAAATTGTAAGATGTAAGAGACAAATAGAAGATATAAACACATTTTGAGATTTGATCATTTGACTTTGCCTATCATTATTTTTTTTTTTTAACTGATTGATTGATTAGCCAACGCCAGCTTTTGGCATTTCTGCCATCAAGCACCACGCTGACCAGTAGAGATGAGCCAAAAGATAAAATCCAGTCTATGTCGTCGAGTTTCGAATTTCCTCCAATTCTTTACAGCTATACAGAGGCTCCATATTCATTTGGCCGCACAGAGTACAGTTTTTTTTCAACTGGTCTCATAAAGTTCTAAACAACTAAAATTAAGGAAATGATTTCAATATTCCCTCACTGAATACTATTTTTATTTCATTTATTACTTTTATTAAGTAATTTTGCAAATAATTTTGCAAACAAATATGAAACACAGAAACAGAGATACATATTAAAAACAAAACCTTACATTGTATTTTAAACATTGCGAATTATGGTCCAGGTCATGTTTTAGATAATAAATTAAGTTATTTTAAATCCGTCCTGTGACTTCGTTGCGTTGTTTTTGTCGTTATGCATTTTGGGAACTACGTCCCATCATCAGACGTATCACTCGGAAAGAAATCGTCAAATATTAAATTAATTTTTTAAATTTTTGTCTACTGAAACGCCTTTGGTTAACCGATGTTTCAGTTGATTGATAATCGGATAATCAATGCTCTACTGTATATATATATCCGTTCACTGTCGGTTTTGCTACTTGTTAAGCCCAACACTTTTAAGAAATTTTTTTGTAGAGTTTCTTTCTTGTTTACTTTATCAGAATAAAAATTTATATTTGTTAAGAGAAAAATTTTATTTAAGAAAAATTTAGATGTATTAATTTGTTATAATGCTTCGTACTTCGAGATGCATGGAGCGTGACACGTTGATGTAGTGTTGATTATTGTATTTATCAGAATTTATTTTTGAATATATGAAATTGAGAGGAATTTGTACACACAAAAAAAATAATAATTATTTTTTTCAAATTTAATGTCTTTTTGCTATCATATTAATATACAATAAAAAAAACTATAAAATTATAAATATAAAACTTCCTTTATTTCATCCAACATCTCCAAAATGCGATATTTCGAAAATCCTCACCGGATTTTCTTTCTCAAGAATAAGGGAAAAGGGAGCACCAGAGAGTACAGTTAATCATAACTGTAACCATCAAATTTTAAGGAATTCCAGATTCATAGAAATGGCTTAGCAACATATTCTAAGAACTGCAAGTTTTCATTATCTGTGCTTTTTATTATATCAATCAACCAACTTTAGGCTCTGTGTCCTCCCATAATGTTACCTGATATCTGAGATAACTTTCTGACAATCTCAGCCTCAATTTATACCTAGAGTTAAGTATGTCTGACTGTCTTTCTCTCTCTCTCTCTCTGCCTGATGTCATTCGGCGTCTAACCTCTGTCTCTCTTGTGTCTCTTCCGTGTCTCCTTAGCTCTTGACCGTCTTTTACGATCAGCTTCATTCTTTCGATCCAAATCTGTCTGTTGTGCTGTTTTCAATCGTTTCCTCTCAATATCTTTCACAATATCGTTTATAATATGTGATGTATAAAAATATGCAACCAGCCCGTGCTCTTAAATAACAACCAATATACATTCCTAACCTTATTTACTGTTAACAGTTTGGCTTGGTGATTCTTTGAATTTACAGTAAATAAGATTAGGAATTTATATTGGTTGTTATTTAAGAGCAGGGATAATCCAAGAAGAATCGCTTCCAATGAAAGTGGTTATGATTTGTTGAATAGTTGAGCAAATGGTGATATGTTATTCCTTTTTGAATCAACTCATTATTTGATAGCACACCATTCTTGACGGAGAGAAGCAACATTTTGAAGTTCAACAATGCTCATTTGGCATTTATGGACTTCCTCGCAACAATGAAAACTGAACACCATTGTTTTCCATTGTTGCACTGCCATTGTGAATATTGGAAATCACAACAATAGTGCCTTTTGCATTTGCAACAATTACACAGGCACACCCTTGTCCATTGTTGAACTATGCAGCCCGAAAAGATTTTGGTGATATATAGATTTACTTATTTTTGCTGCTTACTTTTCAGACCCCAAGGTGAAACAATGTATTGGGTTGTGCCGAGGGCATCAGCTGGTCTTCATCCAGCCCTGCCTACAAAACTAAGCAAAAGAAAGATGCCTCACCTTTGCATCTTTCTTTATTTGTTAAGAGAAAACTTACTTAAAGTGTCTTGATTGCTGTAAACATCAATTAGAATAGTGACCATGCTATGTGAATATTAAGAAGATAAGGATCTTAAACTTATACAGTAAAACAATTTCCACTTTACATACCGTTTAGTAAGAGCATCCTCTTGTGATTTTTCTGAGGATATAGTGCCTGATACCGGGTTTGCCATGGCTATCTGATCCATTATATCCAACCCATGTTCATCAGCAACTTGCTGAATGAGCTGGTCTACTTGATCTTGAGGAGTGGACAAAGTTGTAACAGTACCCATTGAATCTTCCATAACCTAAAATTAATATGTCAAATAAAATCATTAAATGGCAAAAGCTATTCAGGTAAAATAAATCTGAGCATATTTTGAAAGCTTAATTTTTTGAAGGACACTTTTGCATGTAATACTTACACTAGTTCTAACATCCAAATCTTCAAACTGTGACTCAAATTTCTCCATTACAGCCGATATCTAAACAAAAGAATTAAGATTGACCAAAGACTTAAAAAAAAAATTTTAATCATAAGCTATTTGATACATTTATGATAAAATACTGATCTCTATTCATACTACAAAAGTATTAGTGTTTCTATAAAAAAAAAAACTTCAATTTTAAACTGCAGTAGAGAGTTTTAGTAGAAAGAAACTACTTCACATAGCAAAACAAAGGGAGATATTTATTGCATATGTCTAAAAAAAACAATCTATCGACATGTATAAGGATTGAACTAAAAGAAGTTAAAATAAATTGATTATGCAAAATAATAATAATAATTATAAATAAATAAAATGAAATTTTAAGCATTTAATTAAATATATAAGTAAATATGTAATCCTGTCTTCAAGAGGACAGGATTAGGGCAAATTCTCCTATGCAAATCTAATCTAATTTCATATTATTAATTTGTAATTCTAATTTAAATTCTAAGCAACAGCAATTTTTTATTTTTTTATTTTAAGCTTTAATTGTATTTTTATCTTTCTTTTTTTTTTAGTTTGTACACTTGTATTCATCTAAAATTACCTTCTGTAAGTCCATAGAGTTAAGTGCTTTATCAAGAGCTTTCACAACACTGCCCATACTTTTGCTAACCTAGAACAAGATAAAATTATTAAATTCTAATAAAATAATAAAAAAAAAATACATTAACACATTAACAAGCATTTTCATTTGAACAAGTGATACTAAACTTCCTTTCTTCTCCTTTTTCTTATTTTTTTTTCTTGCAATATGATATATGCACAGATATGTTCTGGAAACTGGAGCAATAATTTTAGAATATGATTTATCCAATTGTCTTAGATAATAATAAATAATTTTAAAAAGTCATAATCATTTAAGCTAAGAATTAAAAAAATAATAAGTATTACTGAAAAATACTGCATTTCATTCGAATATGCCAAAAAATTCCTAAGAAATGTACTTTTCATAAGAAAGCTTGTTTGAAAATGTTTTCTTTGTTGCACAAGCAAACTTTTACGCTGGAATCAAAAACAACAAAAAAAGGCTCCATCAACTGACAAGGAATGATACTAAAATGTAAGTATCAACAACACAAGTGCATCTAATTTATTTAAAAATAAAAAGAAAATAACATACATATACAAAATATTATTTCGAATGACAAACCACCAAAGAGATGTAAGATATCAGAAGTTCAAAATGGAAATCACCCTGTATTTGGTAGAAAACATCAAATGCTAGCAAAATACCCGTGCTCTGCGCAGGTTACAAAAGAAATGTTGTCCTGATTTAGATGAGGAAGAAATTGTAATAGTGAGATCACTTTGAAGCTTTCCCAGCTGGTAAAAAAAAAATCATGTGATAGTTACAAATTGATGTTATTCGTATTTTGTAACTCAAAAATCCCTAGATATCAAATTAATATCAAGATCGGAGAATATAAGACATCCCACCCCTTTCTATCCTTCTCCATATCCCTATCACTTCAAACCTTCTCAGCTGGTAAAAAAATCATGTGATCATTACAGGTTAATGTAATATTCTTATTTTGTAACCCGAAAACCCTGTAGAAGTATCCTTCAACAAAGATGCCCCCCTCCCTTACACTCCTTATGACATGAAATCAAAAATTCAGCGAATACATATCTTTTCGATTTCGACAAAGAACACTCATATCAAATTTTGTGTTTCTACCTCAAGAAGTCTTGGAGATAAGCATATCCTTTAATGTCATTCGAAAAGGCAGTTTGACAGCCCTGAGGTACAGAGACAAGATCCTCCAACCTATTGAGTTGGAACACTGGAGTCATTGGTGATTTTTTTTTAGTGGACAAGATGGCCAAAGAAGAGAGCATCGAGCCTATGGAGTGGCCACCTTGCTCACCAGACTTAAATCTCACTGAGTATGTCTGGGATGTGCTTGGCAGACACACTGCAGCTAGGCCGGCACCTCCCCCAACTGTTTCAGAACTGATGATTGCCCTTCTGGATGAGTGGCAATGCATCCCCCAAAAACTGATCGAATCCATGCCACACAGTTATGCAGCAGTGTTGGCCGTTCGAGAAGAACACATACCGCAACCGTTTTTGAACTGTTCTACTGAAACCCACATTGCCCTAAAATGTCTCATGTCATGTGAACATTGCATAAAGAGCCTCTAGCTAAATCCATTAAGTTACTCATGGTTTGATATGTTGCAAACTTATTCAGGAAAGTAAGAGGAATCAATTCACACTGACTTTCTTTGATAAGTAATCAAACAGATCCTAACAAAGACTTGATGTATCTAAGGCAGGGTTGGTAATGTTTTTAAACTTTTGTTTATATCAAATGTTTAAAACTAACAATAAAAAACAGGGGTTTTAAACTGTGTTTAAAACTGGAAAAAAAATAATAATAATAAACCAAAATGGAGAAATGACATTTTTAAGTCATCAATTACAGAATTTCAAAGCTTACGCTCTCTTAAGTAGATGTTTGTAACTCGATTCTGGCATATTGGCATGCCTTTGACAATAAAACAGTTTTGCCTTGCCGTCATCACTCTTCAATGTGAGAATCAAATATTCCATGAGTTCTTCTGTCGGCGGACTTTCTGGTGCCTAAAGGTAGAGTATGATAGATGCGTCTTCGAATGCATGGCAGTGCGTCCATTAATGTCCCCTCCACTCTCTAGATCCATGCGGCCTTGCTTTTCAATGGGGACGGACGCATCTCTACTGAGACGAAAGTGGCACTGTGTCCCTTTGCTTCTAGGGACGGGGAAGCATTGGATGCAAGAGACCAGTCATCATTGCGTCCGAACTACTTTCGCTAGCTTTCTCTAGCAAAAAATATTGAAATAAATAGCGTTCTGAACTATTCTGTGGAAACAAATAGATACAAAAATAAATTGCGGAAATGTTTGCATTTGTTATAGTAATTTAAAAAAATCAGGCAATTCAATTTAATAAATTCATTTTTCATAAAGATACAAAATTATTAACATCAAATAATTTTACGGTATTTTTTGGTTCTTTTTTTGTAGAATCAAAAATTTAAAATACAATTTAACTAGCATAGTAACATTTGACTCCGATATTTTTAATGTTTTAATGTACAAGCTATATTCATAATGGTTATAAATCTTTTTCGAATTGTATCCCGAAATTGGAATTTTCCAGATATCACGGTATGTTTGAATTTCAAAGAAAATCTGCTTTTCTTTCCTTTCCCTTTTGCTGTGTCCAATAATGGATTACAGCCATTAAGTTATTAAAAGATTATACCGGTATTTGTAAATGACCGTTAATTTAAGTATTAAAAAAAATACAGAAATGGAAAGAAAGGGGATTCAATAGATTTTTCAAGCCAGCTGAGAGATGAATATATTTTAATTTTTATGTTTATGGTATTTTTTTTTAATTGTATTAATACATATAAATTTTTATATCTTTTTTGAATCAGGTCACATTCACGATATAGCAAAGTGACATTTGCCTAAGAAATGGATATTTTTAATGTTTTAATGAATAAAAGCTGTATTCATAATGGCTATAAATCTTTTTGTGTGGAGTTGTGCGAGGAAGGATGCATCTGAAATGGTCTTTAGGGCAACATCCATTTTGTCCAAGGTCGTCCTGCTCTGTTGCGTGATCTGGAGCGATACGTCCGACCTCAATACCGTTGCTGCTGAGATGCAACAACGATACCCTAGCTTAACATCTTTATCTCAACTCCTTTGTATTCCCAATTGTTGTATACTTATATATTATACTAATATATAAAGCTGAAGAGTTTGTATGTTTGAACGTGCTAATCTCAGGAACTACCAGTCCGATTTGAAAAATTCTTTTTGCGTTAGATAGCCCATTTATTGAGGAAGGTTATAGGCTATATAACATCACGCTACGGCCAATAGGAGCGGAGCAGTAAACATAAATGTCAACCAATGGGTGTGGCGGCGGTGACAGGGTGGCTTTGCCACACGATGAGAACCGAACATTACCGAGAAGGGCCGAATCTAACATGGGTGACACCGCAGGGCAGAGCTCATATATATATATATATATATATATATATATATATATATATATATAGCAGTGCTTCATATTTTTAACTTTATCTGGATTTGTATTGTTGAAATAGGGAAAGTCTTTGCATATGGTAAGGAAGAAAGAGGCTATATGGAAGATTTTTTTTAACTTCCTACACAGGCCGATGGGAAATGTGCGAGGGCTCAGTGCAAGGCTTGCGATAAAGTTGTTGTAGGACTTTCTGCTCAGATGCGGAATCATTATAGCAAGTACATGTCTGTGAAAAGTGGCCATTGTCCACGGAAGAATCATCTATACAGGAAATAAAGGCAAAGGTAAGCTATCTCTTACTTTCGAATGAATGTAAATGCGGATAAGAAACTACAAATAAATAAGTTTTATCAGCAAGTGTAGATCCTGTTTTTTTTCTGTTAAAGCTAAATGGTAATTTTTCATTCTTTTAGCTTACTGTACTACATTTTTTTTTTATTGTCTTTATTCTTTTTCAGAATGTTCAACAACCCATCAGGACCAGCCGTCGAAGAGATCCAAGGTTAACTCCTTTCTTCTCTCAAAAAAAAAAAAGAAAAAGTATCGACAGAGACATATATGCAGGAAAGAAACTCGCCGGCCTGAAGGGTTAATATATGCTCTGTAATTAAATAAGCAAAAACTTACCGTTTTCATTGTAACAGCCGTCTGAACTTTAGAAGACACTGCATCAACTTTGGAAGCCATTCGTAAGTAGTTCAGGCTTTCATTCTTTTTCCTAATAGCGTTTTCAGCATAAATCCTAGCTCCCTCAACATTTCCCTGGCTTAAGGCCTACATTTACAAAAGAAAAATAATGTTCGATTAATTTCATTCCATGTCTTTTTCAAAATATCAAGAGAGAGAATAACTAAAGCAATAATTTACTAACTAAAACATGAATTTTCTTATAGCATATTAGTGTCTGGAGCACTTCAAGGAAATACACAAAAGATCTAAATAGCTTTGGAGTATCCTTAGATAAAGAAAAAGCACATATTAAGGGCATAATTTACCTTTTTAACTTTTGCCGTTTGAACCTTCTGATCTTTCTCTGCTTTTTTTGATAGTCTTTCCAACTGTTTGGCACAAAACTAAAATAGAAACCAAAGTGTTATTAATCTTAAATAAATCTTATTTGCAAATAAGATCATTTATGTTTTATTTTCAAGTTCTATAGAATATTTCCCAAATAAGGAAATCAAGTCTGGTTCTTAATACTTTTTTCAAAATTCATTTAAACAAAATTATTTTGTCTAAAAAATAAAGATTGTGAATGATATCAAAGTGTACAATATAATATAAAATGCTACCTATGGCTGCTTTACATGCTCTCGAAAACTTGCCGTTTGCCAGTTGCAGCTTGGGGAAAATGCCGACGCTTTACATGTGAAGCAGCAAATAGCGTTTTGATCTCATTTAGATTGCGAATAAAAATACTGGTTGGCGAAGTAACAAACAAGTTGATTTCGCAGCTTTGCTTTTATATTAATTCCAACTCATTTCACAGCCAAGATAAAGAAAAAGATAAAACAAACATCCTAGAGGAATAGAATGTGGTGAGTGAAGCTGATTCAAACTATGAGCAAAGAATATCGATATTTCAGTGTGAAGTTTAACACTGTAGTAGTTTTTAAATAAATTTTCTTGTCGCCAAGGACATGGTGTCAACTTGCTTCTAATAATTGTCTGAATTTAGAGCAAGTGGGAGATTTTCAAGCCACTTGCCGGTTTGAGGCAAGTTTTCGAGAGCACGTAAAGCAGCCATGAGGTAATTTTTAATTATTCAAAAATTAAATAAGTCCTTTAAAAAAAGAAAGAAAGAAAGAAAAACAATCATATTTTCAGAAATGTGTTCACTAACATTTTAATAAAAAAAAAAAAAAAAAAAAGAGAAGAGAGGAAGGAAAATAGAAGGGGAATGAAAGTTTTCACTTAGTACGACAGCATTGAAGAAAGGTAAAGACTTGAAACGATTCAAATTATAAAAAGATTTCATGGCTGTGTGATGTTATTCATAGCCTTTTCCTTGTTTTTTGAGAAAAACAACCCAACAGAAGTTCGTGTGTAGTCTTGTGACAGAGACAGAAGAAGTAGAAGCTGTAATTATATATATTTTTT
>JAFIDM010000003.1:37395519-37440055 GCA_023159025.1 Thereuonema tuberculata | reverse complement strand
ATTAGGGGTAAAGAGGAGATTTGTTTATCCACTCTGTTTAATTCAAATTTTGTTTGCACAATCAAAGATTCCAACTGTAACAATGTGAATAACGTTTTCTAAAGAAGCTCTACCAATGACGTTTTACATTATTTTGACCTGTGAATTAACAGTTCAAATAAGGTCAGGTTTGTTTACGAAGTCACAGCACTATCTAACGCAAAACGTGAGTGCTAACATTCATTGTGATATTTTTGTTATCGGTTTTTTATATTATTTTTGCTTCATCTAAAAAAATTTAAGGTAATATGAATTAATTTTATAGCAATCAATAGCTTTGAATCAAGTTTCTAGGTTCAAAATAATTAAAATTCAATGCTATAAAAGCCGAATACTTAGTAAACTACCTCATAATTTTGCCTCACATATGGGTTTACGTAATTTCCGATTCGAAGTCTTATGGGCAAAGTTTGACTAGTTCTAGTTCATACTGATACAATTCATCTGCCAGTAAAATATACGATGAAATACTGAAAAGTAAGCTTTTCACTATACCACCAATCATTTCAATGCTTAAGTTACAGCTGCATTCTTCCTTTGTGGTTCATCTTGTATCTCACTAAAAGTAATTTTTGTAGTTTTTATCCAAACAAAGCTTTCAAAAAATCAATAAATGTTAAATAAAAAAAAAAAACTCAAATCAGCAAAAAAACAAAAACAAAAATTGAATCCAAATTCGCAAGGTTTGCCACCTGATTATTGTCAACAGCTACTGTCTAATCGCCGACAGAAAACTCAAATATTGGAGCAAATAGAAAAAAGTTTTTACAGACACTAAAGCATATTTCCTTTGATAATGAATTAAATACCAACACTCAATGCAATAGCAATATTACTTAAAAATACTGAGAAATAGTTTCTCATGATTTCCCCTAAAAATGCAATGACGATGAATCACCTACACGAAATAAAGATTAAATAAGATTTTTTCCAGTCATTCAATTTCATAAATAAAGAATACATTAAAAAATTAATGATAATAAATCGCTGGGCTAGGAATTAATTTCATCAAATATCATTTAGTCTCGATTATATTTCCATTATATAATAAAAAGAATTGTCAAAACTGACAATCATGAAGAATAAAACATGTTTCTAAACATAAAAAATTACAATATATTGTAGTTATTTCAAGGTTACACGATTATAAACCTAGGCCCATCCCTGTCTGAATTAAGTATGTCAGCAACAATCGTTAGCCGATTTAAAGCTTGCCATAAAAGTTGGATAAAAATTTCAATTTTCAACTTCTACTATTGTATTATTTTGACTCGAGAGAAGAATTTTAGAAATCTGTTTGCAGTGAAAATGGCAAAACCCTAAAAATGGGACGATTCCTTAGTCAATTTACGTGACAACAAATGATACTTTGTCGTTGAAACTAACTCGAGACACATCAATTGTTTTGACTTTTCACTTATAAAACATTCGATTCAAAACTTTTTATGGGAAAACAAATATAAGGAATAAAATACCAGCCTATTAACGGGATCACTTGGTTTATTAACTGTCGAATTATGTGAAATATCAACGACCGCTAGATGTCGCTTTCGACCGGAAGTAAGACCGGACGTGACCTCACAGAAACCCAAGTAGCGAAATTTGGAACTCGTTTTGCTCATGGTGCTTTCTGTTTACTAAAACGCGATGCTCACAGATCATTGAAATTCTTTTTCTGATTACTTTTTAAATAATCAGATAAGGTGAGGAATTATGGAACTTCTAATTAGGCATGTATGAAGTACCAGGGATATTGCGGCTGTATAATCGAAAAAAAAAAAATTGTGGCCGGTAACAAGTAAATCTTGTCAAGACTTTTCTTATGTTTTCTAACGTTCGAAGATGAGATTTTTCATCTTTTTCGTTCGTTTTTTCTATTAAATACATTTTAAATTTCAAAAGATAATTTACCTCCTCCACATTTAATCTAGATTTTTAAATTTATCCTGTTTTCTGATTGTTGTTGTAATTATTTTTTTTAATTTATTCTAAATGCCTGAGAAACCTTTTATCTTAGATTACCAATATTAAAGATTTTTTATTTTTATTTATGAAGGATAACTGACTAATATTAAATTTTGAAAACTGAGCAATATTAAAATTTTCTGAATATGATAAATGTCCCTTGCTAATAAAGTTTGAAAATAGCACGTTACTTCTTTAAGTAAATAAAGTTTTTGAGATAATAGAACAAAATAAAGTTTCAGCTTATTAGCATTTTTTAAAAGTGTGAAGTAAATTAACTTTTAGTATTTTTGTTCATAAAGACTAAAATACAATTTTCAAGCAAGATCTTTGCTATTTAATAAGAATAAGAAAAATTAAGGGTAAGTCCAGAATTATGTTGATACAAACTTAATTATAAAATGTAAACTTGTTTAATTTGAGATAGTGAAAGATATTAGTATTGCTTACTTAGGAATTTAATAAATATATGTAAATACAAAAAAAAAAAAAATCATTCGCGACCAATTTTTATTCCGTATTGAACTATCACTGGAGCGAGTTTTCAGATAAAATCTTGAAATGTAGTTGTTGATTATTTTATTCTGATTATTGAAATGTAGCGATATAAAATCTTTAAAAACACAGCTTTTACAGACAGAAAGTCATCAAAGTTCATCACTTTGATATTATAAAAATCATTGATTTTTGTATTATTTTCTCAATCCCGAAACTATGTTTCGATATTAAATATTTAATTAATATCGAACATTAATACTGGTATTAATATTTAAATTTAGAAGCAGTAAATGAATTAAGTTTCTTAAGAATCAAAATATTATTTTTTGTCATTTTGATTGAATAATCCCTTGTTTCGTTACATTGAAAATGTAAATTTTGGAATTTGTTGGACCGAGTGTACATTTACAAATAACTTTCGTAAGAGATTAATTATATTCTCCAAATCAACTGAAAAGCTTGATAATGTAGATGTTTTAATATAAGTCATTATTTTATTATTGTTATCATAATAAAAGAAACCGTTCTTTAAACTGAATTTCTCAGTCATTCAAAATGTATTCTAACATGAAATTATTACAATTTATTTAATCATTAGTTAAACATTTCCTAATTTTTATTTTATTTTATTTTTTTTCAGGTTTTTAATATGTGATTTCAGTTAAAAAAAACCTAATTTTTTAAAAAAAATGTCAACAAAGGATAATGATTTACCGGATAAACCAGCAGAATCAACATCAATTTCTTCTGTTACTGAGCACGAGAAAGAAATTGCACAAAATGGCTTGCAGGAATTTGAGAAAGGGAATTTTGAATCGGCTCTTCAAGCCCTTAATAAGCTTTTAAATATAAGAGCAAATGATCCTAAAGCTCTTCATAATAAAGCTGTGACTGAGTTTTATTTGTCAAGTTTAACTAAAATTGAAGAATTTAGAAAAAGTGTGTCGCAGATTTGCAATCAGGTAGGTTGAAATTTTTCATTGTTTAAGTTACTTTAAAAAAAGTAGAAAGGTTAAAAATTTTGAATAGAACTATAGAAATAGTATTAAAAACTGAACTGTTTACTGAAAGTGGAATACCAGATTAAAAGAAAAAAAGACTGTACTGATATACAGTCAAACATGATTTTACAGGAAGTGCTTATAGTAACAGCAGCCAGGTGTATTTGTTTTTTCAACGATCCTTGAACCAGAACTGAGCAGTTTGCACAGACTGTAGAAAAGGTAGTAGTGTAATCGGTAAAAGTCTAGTTTATGTTATGGGGTGTTGGTGTTTTTTTTTTTTTTTTTGCGTCGTCAAACAGCCGTCTTTGGACCTCAAAATTTGAACTGGGAAAAATTGTTCCAAAAGTTACCAACAGATACATCCTGGAGCTGAGCAGACCTCACTTAACTTAACATATAGCTAATTGGAATAAACACTTCGGTCCTTCGGATCTCAAAATTTGACGTCGTTTATCCCTGTGCAATATCGTACGAAGCATCCTATTGACTTGTACCGTATTCTAGACTGTAAACATTATAATCATTGGTGCGGTTGCATCACTAGGGAAAGATCATGCCACATTCTAGGAAGATGAGGCACATACTGCAGATTCCGAATTTGACTGAGGTCTTAGTAGATCTGTGGAAATACGGTGTATTTGTACTTCTATTAAGCATGGGTATACTTTTTATGTGGTGAAGAAGAGTGTATGAGGATCTGATACTATATCAGTGAATTTCTATATCCTTTCTATGCATGGCATTGGGCTGATCACAAAATGGCATCCCATGTTTTAGAGCAGGGGTTCTCAACCTGGGCTCCATGATACCGTTTAATGATTTTAATGTGGATATAGGAATAAATTTGTTTTACTCATGTATGTGTTTTTATATCGTTTACTTTTAGAATGCTTTTACAATGGTATACTTCTATCTCCAGCCTTAATTTAGTTGAAGAAAGCAGCAAACAACTATCTGTACCACAATTACAATAGAGTGTAGGTAGGGTTGTTCTCGGATCGCAGATGCCTATGTTAACGTCCCCTTTTCCTCCTATGCTGTAAGCTTCCTATATGCTCTGTAGTATGCAACTCTCGGGCGACAGAGATACACTCTTTAGGCTGTTTGGATTCTATTCAAATCATGTGGTTTCACGATAGATGCTATTAAAAATCAATGAATAATGAAGAACATAAGTTAATAATTTAATTATATTAAACTACTAAATTTCAAATTTTAATAATTATTGTAATTTTTTTCTATTTGTAGTTTACAATACTCCATTGATATTTTTATCGTATTGTAAAATGTACATAAAGCAAGCTTGTAACACATATGTAAAACATGCTTGTGTTTAAATTTATTTCTTTAATTTTTTTTTTTGGGTGGGGGCAGCCATAAGCATAGCAAGAGTGTTAAGGGGCCTGGACTTGATAAAGGCTGGTAACCGCTGTATTGGAGCTGTTTCTAATACATGAGCTGCTGATCATATGTTCTGTACAAAGTTGTATATTATCAAGAGGAGTAGTAATATTTGTCTGTTGTTTTAACTTTTTTTAACATTCGAGCACTGAATCTTTTAATTATACTGTTTTGACAAATGCTGATACAGTGTCAGAGGCTTGCATCACTGGTTTTGGTTTTTTTTTTTTTGGTTGTAGAAGTAGTTCGGAGAAGTTTCTTTTTTTTTTAATTGAGTCGGGGGGGGGGGCAAAACTGAGTTTGTCCCCCCTACAAAATTATCTAAATCCATCCCTGGTTTCATGCTTCCAATATAAGCTCCTCCCTAGTGACTTAAAGCCTAGGCTCTTGAATAGCCATTGATACAACAACAACATTCTGGATTCTAAAGTTTTGTACTTTCTACAGATGGTTCCAAATGATGCTTTTCAGGGAAATAATATCTAGCTTCATGTGTACAAAGTTGCAGCAGTTCCTTATACCCCACGTAATTTTCTTTTGCGTGCTAGCTTGATCTGGAATAAGACATGATCCTCTAACTCCTTGCTCTTGCCTCTTCCACCAGCTATTTAAAAAGACCTGTACATCTGGATAGGGGCAGCATCAATAGCCATTATCACCCAGAAATTGTTCCATTCTAAGTCAAATTACATACAAGAGCTTATCATGGCTTGCAAAATATACTCAGTGTTGAATATTTTGAGATTTCTCACCTGTCTCTGTAGATAGTGTAATTTACTTCACTGTTTCATGTCTTGGTGTTGCACTTTCAATAAACTATAGCATGCGTATAATGAATATTTTGTTTTATTTTCAGTTAAATTCTTTTAACAACCTTTTGTCAATAAGTTCAAATATTTATATAGACCAATTTCATCTTAATTCAGGCAGCCACTATCAAAATGTCAGTTGACCATCTCAAATTGTTTTTTTTTTGTTTTTTGTTTTTGTTTTTTTTTTGAAAAAATGACAGTAATTACTTCAATTTAGAATATAAGATATTTCAGAAGGATTTTTTTTGGAAAAAAGTTTTTGGCCAAGTTATAGCATTTTGAAATTTGGTAAAAAAATTCATCAGTTTCAAAAATCGCACAAAATGTCTAATTTTAAAACGTATATAACTCCAAAAAATTAACAGCTAGAGTTAAAGTTTGTTTTGGTTTGAAGCTATTAAATTGTACTTAATTTTAGCATTTTTTACAAGTGCTTAGAGCAAATTTTTTTTAAGCCAAAAAATTCCTTTTTTTAGTGTAAAAAAATTGAATTTTTTAGTATTTTAGAAATTTTTTTCTCATACAAAGAAAAGCTTGATGTGAAAGGTTAAGATGACAATATAACTCTCCTAGTTTAATCTCACAAGTATTTTTATTTTTTACATGTGATGTATACTGTCCGGCCACTTTATTAGGTACACCCTTTGCTGTGCGCACAAATGCTGTGTCTCACAACAACTCTTCAAGCTGGTGGAGGCAGTGTCATGGTGAGGGGGATGTTTTCCTGGCACACGTTGGGTCCATTGATACCTCTGGAGGCACGTCAGGATGCTAGAGCATACCTAAGCATCATAGCTGACTAAGTGCAACAATAAACATGTAAACAGTTTATCCTCATGCAGACGGCTACTTCCATCAGGATAATGCACCAATGCACAAAGCCCACATCACTATGGGATGGTTTGAGGAACATGACGATGACTTTTCCTTGCTGCAGTGGCCCGCTCAGTCCCCGGATCTCAGTCCGATTGAAAATTTGTGGTTTGAGCTGGAACGGGCTGTTCGCTCCAGGCCTAGACCTCCATCAGATCTTTAGAAACTGCGTGACACACTCATGTCTGCATGGTACACAATACCTTAACTTTTACAGCATCTTGTGAAATCGAAGCCTCGATGAATTCAGGCTGGTTTGAGGACTAAAGGAGGCTGAACATGCTACTAGGTAGGTGTGGCACATAATAAAGTGGCCGGACAATGTATGTAGCTGTTAAAAAAATTCGTTAAAATGTGCTAAAAAGCATAAATCCACCATTTTTGAATGCAAATTACTCAAAAACCTCATTTTTTAAAAATCTGAAAATTTGGCATAATTTTCCTTATTAGTAAGTAGTGTAGTGGTGAAGGCAGAATAGTGGATTTTTGTCTCATAAGTTTTCTAGTTTCCTATGATTTTTTGAATGTGGCACTATTTCATTGTCAGTAGGTCTTTTTTTTTTTTTAATAAATGTATTTTAGAAAAACATTAATAATATTAAGTATTTTAGTAACAATTATTAATTTACAATCAGAATATTATAATTTATATTCAGATTAAACATAAGTGCTGAAAGGTGAATATAAATATTTTATTAAAAATTTATATAAAAGAAAATTAAATGACATTAATAAAAAGAATTATGCCGTTCCTGCATGGCCGAGCGATCTAGACGGCGGTCTGCCGTGTGACCGTTGTGTCGGAACCTGGGTTCGAATCCCGGCGTTGGCATGTAGGTTTCTTTCTTCTTCTGTGTTTCGTCCGTTTCTCCCCTGGGACTTACTATCCCAAGGTTATCCTCGACGGGATGTGAATCTCGTCCCCCTTCTGGAATTTCCTAGCCTCACCCTGACGTTGTCAGGTAGGGCTAGCCCGTGGTCCATAGTTGGCCAAAGTCTATGAAAGGAAAAAGATTTATGAAGAAAAGAGCTGCTGAATCTGGATCACTTCCTTTTTATCAAAGTGATGTCCTCAAGTTCTCAAGAGATGCTTATCATTTGCCCATCCACCAGTAATTGTTATATATATATGCAACAAACTCACCTATCTGAAAATGTCCTACTGAGAATGAGCAGTGTTTCAACATTCGGAACAAATCCTCTTTCTTTCCATGGCTGGATCACCTTTGGAAAATTCGTACAACTTAAATCTATTTTTAAAATGTTCAGCAGCCCATCTGAAATGCAAACTAAAGATCTAACGTTTTCTAGTGAGCAAGCCTTCGTGATTTCATTATTTTGTGTTCAATAGCACAGACAGCATGAGCTGTATCATGAGTGATGCCATCGGAAACAATGGCAAATGTTCTCCAAAGTAGGCAATACATGTAAAAATTGAAACCTGAACATTTTGCCAGTGTTAGCTTTAGATTTCATGTGGCAAAATCACTAACCAATTTTCTGCACAATCAAAATGCAAAACTAGCACAGGACTTTCTGCTACTGAAATTGTATCCTTCCTATGCCTTCTCTCTGGATTTTGCAATTGTGAGTGTGGGAAACAGCTCTGATAATCCAACACCTTGCTTCTTCTAAGAACCTTTCAGTAGACAAAGTCTTCTTAATAAGATCACCTCCTGCCCAAATAGCAATATCTGGTATGTATTTCATGTAGTTTAGCAGCAGTTCTTGCATGATATAACAAGTGGTGTTGATTGTGAAATTCCAATTGCAGGTCGACATTAGATAATAGATAGGTAAATTTGTAATACTCGTCACAAAGTATTACTTTCGCTGTCAAATCAATTACACCATCCAAACAACAAGCGATTGGTCGATCTACACCTCAAGCTAGAAAGAAAAAGGCATTACAGCTTCACAAACAGACAAGCAACGTGAACCAATAATTGATAAAGTGGCGATCATTATAGTTGGCGTATTATAACTCGCATGATATAATTCTTCATCGCAGAAATAAACAGAATTAAAACACAAACGCTTTCTTTCTTTGAGTGGCATTGCAATGCATGCCGGGTACAGCTACTCTTAACAATTTTTTAAAAATATAATTTTAAAAAATTAACCAGCTGACAATGAATAATGCCACATTCAAAAAATCGTAGGAAACTTATTAGACAAAAATCCACTATTCTGCCTTCACCACTGCACTAATTACTAATAAGAGAATTTAATGCCTTATCTGAACATTAGTTCAGATTTCAGCACATTTTAACGATACTTTTTAATAGCTAAATATATCACAAGTAAAAATACCGGTGAGACTCCACTAGGAGGAATATATATACATTGTCATCTCAAGCTTTTCTTTGTATGAGAAAAAAATTCAATTTTTTTTTTACAGTAAAAATGGAATTTTTTGGCTTACAAAAAAATTTCTCTAAGCACTTGTAAATAATGCTAAAATTAAGTACAATTTAATAGCTTCAAAACAAAACAAACTTTAACTCTAGCTGTTAATTTTTTGGAGTTCATGCATTTTAAAATTAGACATTTTATGCGATTTTTGAAACTGATGAATTTTTTTTACCACATTTCAAAATGCTGTAACTTGGCAAAAAAAAAATTGAGATGTCAGCTGACATCCCCTGCCTGACTTGAGATGGAAATGGTCTATATATATGTGTGTGTGTGGCCTTTGAGAGGTTATTCAAAATAAATTTTAATTTATTTTCAATTATTGCAAATTTTGTAATTTTTCCTTTCCTAGTCTCATACGAATGTTGAGGAAAGTGAGGGAATGGATGATGTCGATCACTGTGTGATTTATTATAATCAAGCCGTTGTTTTATATCATTTGAGACAATATCATTCAGCCATTAGCGTTCTGGATAAAGTATTTCAATTTATTGAGCCCATTGGTAAGCGAAATTTTGTTTCTTTTATTTACTATTTAAATAATCAAGATTTTCTAACCAATATTACAAAACTTTTCAAAACAGTGTGCCGTTAGAAAATTTTGAGACTGCATCTGTTATAAATATTTAGCTCTAGAGATCGTTAAGGCAGTAATCTAAAATCAAATTGTTAACATTCTATTTAGATTTTAGAATGTCAACAATTCTAAAAAAGTTAGACAGGGCAAACAAATTTAAATTACATTCTGTTTCATTTTACAATGAAGGTTAATTAAGTGGAAATTCACATTCAAATAAGCTTAAAAAATATTTCATGGTATTTTTAAATGTTGAAACTAGACTGTTATTTAGAAAGCAAGTTTAGGTTGCTGTGAGTTTTTAAGAGCAATGTTTGATGTGCTGCAGGATTATACCAATATACAAATTACAAAGAATGCTTTGAAGCAAAAAGATTGAGAAACTGTAAACTTTACTGAAAAAAAAAAAAAGTAATGCATTTAATTTTTTTTTGAATTACCTGCTACTAAATGTTTTCATGGTAAGAGAAAGTGCTTTTTAAATAATATCTATTTACCAATAATAATAATGGTAAACAAAATAATATCTATTTTGTAAAGAAATATTTGCCTTATTATTTTTGAAACTACTGAAGTCTTTAAAATATCTGGAAAAATTATATTTTAAAAGTTGGCATATGATTCTAAACAATTAATCTGTAGCTAATAT
This sequence comes from Thereuonema tuberculata, assembly GCA_023159025.1. NCBI lineage: Eukaryota > Metazoa > Arthropoda > Chilopoda > Scutigeromorpha > Scutigeridae > Thereuonema > Thereuonema tuberculata. The sequence goes on along the minus strand of JAFIDM010000003.1, from coordinate 37,429,822 downwards.
TTCTTAATTAGCATACCCATGGTTTTGAAATGGGAGGGGTTACTATGGTTGTTCAACCAAAACAAAAATATTGTATCCTTTTTCAAAAGGTAAGGTTACAGTCCCTTTCCCCTTTTGCACATGAATCTAAAATTAAGCCAATGCTCATGAATGAATAAGCACAATAATTTATCCAAAGTTATCCAAACAACTGTACCTTTAAAATGGCTGCACTAATTTTCCACTAAGCTGTTTTTTGATAAATAAAGCAATGAATGTGCTTGAATTATTTTTCTTCTGAAATTAATTCAGAAAAATAGAATTTCCAAAAGCCAGCTTGTCTGGTTTCTGAAAGTTGCCAAATGGCAAAATCCTATATTGTTTTAATAATTATCCTCGATCTAAACTGTTAAGTGTGATGGATGCTATCCATTGCTTTAGTGGTTATCCTTTCTTAGTTATGAATGTTCACCAAACTGTTTGCTTTGTATCATGAAAAATAAGCATCTTACTAGTTAGAAAAATTATAATCTAAGTATTACTATTAACTTTTCACATAATGTTGGCCTGTGCATTTGGGAAAATGTAAACACATCTCACGATGATACCTTTTCTCCAAATTAAGTTGGGTGATCACATTTTCCTGAGTTTTCAATAAGGTCATCCATACATTGAGAACATAAACCAATGCCATTAAGTCAGTAGATAACTACACAACTAGTTCTGTCGGTATCACAGTGTGAACAGTTTAAATAAGGTAATTATCAGTTTTATTTTTAAAACTACATTTTCTCAGAAAAACCCAGTTAATTTGTCGAGGGATCTAACTGGATGACAAACATTCATTTTGAATCTTTATTCTAAGCTGAACTATATGTTTACGTATTTGAAGTAACAGTTTAAGCTTTTTCAGCAATGATTTGTTAGGTGATAATAGAAAGACTATCTCAAATTTTGTAGAATTCTTATATGAATAGCATTCAGGTAATCTTGGGGTGATTACAACTTCATGTTTATTTTTTTGTTTCGTTTTGTTTTGTTTTTTTAAGTTTTAATTTCTTGTTTACTTATATTGTTTTGCTTTATCATGTTTAAATCTTAAAATATTTTTCATTTTTATTTCCACAGAAGAGAATCTGGCCAAAAAAGTTTGCTTCCTGCTTCTTGAATTATATTTAAGTACATCGCAGGTAAGAAAAATATTACCTTTAACTGTAATATATAAATTCTAAGTCTTCTTCTTCGTCTCCTTCTTCATCTTCTGCTTCAGCAGCTTCTTCACCTTCGGGAGGAGGAAGTGGCAGCAGTAGGCACACAATGGCGCCTCCTTCGTGGGTGGGACAGTTTGGTTCAATGGGTCCCTTTGGCTCATCGGGAGCCAACCCCAGGGCCCTCCCGAAGGTGAAGAAGCTGCTGAAGCAGAAGATGAAGAAGGAGACAAAGAAGAAGACTTAGAATGTATTGAAAAAGATGAAGATGGAGAATGTAATATATAAACTTTATCTTTCTGTTAATATTGATGCCGGATAATTTTTGAATTATAAATTTCTTCTAAACATCATTTTTTTAATTTGATACAGCCCGATAAAGCAGTTGGCATGGTTGGATATATTGAGAATATGTTGTTTGGAAATCAAGTTGGCAACAACGGGAGCAAATCTCAGTCCCCTGAAAAAGAGAAAGGAGAAAAAGAAGCCAATAAAGATAATTTGGAAAATTCTGCCAACGAAAAATATAGGCCTAAAGTACAGCAAGTAAGTCTTTATATTGGCATTGCTTTTTTCATTGTACAGTCGGACCCCGATTTAACGAATTCATCGGGACCGAAAATTTTATTCGTTAAATAGGGGGTTATTCGTAATATCGGGGTCCAAAATAAAAAATTTCTGCACTTACCTTATGGAACAGCCCTAATAAGCAACTACACAAAAATATCCGTAATTAGAAATTGTACACTTTTATTCAGCAGCTAATAATACAGCGAATAATTACGCACTAGTTAATTTGAAATTTTAAGTATGCACTGACTAATGTTTGAAAATTTTCTTGATTCCTGACTCGAAAAAGCTCTTTTTCTATTTTATGAAGGGAAGAAAATACAGCATCATTTATATCCTGCTGCATTAGGTATGTTTAACCAAACTAACAAAAAAAAAATGTTTTTCGGCTGCTGAAAAAATTTGTTAAATAGGGGTTTTTGTCTTCATTTTAATCAGAGAAAAAGAAAAATTCGTTAAATCGGGAAATTCGGTAAATAGGGGTTCGTTAAATCGGGGTCCGACTGTATTTATCTTTTTCATTGACAACATAGATAGCTGCTATTGTGTTCAGTCAGCAGAGTAGTATCAAATAAAATAAAGCTAACAGAAAATCAGTTTTAATTTTGTGTTACTTTAATATACTATTATATAGTTTTAAAATAAGGCCAGTCTCCCACATGGAATTGTTTTTCATTATACTGTTTTTGGCAAAATTAACAACAATCATAACAGTTTCAGTATATCTTGCAGGATTTAAAAATACATTTATCTAAGTAATTCACTTTTAAACCATGAGAAAGGCGAAATTTATTAATCATGGAGTTAGGCAACTGGAATTTGTATTATTATTACTCAGAAACACATCAAGAGACTTGCAATTGTGACAAAATCATTAAGTTATCATGCATAGTAATAGCATAAACATTTTTGCAGTAAGTAGAAGATTTTAGTTTTGCTGAGATCTGCTCTGCTGTAGAATTTGAGTCTGAATTCGCTGTTTTTATTATTTCTGTTCAACAAAACAACTCCTGAACTTAGCACTAATTTTTATTTTATTTGTTGTGTTGTTATGTACTTTTAAATAGATTTGAAATTGTAATAATTCAAATATTACTGTATTTTATTTTATTTTTATTTTAGTACAAGGCCCGGTTGTATATTATGCTGAAATCCATGAAAGCCTGTAAAAGAGAAATCAAAAGTTTAATGAATTCTTCTGGAGCAGTAAGGAACCAATTTATTTTCATAACTTTATTTTATTTTATTTTTTTATTTTTTTGGGTTGTTACTCCCATTTTTTAAAACTAAATAATTACCTGTTGTTCGCTTGATCAAATGAGTTATTTGTTAACTCCTATTAGTGGTGAAGTGAAAAATGTGAATTAATGACTGTCCTTTATATTAGTAATGTTTAAAGAAAATTCTGCAAAGCTTTTACTGCTGTCATGCAACAAAATTTGATTTTTAATCCCAGGATGAGTAGATGATTTACTTTCTGTCATTGTGTATTGTCCTAATGTTTGGGATTTGATGTTATCGGTTCTCTCGAAAAACTTTGAGATGTTTCAGAAAAACTTCTACCATACAGTCTTGGTTTTGGAATAACAATACTTTGTCTAAGTATTGTTATTCCAACATTAGAATTCAATTTTTAACTCCTTCGATATGAATTGTTGTAAGATGAAAGGCTAGTTAATGGTAATAGCTTCACTTCCATTACTTTAGTGAAAATAAACCATTGTCAAAACTGACCTGGCTTCTTTTAGGCCGTAGTTTTAAAGAGTATCCATTGCTTACGTAACATTATACTGCATATTTATCTGCCTTAAATCATTACCATTTTCATAGTAGTGAAGTCATTGTTAACCTTTCCATTATAAATGACAGTTGATAATAAACAATGTTTGAAATTCGCTATCTGATAGAAACTCCTACAGAATGGAGTAAATTACTTTACACAGTGGAATGACTTTTTATTTTCCATGGTAGACTGCCATGTTGCTACAGAATTTGATACTGTTCCTCCTCTAGAGAAGGAGTGAGAGTAGTTATTAATGTTAGACGATGTGATAAATCAGACCTCTGGTGAAATGTCAGCTGGAAATGTGAATACTCAACTTAATATATAAGTAGAGATTAAAAGATCTAAGTATGCTAATGAAGCTATAATTTGAAGGACCAAGCTTGTATGATTTGATAGATAAAAACAAATAAAAAACAAATTGCCTTTTGTGCTAAACAGTTACACTAGGCAAGGATCTTTTCATTTGATCTTATCTGGGTTTTTTTTTTATTCTTTTTAATACCTTTATTTTATCTTTCTCTTATTCTTTTTGTTATTTCTTTAAAAGGAAAAAACTGAACTTTCTATCTCTTTATTAAACATTTTTAAACTAATAATTAAGTTGAGTTTCAAACCTTAAAGATTCATTATGAGGCTTACATTTATCATTTTTGTTTAAGTGTAATTGTATTCTATTCGTCATTAATAATATTGTCACACTGTAATTATCGATCTTGAAAGGACTAACTTTAGTAAATGTAGACTTATAATTTCCCCATAATAATGTAGCAAGTATTTTATTAAAAAGATGTCAGTCTTAAGGACTTTAGATATGACTACTTCATTTGTTTTTCTTTTTTGTGTGTGTAAATGCTAAATTGCTATATTTTTTTTCTTTTGTTTTGCAGAGTTTAAGTGCAATTTACTTAAAAAGTAATCTCGAGTATCTACGAGGAAATTACAGAAAGGCTCTTAAAGTTCTTAACACTGCACCTCAACAGCATCAGTCTTTTCTGGAAACTGGAGAAATTTTACCTGCTATGTATTACAACAATGTGGGATGCATTCATTTTTACATGGGTAAACCACATTTGGGATGTTTCTACTTTCAAAAAGCATTACAAGAAAATGAAAATGCAATGAGGAGTATTCCAAAACAAGATTCAGGTAAATATAATTATGATTGTTAATATTAAAATTACAAAAAATCTCAAATATTTAATAGCCTTCTAAAGTAAATATTGTCCACTATCTCGAGCTAACATGTAAATCTGTTGTGTATCTCATTTAATTCCTTTATATAACATCAACCTTTTTCAATGCAAAAGTTATCTTATTGCTTCTACACGTCCCCCTCCCCTCCTCCTAAAAAAAGTAAGTACACAAAGTTTGGATGTTGAAGCCACTACTTGGGTTTATTTTGTTTTTCAGTCAAATGGACTTTTAAGAAAAAAGATTTTCCCATATTGATTGTTGTTTTATTTTATTTTTTTGGTTAGAGCTTACATAAAAGCCAAGCCCCTCCCAGCTTCAAATCCTGATTGCACCTATTGGTGTGACATAGTATTTCAAACTATTCAAAAAATATATTCAAAAATTGAGCTATCCATAAACAGGATTGCTAAACAAGACGTGCTCTCATCTTAAGTTAAATAAATGAATCTGACCCTATACACAAGTTATCAAAATGCCTATGGTAAAAGATTGCAATTTGACACTAGTAAAATACTTTAATTTCTGTGATAATAAAATGTATATTTTCATTTCAGAAAAATAACTGGAGAAGAAGCTTATTTCGAGTTTTATATAGTTTCTCAGTACCCTTCCATATTTTGTACAACTGTCTTGTCAGTGTCATCTATTTTATTTCTGTGCCCACCATTTTGCTTGCTGCATTTCAGCTTATTAGTGGTGAAATTTGACATTGAATTGATTAAGATGATGCTGCAAGTTGTGGTTCCCTGCCTGCTTGAAATATGGCCTCTATAATGCACAGTTCTAGTTGTTGTAATGTTGCCTTTTTTTTACTATTTGATTCTCTGCAATTGTCGTAATGAGCTCCTTTTTATAGCTATGTTATACAATGTCCTGTCCTGTTTAATTATTATACAATTCCTACAATGTCCTGTTGTTTAGATGCCTAATTAGATACTTTCTTGTTGTTGTTGTTTTTTTGGCTTTAAATTAATGCTTTTTGTGCCTTTCAGAGAACTATCCAAGGTTTTGAATCGATACTATTTGCAAGGATTTTTATTTATTTGTTTGTTTGATCACTAGTAGGAGCATAAATGAAATCAACAAGTTTAGCACCTTTTTAGTTGTTTCAAATAGGTAAATTTGGCAGTTGAGCCTTGCAGGAATGAAAAGCTGTCCCAGATTCCCATTGCTTACAAATCAAGATGTGATTGTGAATCTTTTTTTTTTTCACCTTATTCATGCACATTAACTTAAAGGATCGATTTTAGAAAAATTCATTCGGCAAAAATGAAATTTATAAGAACTGTCTCCGGTTATACTCTTTTTGGACTGGAAGAGGTGTGAGGATGTAAGAGCTGAACTTTACATTCGTAATATAGAGTATTCCATTGCTTAGTACAGGAAAAGCTGGAAAAACATGTTGAAAATCAGCCTCGCAGACATTGGTCTCAAGGAAGACCCAGAAAACGGTGGATTGATCAATTTGGAGGCCGATTAGGCCACTAGTTCTAATCCTTGTCAGTGATGATGATTATTCATGCATATTAAACTCATTATTTATGATAGAACAGTTAATTGTTTTAGTCAACTGCTGGTTTTTAACATATAAATGTTGTTGCTGAATTCCAAGTTAATTTTCCTTTACATTGTTAAAATTTTAAATTTAATTTCTGCCAGTCGCATGGCAGAACATTTATAGAGTAATAGGGACAATGACCGGAAGAATGTTGGAGATTATTTTAAATAATGATGCCTTTAAAAAATATGAAACTTTGAATTATTTCAAATTTCTAGGGAGATTTACAATTACTCCTTTATTAGATTGTTATTAGATTGTTGTTGCTTGGTTGTCTTCTCTTTAGATATTTGAAAAAAATCTATTTAAGATTCTGGACCACCATTGTAATTCTATAAATACATATCCATTTCAATATTTTGCTTTCTTTTGCATATTCCGAATAAATATTTTTATCTTAATATATTTTTTTTCCCTCTCCATAGAGTCTGTTTCAGAAAAGCCACTTTTAACTTACGGTGCGAATCATCATTATGAGTTATTGTACAATTTGGGAATTCAGCTTTTACACGCTGGTCGTCCTCTACAAGCATTTGACTGTTTAATGGAAACTATTCAAGTATATTCTTCCAATCCTCGACTATGGCTTCGATTAGCTGAATGCTGTATATATGCTTATAAAACAGTAAGTAGGATTTTACTAATAATCCATTCATATCGAGATACCTCAGCAAAATTTAATTGAACATAAATTACAGAAACTTTTTTTTTTGTTCCAATTTTTTTTAGGACAATGAATTTGATTTTAAAATTTCTCTAAGAAAAAAGGAAATGGTACAAGGTGTTGTTGGAGCTGCTGCTCATCGAAAAATTATACTTTCTTCTGGAATATCAGTCGATAACAAATACAGGTAAAGTAAAAAACACATCTCAATTAAGTAATTGAAGTGTCCCAAAATTACTTGATTCACTCTTCCCTTTTATAATTAACAAAAGATAATTTTTGTAAATTAACCTTTTAATTATAAAAATATTAAGAAATATTAAGTTCAATCTCAAAATATATCTTAAAAATATAAATTGAGATCAGTTAATACAAGTCTGGTATTTGAAATCTCTTCTGTTTAATTTTCTTTCTTTCTGTATTTTTTGTAGTTCAGAGACGCAGTCTGCAGCTATGCCTAATCCAACTTTAGAGTTTGCTTCTTTGTGCTTGAAGAATGCATTATTGTTGTTGCCAGAAGATAATACTCAAACAGCTTCACTTCCTGGACAGGGTGGGACAGGAGAAGAAACTGAAGGAGTAACTCCGCCTGTTGATAGTAACATCTGCATTCCTGCTCCACCTGGCAATCCAATCAGAGGACCTGAAATAATTAACCTTAGGTATTTAAAGAAAACACAGCATCGTAAGCTGTTCATCATATACATAATACTTGTTTTGTTTTGTTTTTTATTAGAGAGGAGTATGCAAATAACAAATGTGTTAATCTGAATGTAGAAGAATTGTCTGCATTTCCAGTTTCTTCACACCATTTATCTAGCTTTTCAAAATGGCTAGACACACAAACTATTGAAAATGTTAACAATCAATGATTCGAATTTTAAGATTATCAGATATGTTGATTTAATTATTAGGTTTCCCAATAAGTTTAGAGACATTACAAAACGCCCAATAAGTTTTGTATCTTGATGTTTATTTTATAATCCTTTTCTTCCTTTTTTCCCCATAAAAATTAAGAGTCGAGATCAATGATTGTCTCCTAATAAACCTGCAACCCCTTAGATAAAGCCTGATCTGCACCTTTGGAAGATAGTACTCTCATTTGGTTGGAACGAAAAGCAATGTAATACAGAATCTGATATAATTTGGCAAAAAGATCACAGCCAATGATTCGAGCATAATACATTAACCTCATGTTGTGAATGTCAAGAACTTGTTGGGGAACTTCTACCTAAAATTAAAGTATCCCTACTTAGAGGCTCTGGAGCAAGTTTAAGGCTCATAATGAAGAGAAATTTGGACAACAAGTACTTGAAAGAATGCACTCACCATCTACTTTAAAAAAAAAACTTACAAGGAGAGGTCATAGGTTGTATGTTTTAGAAATTGATGCCCTTTTGGGAGATGAAAGTACTCATGAAGTACTTCAAAAATATACCAGGTTTTAGGGTCCAACACTCAAGCGTTTTGGAGATATTTGATGATTTTTGGAGTGTTTCCGGTGTATAGGCATAAAAGCTTCATGTCTGCCAATCGAAATAGGAAGTTCAGTGGTGGCTCAATCGATAAAGAGGCTGTGCTATAGAACTCGAGGTTGAAGGTTCGCGTCAGCTATCTGACGAATTTTTTTTTTTTAAACCTTTTTTTTCTTTTTTTTAATCCATGTCTTATAAGCTAAACAGTTTCTTTTCTTTTTTAAAAATTTTCTTTTCTTTTTTTTTTAATTTTCTTCTTTTTTTTTTAATTTTTTTTTGCTTCTGCTTTTTTATTTCTTTTTCGTGTTTTTTCTAGTAAGCAGAAATAAAAATAAAATTAAAAATATATAAATCTATTAACTTTTATAATTTAAGCTACTTTCAGTTTAGAAAAATAAAATCTGCATATCAATATATATATATATATATATATATATTTTTCTTGTATTCTTCTTTTCCAGTAACAACAAAACTGTCCTTTTTTTTTTCTTTTTTATTATTATTAAAATTAGAAGTACAGTATATGCTCCAATAGAAGCCCCGGCGTTTATTTGCAAAACTAGTCTCGGCTCCCGGCGCTTAATAGAGACCGGCTGCTATTAGAGGCCGGCCATTATTAACAAAAACCTTCAGAAAGCAATATTTTTACACATAAATACAAGATAATATTACAAACAGCTACTTTATTTGAATTTCACATGCTACGTAAGACTGTTAAAGATAAATGGCAATGTTTTTCTGTATCTTTCGCTGCTATTCGTTGTCCGAATCCGCAATGACGGGCGGCCGCCTCACCGGAAGTTTCTTTCGCGTATTCCACCGATCGAATCTTAAAGGCAATGTCAAATGACCGTTTTGTCGCATTTTGTAAGGCAATGTACCGTAAGGCAGCGTTTCCCAACCGGTGGGTCGGGACTTGATCCTAACTATCAGAAACCATCGAATAAACCATCAGAAAAGATCAGAAAAATCGAAAACCGATCATATATAAGGAAGGGATACGATACAAATATGATTTTATTCTATATTCTTCTATTCCTACATATGTGGAGGTATTTCGTTAAGGAAAGGTGGGTCGCCAGCTGAAAAAGGTTGGGAACCGGTGCCGTAAGGTATTATGCACGAGTATAAAGATACGGACGCTTACACTAGTACCGGTAGGCAAATATCAAAGACCCGGCTACTGTTAGAGACCGGCTACTATTTGGCCGTGTTCCCTCTGCATGCCGGCGCTTATTAGAGACCGGCGACAAGAAGAGCCTCGGAGTTTATTGGAGCGCATACGGTAATTGAAGAAAGACAGAAAAATTGTAAGCTTACTATTTGAAATTTACAATTCATATAAATAATTTTTTGAAGCGGAATAAATTAATAAGTATTTATTTTATGATTCAAAATTAAAAAGGCTTCAATTGTAAATTTTAAAATGTAAAGTAATAATTTTATTGGTCCATCTATTTGTTCTGTTCCTCTCGCAAATTAATATGTTTCTAAAAAGATGTAAACTTTTGTTAGTCTCACGAAAAACAGTCAGTGTTCGAAACTGTTATAATTATATGTTAATCTCTCAATACAAAGTGTGCTACCTTACTTTTATGTATTAATTCCATCACACGTTAAATGAAAATTTTAAAAGGAATAGATACTGAAAGGTATTATGTTAGAGATGCAATAATGTTGTCCTGAAAGAAAACAGCCGGGACGGAAAGACAAGGAGGGTGGGTGGTTTATTCAAAAAGGTGCCTGTTGAATAAGATAGACAAGGGAGAAGTAATAATGATATAAAAATTATTTGTATGAATTGTAAATTTCAAATAGTAAGCTTACAATTTTTCTGTCTTTCTTCAATTACTTCCAATTTTAATAAAAATAAAAAAGAAAAAAAAGGGACAATCTTGTTGTTACTGGAAAAGAAGAATACAAGAAAAAAATATATATATATATATTGATATGCAGATTTTATTTTTCTAAATTGAAATTAGCTTAAATTATAAAAGTTAATAGATTTATATATTTTTAATTTTATTTTTATTTCTGCCTACTAGAAAAAAACAGGAAAAAGAAATAAAAAAGCAGAAGCAAAAGAAAATTAAAAAAAAAGGAAGAAAATTTAAAAAAAAAGAAAAGAAATTTAAAAAAAGAAAAGAAACTGTTTAGCATATAAGACATGGATTAAAAAAAGAAAAAAAAAGGTTTAAAAAAAATTTCGTCAGGTAGCTCATGTGAACCTGCAACCTCGAGTTCTATAACACAGCCTCTTTATCGATTGAGCCACACTGAACTTCCTGTTTCGATTGGCAGACATGAAGCTTTTATGTCTATAGACCGGAAACACTTCAAAAATCATCAAATATCTCCAAAACGCTTGAGTGTTGGACCCTAAAACCGGGTATATTTTTGAAGTACTTCATGAGTACTTTCATCTCCCCAAAGGGCATCAATTTCTAAAACATACAACCTATGACCTCTCCTTGTTAGTTACAAAATTTGTCACTAGATAGAGCTGTGTCAATAACTTATGTTATTTGAATAATGTTTACTACTCAGCTCTATAAAAGGAAAGCAGTCTCTTCAAAACCGTACAGTAGATGTTGGCCTGCACTACAGCAGCAATTTCCAACATCGTTCAGAAAAAGGCACTATTAGTGAATTTGTACTATTAGAACAGGAACAATGCGGTGTCAGAGAATTGTCAATGCATCAGAAGCCGCAACCTGTAAATGTTTGTTCTGCTCGCAAAATGATTGCAAAATTTGAAGCGACAAAACATCTTGGCATTCAACCAGATAAAGGTCGAAAACAAGTGGACTCCTCTCATGTTGAAGATGTGGCTACGGCTGTTGTGAATTTATCAAATCAATCTCCATACGATAGTTCAAGTAAGCCAGCTGTTACCATGAAGTGAAGATGCTATAAGACTGGTGATGTGTCAGTAGTTATACTATCTTTACAGGATGCACTTGCTAGACGACAATTAAAGCGTGGTGACTCAGATTCACCATCGTGTCACATTCGCAATTCAGTTCCTGGTGCTAATCACAGTAGATATCACTTGTCCTCTGTAGTAATGACGCCCACTTCTGTTTAAGTGGGCAAGTGAACGCAACTTTCACTTTTGGATAACACAAAACCCTCAAGTTATCCAAGAGATCACGTTGTATTCTCCAAAAGTGACAATGTAGTGTGAATTTAAGTCCACTTTCATCTTTGTGCCATATTTTTTGAAGAGAGAACATTGAATGAGCCTCACATCGTTCTGTCATTGGACAGCAGTATTATGAAATTAGCATGTACACTATGCTATATGCAATGATGGAGTAACAATGTGACCTGCGCTTTACTACATTTGAGACTTACTGTGCAGCTCTCTTGCATTACACACAGAATGGTTACATGCACAATATTGGATGAGACTTACCAGGCAGCTTTCTCTTGTCTTATCCATAGAGGTATACACACACAGAATTAGAAAGCTATGTAAGAGATATGACAGATAGAAAATTAAAATAAATACATTGCTAGGAACATAAATGAATTTTTTTATTGTAAGCCTTGATTATAAGTCACATTGTGAAGTGAAAATTCATTTAGCAGATGACCTTGACCTTTGGTTTGTTTGTTTGTTTTTTTTATGAGTATTTTGATGTTGTGTCTTTTGTGAACGCAACAATGCAACATAAAGCTGACCATGTGATAATACCGGCTCTCTAAAAAAACTTCCACAAGTTCGAAGGTTTGTCTTTCGAATAGCATTGCAAATGCTGACATTTTTGGGAACTGACGGATTTTCAACTTGAATTGCAAATTGACATCACTTGGTTGAAAATCGATTCTGGGAACAATATCAACTCTGTTCTTTCCAAAAGAACTTCTGCCTTCATTAGATTGCGATGACACTCCTAACTACCAATCGTGTGTCATTACAGAGTCCTTTATTTGGATTGAGATTGTGATGAAGCATCACAATTGATCCTTTCTTCAGGCTCAGCTGATGAGATGGCATGCCAGAAAATGGAGAGTGAGAAGAAACTGCAGGATAGATTTGTTCATCACTTTGAACATCCAACACTACTATGTCTGTGCTATAGTACATATAAGACTATCTTAGAATGTTTGTACAATGTCTTGTCAACAGGAATTTTAATAATAATGGAAACAAATATAAAACTGATTTCTGTTAATCTATTCAAGTCAGTTTCCCTTTTTCCTTTCTTCTTCGAGTGCAAATCAATTCTCTATAGAAAATAAGAAAAGTCACTTGTTTTGGTGCATATTCCTTTGTATGCAACAACTAATAGTTGTTGTCTTTGTCTCCTCTTTGGTTACGGAAATTAATTTTACATTCAACATAAAATTCTTATTTTTTTTAAAGGTTTCATTTTCTTTTTTAAATTTGAAAAGATTACATCTGAATATATTAATTTTATTTTGTTACCTTATCAACAATTTTGCATAAGTGATCCTTTGTTAAAGTATTTAAAATTATATAATGGAGTTGCTATATTTTATTTTCCCTTCTCTAAAATAATTTTAGGTCATCAATACTGGCAGCTAGTGCTTTTGTAGCTTTGTGTCTAAGAGACAACTTAATGGCATTAAAATACTCAGAAGCTCTCTTAAACCAACCGAAATTGTCTGGTGCTCACAGGTAATTTACACTAGGATTTTTTTTTTTTAAGATACCAAATAAATTGCATTTTAAAATGTCTTAAGATTCAAGCTTTATCTTTTACAGATGCTTGTCAACATAATTTCTAAGTATGACACACATTTATTCTGTTTAACTTGAGAAAAATATTCTTGTTTAACTTTTTTAACATCAACATATATAAAACACAGAACTATAGATTCACTGAGTTGTTTTTGGAAATTGTGATTCCGGTAATCCAAGACAGACTGTTTCAGGTTTCTTCATCAGTTGGATCCGCCCTGTATCTACAGATTAGTGAACTCAGAAGACATAAAAAAAAAAATTCAGCACAATAACTGCTCTTCATATTAAAGAAAAAACATCAAAACATAAATAAAGAATAAAAAGGCCAGTCAGTTAATCTCCACTAGCAGCTGCTTAGCTTATAAAGGATTAATTGCTAAACATGATATAAATAACAACAAAATTTATCATGCAGATCCAACTTATGATGATTTTGAAACCTGAAACAGACTGTCTTGGATTCCCAGTATCACAATTTCCAAAAACAGCTCTGGAAATCCTTAGTACTGTGAGTTCATGATTTATATTTTGATGTTATTGTTCAGCATGCACTTTAAATTTTGTTCTTACTGGTACTTTTTTTAAGTTGAAATTAAATTGGACTTCTGTAAACATTAATTTAATGTCAGTTTGTTACGAATGACCCATTAACTAAATTTTGCTTTTTAAACTATAGCTACAGAAATGACTAAAATGTTGATTTGCAGCTGTATTTACAGCATTGTCACATCATTACTTGTTCAAAGCATAGCATTACCTTAGATTTACCTTACAGTAAATACATTTACTTCCTCATTTCTTTTGTTCATACTTCTTTATTTGCAAATGCAGTGAATAATCTACAAAGTAACATTGTCTGTGATATTTTGTTGAAGTCTTCAAAGGATTATGTATTCATTTATCTAATAAAATCTTAGGTACAAATTCAAATGAAATTGTTTTCCAAATTGTAAAGATGATGACAGATAAATAAAACTAATTCAAGGCTATTTATGTAAAAAGTTTATCCTTAAAAAAATTGATTATTGCAATGATTACATTGAATTAACAGTGATTAATACATTTCTTATGGTAAGTTTAATGTAACTATTTTTTTAAAATATTGGATAGTTTGTATTTTGTAGCAAAATGCATGTTATAAACACTAATCTCTGCAGATGTAAAGATCATTTGCTTGAATTGTAATTTGTGATCTTAATAAATTCACGAATTTTATTCAAAATAACTTAGTTATGATTAAAAAGTTTAATGTGTGCGAAGACAGCTGGTGAATTTACAAAACACACTTAAAAATAATTTTATTTTAATATTTTATTAACATCTTTTTACCTAAATTATTTTAAGTGTGTTGTTAATTGCATATTCACCATAACTTAGTTATTATTTCTCTAACATCAAAAACAGTTTATGTAATGAAAAATGTAATGGAATAGAGAAATATGTCATTAGACAGTTGACTGCATAAGCTATGTAAGTCTGGGTTCCAATTTGAGATATAATGTAGGTGTGTCTTTATCCTATTTTTCCATTTTTAATCCAAGAAATGGCTGCTAGTTTTCTCCAGTCCTTGAGAGTCTTTTTTTGTTTCTTTTGTTTTCCCCATTTCTCCATCCTGAACCCTGGTTGATTTAATCAGAGTATCTTTAGAGCACCAAGTTACAATTGCTCTTGAACCATTAAAAAATTTGCGCATTAAAGAGGTGTATGTCTTAAAACAACAGCACAGTAAAAAAAAAAACCTGTTTAAGACCATCTTTCTTGTTGCTCTTAAATCACTAAAATAGTATTGATTTACAGTTCAGAGACATTTGGGTGACATCATTCTCTAATTCTTTGACCTCAATTATAGATAATTATAGACTTAAAAATTATGTAATTTACGACAGGATATTTTTAGAAGCTTTATCGTTTCTTTTTAGTCTGTTCAGAAGTTCAGGGTAACCCTATTAGAGTATACTTTTTTTTTTCCTGTTGAATTTTTGAGTAGTATCTTTAACTATATATTTTGGTGAATGTTTGCGGTCACTGGTTCGTGAAATAAGGTGACAGATAATTAGACTGAATAAGATCTAGCAAGAACTGTAACTAACTGTTTATTCGTATGCTGCAGGGGTTTAAATAAACTATTTACAAGGGCTGTGATTGGTTGGCGGGCTTTTACAATTGATTGTTGGATTTAATTTACACGTGGGCTGTAACTTATTTTTAACTGTATTTTTAAATAACAACGAATCAGAGGGGAGAAGCACAGCCAACGGGAAATTTGAATAACGGATTTAAACAGTAAAAATTAGAATGTACAATTGATAATAGAATAAATGCTGATTATTATTTGTAATACAACTAAGAATAAATAAAACTTTAAAAAGATAAAAATGTGAATACAAAAATCATTATAATATAATGTTGCATAAATCAATAATAGGCAACCGTTTTTCATTCATTTCCTACTTATCCGTATTACAATACTTTGTAATCTGTATTTCAGTAAATATTACTTCATTAATAATATTTAGTGTAAATTGTTAGACCTAAAGACAGGCTTAAGCAATTTCAATAGTTTTAGCAAATAGTTGAAAGTAGTACAAGTATCTAAATAAATAAATCTATGTCAATTTGATGTATTCCACCTAAATATTTATCTTTGTATTAAGATTTTAAATTGAAAATAACTATATTTCTGTTTTGAGTAGGTTTTTTTTTTTTTTTTTTTTTTTTTTATAATCTTAATTATATTTGTAGGTTTCTTGGTCATCTATATGCTGGTGAGGCTCTTATACTACTAGATCAGATCTCAAATGCTGTTCAACATCTGAATCCTGATAAAATTAAGGATATTTCGTTGACTGTACCTTCTAACGAGAAAGAAGATAAAGAAAAATCAAATAATAATGAAATCCAACAGGAATCCAGACATAGCCAAGGTTATAATTTATCTATTTTATTCCATAGTAGTGCTTTAATTTTTGTACAGAAAGTTTCTTAAATTGAGTCCCAAATAAATTTTGTAGACTTCAAATCAAAATTGACATGATGAGCTTCCCTCATGTCATCCTAAATGTTGTCTTTATGTCCTGTATGTTTGTGCCGTCCCTGATGAAGGAATACGCACAATATTCTGAAACTGTCAGATTATTACCATGTATAATTCTCTCAACTTTTTGTAAGTGCGTTTTTTTTTTTGTTTCTATTTTTCTTTATTTCAAACCAAAACTTTGGCTAATTAAAGCTTACTGACTGAATAGAACAAAACAAACTCATTGTTGTGTCATAACATTCTATAAAATAACAAATTTATGAGGTTTTGAAGTAACCATCCATTGGTGATATCCTTGCTATTTTTATTTTAAATTGAACATTTAAATAAACTATTTTATTGATAGATTCATAAGACAACAGAATTGAGGTTAACCCTATTCACAAATGTATTTCTTCATCAGAAACTGCAAACTTAGTGTCAAAATTATGTTGCCTTTCCTAGTCTATTGTAATTTAGGTAAAGTAAATATTGCAACAAATATTTTTCTAATAAATGATTTATTTCTTCAGGCTGGTACCCTAACACAACCTCTACTGCACACATCATAATGCGATACAATTTGACTGTTGCTTATGCACTTAGGGGGGAGTTGGAGAAAGC
This sequence comes from Thereuonema tuberculata, assembly GCA_023159025.1. NCBI lineage: Eukaryota > Metazoa > Arthropoda > Chilopoda > Scutigeromorpha > Scutigeridae > Thereuonema > Thereuonema tuberculata. The sequence continues at coordinate 37,413,034 of JAFIDM010000003.1, read as the reverse complement.
AAGTGATATCCTTCGGCAGGTAAAAAAAAAAATATTTATCTTTTTTCTTTTGTTAACATATTTGTCATTGTATGTAGCTTTTCTTTTTTCATTCACTAATTATTATATTTTTAACCTCTATAATATTCGTAAAAACTCTAATAATTTTGTGTTTGTAGAGTGAATGATATGGAAACACTTCTTCTCTAAAAATTCAATTAGTAATAATCATTTTAATCTGATTTAATGCCTTTTTTATTTCATTTTGAAATACAATTCATTACCTTATTCATTTGCATTTAATTTACAGGTTGGAACAGCCAAAACACAAGGAACCGATATACCTATTCAGGCTATCATGTTAGCAATGTACATACATCTTCAGCAAGGTTTGCATTTTTAATAATAATTGAAAAATTTAATTTTTAATATGTTCCAATGTTAAATATAAAATATATGAAAGAAATTCTTTAATACTTTAAATGTCATACTTATAACAAACTCATAATATTACAAAATATACACCAACTACTACAACAGACATCAATATTTCATCTTAATCAAAAGACAATTATAAATTGTAGATTAAAAAGACATTAATAGTAGAGACATTTATGAAGTGAAAATTAGAAATTACAGAAGAAAGAAAATAATATTTATTTTTAATCAGTGAAATGGATTGGTCTTATAATTTTTAACTAATAAAGTGAGCGTGGTTGAGATTATGTTTTCGTATTGTTGGATTGTTTAAATTTTAGAATTCTTGATTTGTTTTATTTCAATGATGTTAGGAAAGCGAGATGGGCTCTCTCTTCCTAAAAATATTTGTAAATTAATCCTGATGAAGTCTTTTGATTAAGATGAAAAATTGATGTCCATAGTAGTAGTTGGTATATATTTTGTAATATTATGAGTTTGTTGTATGAAAGCAATATTTCCTAAAATAAAAGAGAAAATAATATTGAAAATTTGTTCACTAAATACGGTTTTATATTCTTTCCCATTACTTTTCTGAGCTTAATTGATATCCCATGACATGTCCATCTACTGTAACCTGAGTTTTCACAATGTAAACTGTCAGAAAAAGTTTGGCATTTCATGTTTTGGAAATGCCAAACTTTTGTGGATTACAAAATTAAAAGTTAAAATTGAAAATTAAATAAAAATTGATAAACTCGATCCATTTTAATTTAAGAAGTCATTTTTTATGACTTCAGTTATAGCAAACTACGTTAATATCCTTTCATATAATTTATAGAGAACAAAATATTTTCAGTGTTAAAGAGTCTTGACTATGAAATGCTTTCAGATAAATCACCTTGGCCTCTTCAAATACAGTATTCTTATTAAACTATAAAAGTTATAAGATAATCATAATTAGAAAATTTATGAAAGTGTTATTTGTATTTTGGATTTGATTGATATGTATAGTTTTGAATAAATTAAATATTAGCATGATGATAATTCTTAAAAAGCAATAAATAGAAAAGTAGATTAATATAAGTTTATTATTAACAAATATTGATGCAAAAATTCATCCTATATGATTAATTGAGGAGTGTGCTGAAAGTTTACGAAGTGATGATTGATTAAGAGTTTCAATAGCACCAACAACGGATGAAAATAGGGATAAAATAACAATAATGAAAGAATTAAAATATAAAGGGACAAATAAAGGGGCAATTTTTTTGTCAAGTTAATAAGATAATACAATTAAATCAAGAGAGTCCTTCTGCTGTTGGAGGAAATCAGAAATGGAAAAACTAATAATCAAATTAAAAATGTAGTTAAACATCTTTTCAAGGAATTATTTTGCAATCATTAACCTAGAACAGAATAATCCACTAAGAATTTAAATAACACTTGAGGACCAGTTTCCCTTCCTCAAGCCTGATCACTTAACAAAAATCAACTTATCACCTCATCTTAAAATACCTAAGATCTAAGCTGAGTTCTTAGAATAGGCATGAATCATATTCGTCAACTGACATTCCTAATCAAAACCCAATTATTCTCATAAATAATACTTTCATTTTTAATCAAAAAGATAACACAATAACACTGTAGTCTCCAAATGCTAATCAAGATAATACTCTACCTATAAAAATTCCTCCTGTTATTAAATTAGAGACCGGCCATTGTTAACAAAAACTTTCAGAACCCAATATTTTTTACACATAAATACAGGCTAATATTATCAATAGCTACTTTATTTGAATTTCACATGCTACATAAAACTGTTAAGATAAATGGCAATGTCTTTCTGTACCTTTCGCTGCTATTCGTCGTCCGAATCCGCAATGACGGGCGGCCGCCTCACCAGAAGTTTCTTTCGCATATTCCACCGCATGAATCTTAAAGGCAATGTCAAATGACCGTTTTGGCGGCATTTTGTAAGGCAATGTACCGTAAGGTATTACGCACGACTATAAAGATACAGACGCTTACACTAGTACCGGTAGGCAAATATCAAAGACCTGGCTACTATTTGGCCGTGTCCTCTCTGCAGCCTGGCAATTATTAGAGACCGGTAACAATAAGAGCCTCGGCGTTTATTGGAGCATATAGGGTAATATACATTTTCAGAATCATACCTTAGAATAAAAACCAGCTAAAAAAAGATATATTACAAAAAAGCTAAATTAGCAACATTAAAGTAAGAGCAAAAATAAGGCCGATTTATTCTTAATCCACCATTTTCACTGAGATTACTGTCCTTAGTAAAATCTTATTAGGCATGCAGGTAAGTTCTATGATTTAACTGTTAGAATACATGGCAGCTTGTAATTCTTCACTGCACTTGCTATCTGAGATTTTTATTTCCTTATTAAGCTTTGTTACTTATGCTTTCATTGTTTTCCTGTGTATTTTTTTTTTCATTTAAAAGAGAGAGAAAACTGTTGTTTGCTTTATTTAGAAATTTCTTTGGGCCTAAGAAGGCTAAGTACATATCCTGTGAACTCTGGGAAAAACGTCAGCTATGTATTGATTGCCACATCTGCAGTTCTATTTTATCTTGCCTACCATGTCATGTTTGGTATTGGTCGCAAGTGTAATAAATATTGCAGTGTAATATTTTTGTTCTGTGGCAACTATAAGTCGAGAGTTTTTTTTTCATCATAATTAAGCAGTGATTTCTTAGTAACAGCTGTATCCAAGCACTTATGTCTGGAAAATTTCCAAATCAGTTACTATTTCCAAATGCAGTGTGAATGGAAATAGTCATCTCACTTAAAATACAGAAATATTCAGCAATGATATAAAACTGAGTTATTTTTAGTCTTAAACCAAAAATAATAGAAAAATTGTGTTAAGAAATACATTGAAAAGGCTCTACTTATTTTTATCACAGTTTTCTCATCCAACACACATAATAAAAATAAAAATATATTTACAATTAAAATGAGTCCAGACTAGTTGCGTCCTTTATTTTTGGCTTTACATTATTATTATTATTATTATTATTATTATTGTATGTTTCAAACCTTGGGTTTCCCCAGCAAAAACAATATGGCGGGTCAAGGACCAAAGCACATATTGCCAAGTGTAAAGACGTGTGCAAGAATGATTAGGGATGTGTGGTTGTGTCCATAAATTTCCTAACTATGCGTGTTGTGTTGAGTACCACAGCCTTCTGAAGTTGTGCATAAGTGTATTTGTGAAGTCCTAGTGTGCTGAGACTGTGGTGCAATGTGTGAGGCACCAGACCAGTGGCAGACAGAACGATGGGTACAACACGTACTTGATCCTGTCTCCACTGCTTCTGGAGCTCATGTGGTAGATCAGTGTATTTACTGATCTTGTCTGCGTGAGTTTTCTGCATGTTCTTGCTAATAGGCACTGCAATATCAATGAGATAGGTTTGTTTGTTGACCTTTATCAACAAGTGTGATGTATGGATTTGTCTGTGTGAATGGGGCGGTCCCATTACAGTTTATATGAGGGTGACTCTAATTCACTTTGTGGTATGTTCTTGTAGTATGGGACCGTGTTCTTAATAAGTGAATGTTTGTGTGCTAGTTATTGATGAACGATCAACGCTACCTGATTGTGTCGGTGGAGGTAGTCTGTTTGGAACAGAAGGGGACAACCTGATATTATGTGGCCGATCGTCTCATGCGTAGTGTGGCATTTCCTGCATTTGTCGTCATGTAGAATGTGTTTCTTGTAGTTGCGTGTGGAGATGACTTGGTCCGTATGGAATCATGAACCCTTCGGTCTCCCCAAACAGCTCACCACTCTTCAGCCATCTGTTCGACGCTTCCATGTCGACATGAGGCTGGCTCAGTTCGTGGTGATGTCTGACATGGAGTTCCTTACGAGCCCATGGTTCACGCAGCTGCTGAGTGTGGATGTTAGGGGTGGTGAGTGTTAGAGAAGAGTCTTCGAGGTTCAGGGGTGCAGGTGTGTGTCAGCCTTGACAATGGCTGAGTGAAGTGAGGAGTGTTCTGCTCTTTGGTGGAAGTGTTCCCTAAGTGTGTGTACTTGTTTTTCATGTAGGGTGATGAGGTTGATGAGTCCTCGACCTCCCTCCTTGCGGGGAAGAGTTATCCTTTCCGTAGCAGACTTGGGGTGGTGCATGTTGTGTTTCGTGAATGTAGTGCGTGTTGTACGTTGTAGTGCTTCGAGTTCGGTGTTTGTCCATGGAATTACGCCGAACGAATATGTTAGTGTGGGGACGGCAAAAGTGTTGATGGCTTTAATTTTATTTCTGGCGTTGAGTTGTGTTTTGAGGATTTTGTGAACTCGAGCAAGGTATGTGTTCTTCAGTGCATTTTTGATGTTTGCATTGTCAATGACGCGCGCTTGCTGGAAGCCCAGGTACTTGTAGGTCTCTCCCTCTTCCATGGATTGGATGGCCAACCCATGGCCCAGTTCAAAACCCTCCAAATTCAAAGTCTTCCCATGTGTTATGTGTAACTTGCGGCATTTGCCGATTCCAAATTCCATCCCAATTATTATTATTATTATTATTATTATTAAAAGCTGTTCAGAATTAAAGTACACAAAAACAATTAAATATCTGGGCTTAATCATAAATGAAAAGTTTTCGTGGAATAATCACATGAAAATGTGATACAAAAAGCTAAACAAATTGTCATACATATTCTATCACATAAAAGATGCACTTCCAGCATGGATTAAAATGTTATTATATAATGCTTGTACATAAACTACGCAGCTAACATTTGGGCCAACACCCATGACAGTTATTTAAAACTGATAATTAATCTGCAAAATAAAAGTTTAAAGTTAATTTTCTCCAAGGAAAATGTAAACGATACAAATTTAATGAAAAAGCTTCAATACTATATACTAAATCCCAAACAAAAATTCATATACAACATATTATAAAACTATTATAAAATCTTTGAACACAAGAAAGAAGAAAAACAAAAATCCTCATATAATCTGAGAAACAAGAAAAATATCTGTCTTCCCTATTCAGTTATATATAACGCTTATGGGAAGAGGAATTTTAACTAAATAATGGAAAATATATTCAATATTATAGATGAAAAAGAAATATATAAAAAATAGAAGCATATTCAATGTGAAGAAACTATTAAAAAAGTGGCTGATAATATGTAATTAGGCTGAATTGGTTGTTCAATTATTATCAATGTTATTGTAAATTCTGTATATTATACCTTAATTACAGTTGCAATTTGACGTGCGTTGATCGTATTCACCTAACAAAACTTACCCATAGACTTCAACTTGAAGATGGGTTCACAACATATGTACTTGAAACTATTTTGTTGAGCCGGTTCGCACCGAAGTGCGAGCTTCATAACCGAAGCGTCCGTGTTCCAGGGAGCGCTAGTGTTCCCAAGATGGTGAACCCCTAACAGACTCCCTAGAATTTCAAGGGAAAGATACTGGGATGGTTTCCCGTGGCCTTCCCCAGACTTGAAACTATAGTCATTATTTAATAAATTAAGTTATTCAGTTTATAAGCAGGTGCATCAACTTTATTTTTGTTTGGTGAATACCTTAATTGTTTTGTTTAATTTTGTACACTTCCAATGTCTTTTCATTTATTGTTATTAGTTCTTACTTTATTCGATAAAAATAAGCTAAGCATAGATAACTTTATTATAGATACATAGAATTAAATCAAAAAATAAATTATGTTATCGCCTAATATAAAATTTTGGAAAATTAGCACTTAGCAGTCTTTTGACAAAAATCAGTTGAAAAACTATATATTGATGTAAGTTGTTTACTGATTTTTAACATTGTATAAACAATATTTTCTATTTAAAATAAATTACATAATTATAGTATACCTACATTCAGAATCTGATAGGAATTTATTGGTGTCCGGAAATTTGTTCGAAAGAAATTTGTTCGACGGTAATTTGTTCGAGGTAATTTGTTCGAACGGTAACTTGTTCGAATGGTAATTTGTTCGAAAGGTAACTTGTTCGAACGGTAATTTGTTCGAATGGAAAAATATTCGATAGGGAATTTGTTCGAACGGAAATTTGTTCGAATCGAACATTTCCTAGTGGGTGTTCGAAAAATATTCTCTTTAACAATTTTGAATATTTATCTAAAGAAAATACATTTATCATCGCCTAAACAAAATGTTATTATTTTTGTATTAAATAAATTAAATTTATCTTACTATTTGAGTTTAAAAATTTAATTGAAATTTATCATTAATAACATCTGATATTAAATTACCTTTTATAATTTTAATTTTCTCAGAACTATATCTGTCCCAATTCAATTGATTAAAAAGATGATATATAACGTTACTACGTAATCTCTTACCCAAATTATTGTTAAGCTTAATTCTATCAAAAATTCTTAAACAATTTTGTCTTGTATTGAGACTAGATACATAATTATTTTTTTTTTATTTTTTAACAGAATAAAAATTCATTATTATTGTATTATAAATAAATTTTTCTTTGATCAATAAAATTTTATATTTTTTCCTAATATGTTGTTTTCTCAAATTAGATTTATTTTTTAAAATGAACAAATACATACAGTAATTAAAGATTTTTAAAACAATCTTATTAATATTATTTAATTGTTTATTATTATTAATAGGAATCCAACAGTCCAATCCATAATTAAGAATCGAATCCACAAGGGATTTATATATAATTAATTTTTGTTTAAAAGGAAACATTTCTTTTATATGATAAAAGAAATATGTTAAAGAATTAAGCTTATTAATTATGAAATTGTAATGGATATTCCAATTGAATTTATTATCTACAATAATTTTGACTTTCTACATTATGAATTCGATCACAATTACATATTATAAAATCATATTCAACTTGAGAATTCAAATTACAGCAGTATTTTTTGGGTAAAAAGAAACATAGTTCTGTATTAACTTTTTTATTTTTATTTCTGATTAACATTGTTTTTGTCTTATTACAGTTAATATTCATTTTATTATTAAAAGACCATTTCATAATATTATTTAAATCATTTTGTAAAGCATAGCAAGCATTATTTTGGTTTCTGTTGATCTTCTCTTTCGAATATTTTTCCTTTAGAACATTTTTCCATTCAAACAAATTACCGTTCGCACAAACTTAAGAATTGATGCTCTAATATTCAAACATAATATGCAAGTAACTACTAAAAATGATACAAGATACATCCTCTTCTTATCAACGATATATTTCGCCGTTTTATTTCTTTTTACTGCTTCACCAGGCCTTCTTCTTATATACATCGAAAAAACTCTTCGTAAAATATAATAAAGAATCTGGTTTACAACAACATAGGAAAATTCTTATATACTGTTAATAACTTTGTTTATAATAATTGCAAAACTTTTTTTTACAATTGATTTGCTTATAAAACTTCCATATTATTGAAAATATTTTTACAATAGATTTCGCTTACAAACGATTTTCATTAATTAACTTAATGAATTAACTTCAGAATTGTTTACGCAATGATAAATGTATTTTCTTTAGATAAATATTCAAAATTGTTAAAGAGAATATTTTTCGAACACCCACTAGGAAATGTTCGATTCGAACAAATTTCCGTTCGAACAAATTCCCTATCGAATATTTTTCCATTCGAACAAATTACCGTTCGAACAAGTTACCTTTCGAACAAATTACCATTCGAACAAGTTACCGTTCGAACAAATTACCTCGAACAAATTACCGTCGAACAAATTTCTTTCGAACAAATTTCCGGGAGCCGAATTTATTATTCCTAATGGGACTGTAACTTTGTATTTAATAATAATAATAATATTATTATGATATGTTTTTTTGTTTTGTTTTTTTAAGTAAAAGAAACTACTTTTAATTCTAAACTTAGTATTTTTCTTTCTAATAGGTGATGCTGAACTTTCAAAGAATATCATCAAACAGTACAATCCTCAATATCGGTAACATGAAAAATAAAAGGAAAAAAATCTTTGTTATGCATCAGAAACTTAACTAGTGAAGCTATTTTTCATTTACTTTTTTTTAAGTTTTCAAGTTTAAAAATTACTTTTAATTAAAGTAGTTCTGTCGTTTGAAATGCAGTTTATTGCAGTGACTGCTCTTGATATCAAGTATTGTTTTTGAATGTTATTTTTATTAGGGATTTTTTTTTTTTTTTTACCATAGAGGAAGTAATAATTTTAAATGTTGTTTTTAAAATGAAATCAATAGATTAAATTATGAAAGACAGAAACAGCATAATTGCCATTCATTCATAGAGGTGAAATAGAATTAAAAAAACTTGCTTTTTATTTTCTATCCTTTCCTTTTCAATTTTGGCATTACCTTTGCAGTATTAGATTGTTTAAAAAAATAATCTTACAATTATTGCATATTTTTTTAAAATTAATTAAATTAACAGAGATTAATTAAAACTTTTAGAACATTAAATATTAGAGTTAATGATTTAATCTTCCAATATTAAATCTTTACAATTTTACGACGAAAAGAAACATCTTTGAAATGTTATTAAGTTAATAAAAATCTGCTTGCTTTTGTTTTTTTCATGCAGTGGTACGAACAAAGCATATTTTTCTCTCAAATGTCACTGTTAATTTGTTCCAGTTAATTTATTTTTAGGTTTTTATTTGCAACAATTGATTGCATTTTTAACACCCGACATTGTATTATTAAATGTTTCACTCATTTTTTAAGTTTTCGAAAGTAAACAAAGTAACCATTCAATTTGAATATCTTTTGTTTAAATCATATGTTCAGTTAACAAACAGAAATGTTTTACAGTAAGTTTGTATTGTAATCTAAATACGAGCAACTTTACAGATTTATAAAGTCGTTAGTATTTGTTGTAAAATTTGAGAGAAAAAGAAACTTTGATTTCATTTTCACTGAAAAATTCAATGTTTAAAGTGTCAATAATTTTAATTTTATATGTTTTTTGATATGTTCATGTTACTAAAATATGATGTAAATAAGACAGCAATAAGATAAAACTCATTGCTTTATATAAAATATTATTCTTATTTAATTCTTACATAATGAAAACAAGAACAAAAATTCTATCCACAAATTCAGGAACAATATCAAAGCCTTTAAAGCAACTTACTAAACAAATCATACTCTTATGATAAAATTAGTTCAATCGCTTAATTTAATAATGAAAATTTTCCGGTAAATAATAATTAAAAAAACAGGGAGGGGGGACAGAAAGAAATTTTTATAAAAAAATATGAAAAAATTTTATAAAGAAATTAAATTTATTTATTTGTTAGTTAAGGAAAGCATCCAATAAAAATAGTAATCGATACACTTAATTTTGGGATTTTTCTTTTCTTTTTGAAATTGCAATTATTATTATTATAAAAGTTCTTAGACTAAGGTTTTCCCAGCAAAGACAACATGGCGGGTCAAGGACCACAGAGTATGTTGTCAATTATTATTATTACGTGTTGCCAGTGTCTGGTTCCATTGCATTGAAATAATAATAATGACAGTGTATTTTGAATCATTGCAAGATTAAGGTATATTTGTACATTGACTAGATCAGTTGATATCCTTCATTTTGTTTTTCATTTTATTCTTGCTATTTGTTAGGATAAATGTCTTTACATTTATCATAACAAATATGATGTACAGTAAAAAAATAGAATGCTTAAAGATAGGATTCAATCAAAATAAAGAGCATTGGATATGATTATAACTGAAAACATTATAACTTACAAAAAAAAAACATTATAAATTCTTTTGCAGAAGAATTGAAAAAAAGAAATGACTATGTATATAAGAAATCAAAATGTACCTTATATAATATCTTGGCAGGTTCTTTTCGCTTTATTACATGAACTGCACATAATGGTTTTCCATTCTATTCTTTAATTACCTTTTAGTATTATGATTTTAAACTAAAAAATTCTTGAATTGATCTCAATTCAGTTATTAAAAATAATGTCAAAAATGTTACTGACTGGTTTAACCTAGATTTTAATTTTTTTTTTATTTTTTTATTTTTTTTGTTGAAGAATTACAAAGCTTTGCAACCGAATTGAGGCTGTTGAAAAGTATCCGTATGCTTGAAAGGCTTTGATATTATATCATTTTTTTATTATATTAAACATTTTTAAGTAGTTAATCATCAAATGAGTTTCAGCTAAAAAAAAAAAAAAATTCCACTCGAAATTAATTGAAAATTTAAAATAATTACTTTTAAATTGTTAGTTCTTCTGGTTAATTATTGTTTGACATATTAACAAATAAACTGAAGTCAGTACCAAAAATAGATAAGATAATGTCATTTTTTTTTGGTTGTTGGAAATGGAAAAGAGAAATTCATTGCTATTGTATTTTTATGTAGCTTTGATTAAATATTAAATATGAACATGTTGCTGCTGATCTGCCTTGACATTTAGTATTAGGGCTCTGTTTATTAAATTCATTGTGTATTGTTGCTCTCTTTCTTTAATCTTACAGATAGAAATAAAAGCGGGTCACAGCAAAAGCTACAATTATTTCTTATTTAAAAAAAGAATCTTATTATTTTTCTTAAATACCCATTGTTTTAATTCAGTTGTATTTGTATTTTCTGCATGTTGGTTTTTAGTTTCTAGATTAAAAAAAGACAGGTAAATAATGTTGTGTTTAGTTTCCTGTAATTTCTATACTTGTTCAGGAACAAAGACTGAATTTCCAGTTAATTTTTGTTAGCACAAAAATGTTCAAAGAGATTACGTTGAGATGAGTAATTAAATAAGTAATATTACTTACGTATTGATGTCCTCAATCTTAAAATGTACATATAAGTCAAAACAATGAAATTATTTTTATGTACAGTTATTTTTTCCACGAATATAGACAAGTTAAATTTCCACAATCTTTCTGTTGCATTTTATTATTATTATTATCTATATTTGTCTTAATAGTAAATTATAAAAACAAAATTTAGTCTTAAGCACAATTTTGGACATTAATTCTTTTGAGTTGTTTTATATTATTTTTTTATAATAGTAGTAGTTGTTAATCTGCTAGATAATGTTTTCTTAGGTTTAACAATTATTGATGAAATTTATGAAAAACAGATAATGGAAATTAGTTGTTCTTCATTACATTAAATTTGGTTTTTCTTAGTAAGCTTTTCTACATTCTGGATCGTTAATGATCCACCAATAAAATTGCAATGAAAAATAAAAAATTGATTTCTGGAAAATATTAATCCTTTCCATCTTCGTAGGTAGTGAAGCAAATTATGTGCAAACAATAATGTTAACTCAATGGCTAATGAAGATGCAATTGGTAAAGAATGATCCTTGATGTTTAGATATTATCAAATAAAACTGCTGATATCTGAATTTTATTAACAATAAAGCTAATTGTTATTTTTAAAATGATTATTTTTTTTTTCTTTAATCTCTCCCGTAATTCAAAAGCCTTGGTGTTGGATTATCTGAAATCCTATTCCCGTTTCCTTTTTACTTCTATATTTCACATTCCTTTGTCTTCTCGTTAATCATCTCTATTTAATCATCTTGAAATAGTTCATAACTTATATCAGAATTGTTCATTTTATTCAATGAATTGTGCATTTTTATCTTAATGTCCTGAAAATATTTGTTTATATGAAATGTCATTAATATAACAACACAAGAAAAGACATTTTAAGACAATCAAGATAAGATAGTCACCATAAAATAATGCTGTAGAGATTGTAAAAGAAATACAATTGAAAGAAATGTTTGGGAAAGGATTGGTTTTTTTTTTTTCTCTAGTTTGACCATTAAAAATCTAGGTTTCTTAGAATTTACCAAATTTGTTACCGAGATCAAACACTTGTTAGCTTTTACTGTTTTAACAATACCCAATTGTTTAGGGAAAATACAGTGATATACTATTTAAAGCAAAGGAACTTCTATCAACAAGTGCTCGTGATTTTTAAAGCAGATACATTTTATGTATTTATTTATTATTAGTTAACATTAGCAGTTATCCACTGTTTAGGGTACAGTAAACAGATCAAAACAAAGCCTTAGCAGAATGTAAGGCTTTTGAAAGTAAATTGACAATGAAGGAAAGGAGCTTTCATTCTTCACATTTAACTTTTCAATTAGAATACTAAACCTTGTTGGAATATTTTGAATTTTACCAGAGATAGAAACTAAAAAAGAAAGGAAATAAAGCTTAATAATTTACAAATAAGCATTTAATGGCAGTAATAATAATAATCGTCTTGATAGATTTTTGAACATTAATATGATTTTCTTGATTAAAATATATCTGAAGAGGAATCATAAGTTAATTTATTTCAATTATTATTCATAAGCGACATTATTTTGCACAAATTAGAAGTAAAAGAAAAAAATGTGCAGAATATATAATGTTCTGAAGCTCAAGAATTATATATATTGAAAAGGGGTAATAATATGGAAATATATATAGTTATTAATTCCACATTTACTTAAAATTATTACCAAAGTTAAAAAAGACTTATTTGAATTCATATTCCATCTACCTTTAATTGCAGTTGTTATTCATTCATTCTCCGCTTTTACACTTTTTTAAGACATCAGTAATACCAGTGTTTTTAAACAATCCTCGAAAAAAACCTTACGTACATAAATAATTAGTCCTTGTATAATGTATTTTAATAAGATGCTAGTAAAAAAAAAAAAAAAAAAGTGATGTTGTAAGAAATTAAGATTCCATTCTTGTTTTGTGTTTTAAAGGAAAATTAGTATGCTGAATTTTATAGTTTTATTTTTAAGAATAAACCTGATAAAATTTACGATATTACTAATCAGTTAAAACATAAAATTTGACTTAGTAACTTAAGTCGATCTCTCTGTTTTAAATCCAGTAACAAACCATGCTCCCTTGTTTTATTTACAGTTGTCTAGATAACAATTATAAATGACAGCAGGATGTATTTTTTTCCCTTGAATATTTTTTAATAAACACTAAATTGTATGCAATAACGATGGCATTTAAAAAATACAATCATGATAGTATACATAGTGTTATATATATATATATTTTTTTCCCTCTGCTTTATGAATTTGATAGGTTCTAAAAGAAAATGGCCTATTTTGTCGTTCAATCAAGATGAAAAGAAGTTAGTTGTTGTTGTTCTCTATTTTTAAATTAGCCTTTATATCAGCTTCTATTCTTAGCTTTTTTTATGCTTCGTACTGGTCTAGCTTAAGTAAACCAAAAATAATATAACTATTCAAGAACAGCCTTTGTATTTCTAAGACACTATAGTTTCATTTTATGGAAATAGTGAATTTCATCTGAATAATAGGGGGGGGGGGGTATGTAATTATTTCGTAGGATAAAGATATATGAGCGAGAACCCTCCTATATTATTAAAATTAAAGAAAATTTGATGAAAAGTTGTAAAAAAATTTACAAATAACAGCTCAGCTTTTGGGCATTTTTTTTTTTAATAGAATTTCCTCTTATTCCTAATTCCATTTCTCATATTTTTTTCAAGATTTTAATTCTTTTCTTGCCATCACTCCCTTACATCAAATTTAAGGTCTTTCAAAAATTATTCAGGAATTTCCATACTTAGCAGCTATCTCTCAGTTGCCTTCAGGATTAAAATATGTTTATAAAGTATTTAAATGATTTTTAATCATCCGTTGACTCACATAATACATCTTCATAGCTCAATAATTGCCATTAATATTTGATAATATTTTCCAAATTATAAAAGGCAGATCTTCTGTACTAAGAACTTGTTGGTCTTAGTAGTTTTTTTTTTTTTTTTTTTTTTTTTTTTTTAATGAATGTTTTTATTATGAAATTTATCTTATTTTGTTTCAGAGTTATTTAAGTTATTGAAATGGCCATTCTCTGTTTTATTTGTACTTTTATGGATTTCATGTTAGAGGGAACTTTAAGCAGAACAAATATTTCTTGATAGGCAGATCTAAAGGATGCTGACTTGTATTCCTAAGTTTCTGAAAAAATATAGTTTAATTTAAAAAATTTTAACTCCAACTTTAATTTTCTTTTTAGGGAAAAATTTTCTTTTCTGTATTTTAAAAATTAAAATTCTGTACTTATTAACACAGCCTCTTAAGTCAACCAGAATTTAGGACATTTTGCAAATAATAATAATAATAATGTTGAGCTTTTTAAAGGTCTTTAAAAAATTAAAATGAATAGAAATTGATTTATCTGTCTTTCAATTTGGAGCAAAAATTAAAAATTACATGTGTTGTATTTACTTGAATTAAAAAATAAGTTATTGGATATATAAAATTTATTCAGTTACCTCATCAGTACATAAACTGAGAGGATATGTTACATATAAAGGACATACCCATAATCTTGGGCTATATTACTTTCAATAGCCATACTAGCATATTATTGTATTTAAAATTATTAGGATGTATTATTGATCCTTGTAAAGCATGGCCCACATATGCCAGCTGGTATAATGAATAAAAGAAAAGAATTGTGGCTGCTTAATTTTATAAATTATTATAATCAAATATCCATTCTAACAATTTGCAAAATATCCCTTGCTTCGAAAAGAAATTTTCACAATTTGGCTGGAAGCAGAAGGAATAAAACAGGGTCATTATTTTGCTGAAATTTATGAACAGAATTTAATGTATATTTATGTTATTTATGTTTTATATCTTTCCTTTTTTTTTTTTAATTTGAATATTTCTGCATTTGCTTTCTAGCAATTATTTGTTATTATAAGTATTTTTCATCTTTAAGATGTTTCGTAATGACAAAGAGCTTTATTTATAAATCCTTTTTCTGTTAACTTTGGAATTTTACTTTTGTAAAGCTTAATTTATATACGTAATAAATATATATAATTAATTTATAATTTCAAGGAAATTTCGTCACATAAGAAATACAATTTAATTCTTATTGGGAAACAAAGGGAAAAAAATCTCAAACTCTAAGTTGTCAAATTCGCGAGTTATTGCACATTTTTAAAATAAATAACATCTTGATATTGAGCATTATAGAACTTTACCAACAAATAAAAATATATATTTTACTGCAATATTAACTAAATCCAAATAAAGATAAAAAAAAGTAACACTTCATTTTAAGTTCAGTAAATGACAAATTGCTGATGTCTTCTCAACGGAATGTTGTTATTATAATTATTGCAATTCATGTAATTGATTTTTATTACAAAAAAATATCATTTTGCCATTATATTCGATAAAGATCTTTTGATTTGTAGCAATGGCTCAATTCCCTCGAACATGAAATCCTAGATTCTTAATAAACATTTAATTATTTATGAATAAATTTCGCTTAGAAAAAAAAATATAATTAAAATGCACTTTTTTCAGAAAAAAAAAAAAAACTGAAATATTCATTTTGTATAGTTATATAGATTATAATTTTCTATTCTCTTTAAGTAAAATTAATTTGTAAATTGGAGCAAGATAATCTATGAATGTAAAGTAAAAATTTAATTTATATGTATAGTTTTTAATATTTTGGAAAGCTATATTCATTATCATATTATGTAATCAAATTTTGACAAAATAAAAAGTAATTGTGAATAAGGAAAGTGTATTGATAATTTTAAGGGATTTGAAAGTTTAATTTTTATTTCATTACTCACTATACTTTTCATTAGAGCCTCTTCTCATAAGATTTGATTTATTTCTACCTTGACAAGAGATTGCACTGGTCGCCAACCCGGATAGAAATTTGACCTGAAGATGACAACCCTTCCTATAATATTTAAATGATGGAATTCAAAACAGCTTAATGAAAATCTCATTTTGCTATACTGCTATTTGAGGGATAGTGTTATATTATTTTCATTTTCATCGGTGTTTACCAAACAGCCTTCTTAATTCAACTTCTAAAAACCACTGTGAGTATTTCCTTCAAACAAAAAAATTAATATAGATAATAATATATTGAAAGTGATTCAGGATTTGCTAAAGATAAACCAAGAGTTGTAAAGGAAAAGAAGATTAGATCAATTAATGTTTGTATTCTGATATTTATACTTTGTTAGCCGTGCTGGCGTGGTAGTGCGGTCTCGGCGGCGGCCGGTCGTGGACCTGGGTTTGAATCCCGGCAGTGGCATGGCTGTTTCAATTTCCTTTCTTGTGTGTTCGTCTCTTCTTCCCATGGGGTTGGCGCCCCCTCGTGGTATCCAGCTAATACCTCCTATTGTAGGAGGCCATCCAAACCCTGTACGGGTGTTACGGACGATAAAGAAGATACGTTGTTATAGGTGATTTTGTTATCAGTAATTTCCTATTACTTGCCATTAGAAAGACTGAAGTTACATAAATAAAACCCCTCATATGTATGCTTTACCTTACTTTTACTTTCATAGTCAGCAGTACTTGTTCTCAGATTCCATACTTGTCATTCTCTCCAATCTCATCTAGCAAGCCAAAGAACATATAAATATGTACCGGTATATTTTTATATGTTCTTTTCCGCAAACCTCTCCCCTCCATTGTGCAGACAACACATCCCTTCCTGGTGCTTCTTGGTCGTTCTCTTCAATGTCTTTTCCAAAATTTTTTTGGGCCATCTTTCATCAGCCATTCTACAAACATGACAAAATCACTTAAGGATACAATTTTCTATCCTGTAAGTGACCGATTCACTTTAACATTCATTTCAGCTCTTAATAAATGAATTTTGAGTTGGTCCATGCGAGTAGCTTGCAGGCATCTCCTGAAGTCCATTTCCACTGTTTCAAATTTCTTCTTTTGACCATCAGTGAAGATCCAGCACTCAACATCTGTATGTCAAGATGCTTTCAATGATTGTCCTCAATAGCATCTTTTTAGTTTGCCTTGAAGCATCATAACTGCACAATATGCCATTCCTAGATTTAATAGCTGCCCGTGCTTGGTCTATTCTAACTGAGACATCTAAATCACATTGCCTACGTTGTCAATCGTGGATCCAAGATATTAAAAGGAATTTACAGATTTAGTAGTCCTGATATTAACTCCTACAGCTAAATATTTTGTTTTATTAGCATTTAGCTTGAATCCCCACTGTACCACAAGTTTTTTCATCTGGAATTCCACATTCTCCTTTCATAATCATGTCATCATCGGCAAAAAGTAGTGAATGAATCA
>JAFIDM010000003.1:37344509-37385519 GCA_023159025.1 Thereuonema tuberculata | reverse complement strand
TGCTCTTGATTAAAGAGTACGAAATATCACGGATATAAAAGGTTTTTCAAGATAATGTGTTGATGGGAAGATTTTTAGAATATTTAAGTGAAATTCAATTTTTTAAGTATAACTTTTTTTTATGGTTTATTATCATTTTATTATTTTTAGCCTTTATAGTTGTCTTTAGTTTAGATATATTACATGTTAAGTGACAATTATTTGGCGTTTGTAGTTGTAGACATAATTAAAAAATAATACATTTCCTAGAAGAAAAATAATCATGCAATGATAACTATTTAAAGTAGCAAAATACATGTAAGTTTTAAAATGAGCTATTTTAGTATAAAATGGAATAAATCCACCCCCCCCCCCCCCCACAAAAAAAAAAAAAAAAAAAAACTTTCAGGATTTACGAGAAACTGTTAAAGCAGAACATTTTAATAAAAAATTAAAAAAAAAAATCAATGTAAACTAAAAGACGAGTATAAAAATGATTCTTGTTCAAATAAATTAGCTAAACATCTTATTTTAATTTCATAAACAAATATCCTTCAGTGATTATAACTAACATCTTAAACAGCAATATTTCATTCAGTGGATTTCCTGAACTTTTCGGGCAAATAATCTGAGGTAGAGAAATTTATTCACCCTAATCTGTCTTACATAGAAATCGTTAATAAGAATTAACTTACAACAATAAGTTGCATTTGTGTATTTTGATTTTTGTAAGTTAATTCTTATTTCTATGTAAGAGTGTTAAAGAGTTAATAAATTTCTCTTTCTCGGATTATTTTCCTGAAGAAGTTGAGCAATTCGCTGAATAAAATATTGCTGTTAAAAATGTTAGTTCTAATATTGAAGGAGTATTTGTTTCAAGTTCAAATGCGTATATTTGCATTTTAATTTCATATTTAGATGTATTAATTATTTCAATTTTCTAAATGTTATTGTATCGCTAGGATTGAAGGTTTATACAGTATAGTTGTGAATTACAGTAAAAATGGCTTGAACGCACTGACATCCATTTGGATATAGATTTTCCAATTTTCAAGAAATGTTGCCAGTATAAAAACGGAGACTATTATCGCTACGTTAAAATTTTGAAGCAATCGTCTACGAAAGCAATGAATCATGGGAAGCGACTGCAGCGCTCTGCCTTTCCAGTGGTAGCTTGAATAGCTCATAGTTTTATCACCTTTCGCTAAAATTACACGTGATTTTTCTCCCAATTTTGAAAATTAGGGAGGTTGAGACAACTCAATTAGAAAACGATGGGTGGGGCAACAATTTCAATAAATGACACTTGAATCTGAAAATTAAATGAATGAAATAAATAAATAAGCGGTCGTTTTTCATGCTAATTATTTCGTTGTAACGTAACAGAAAATGAAACTTAGATTTTAGCGTAACGAAAACACTTTTTTGTCTCAAACAAGAAGCTGAATGAATTTTTTTGTTTCCTTCCGTTTATTAGCTCTGGCTCCAAGCGATTTTTTTTGCCATAGGGACCTAAAGGAGATACCGAAGCTCTGAATAAATCGCTAAAATTGTCTGTGTACTTTTTAAACCGATATAAATGAAATATACGATTATGTTACAAGTAGGCTTATTAATTATAAATCTATTTCACAGTCAAGTTTAACAAACATAAGTTATATTATTATTGAATCCATCCATCCATAGTATTCTGTCCGGAGACAGGTCCAATTCTATGGAATTCACGTGGAACTCTCAGAAACATCTGGAGAAAGATACTGGGGTGGTTTCTCGTTGCCTGCCCCAGGACGTCATTAAGGAATGACGTCAGAACGAAGAGAAAGAGGCTAACAACACAGGAAACGAAATTGAAACAGCCAAGCCACGACCGGGAATTGAACCCGGGTGCCGTCACAATGCCCGCACGACAGACCGCCGTCACCGGCACGGCTATTATTGAACATAAGTGTTTAATTAATATGTTTTCTGATACATTCCTGAATCGTTATACGCTCCTGTAACTTCCACAGTTCTATCCAGAACAATTGTTACCAATAACAAACCATTTTCTCACTAATAGGACCATCGGTGCGGCCGTTTCTGGATTATTATCTGTCATCAACCGAGGTAAGCCAAATGTATTTTTTTATTCTAGTTTTTTTTTCCCGGCGTTAGGACCATCGGAACGGCCGTTGCTGGATTATTTTCCACATCAGCCGCAATTATCGAGGGAGGAAATTGGGCCAAACTAATCTATACTGAAGCTTTGCGAAGTTTTGGTTTTTAATTAAAACGCACGGTCTGACTGTGTGAAATGAAAATTTTGCAAATTTTTAATTTTTCAATGAAATTTTGCCTGCTTGTAACATATAGCTGATATAAACTGAATGTTAATTAATAAATTATTGATTAGTAATGATAAAGGGAGTTTACTTTTCCTTATTACGGGAATCTTTTTAATGAAATTATTTGATAAATAACAATGGGTGAGACCAAATTATTTACAAGTGACATCCTGGAACAGTTGGTGAGTTTTTCATTGTGTATTTTTTCCTTTGAGGCACCACTGCGCTTCCGATGTATTATTTGGTAAATTGTTCTTTATAACGGAAAAATAATTAGACTGTTTTAAAATGAGCTAGTAAAGGATTTAATTGCATTATTAACTTGGAGTTTGGTAGATTGAGAACTTCGGGTTTTTGTTAAAACTGAAAAAAGGTTTTTGTATTTTTGTGGAGATGGTGATTTCTCATAATAGAAATACAGCGGAACCCCGCCATTCGTCCGCCTCGCTATTCGTACAACTTTTTCAAGTAAAATTGAACTCGCCATTCGTACGCTTGCTCGCGATTCGGACAGCTTGACCTCGGTACTGGCCGCGCCACGCGGTCGCTTCAGTTCAGTATCATGCTAGCTTCCGTACGCTACGCATCATGCACGCAAGCTTCGTGAAACTTTGTGATATTTTATTGTTATTTTTTGTTATTTTTATTAAAAATAGTGCAGCCATGAATCTAAAAAAGATTACTGAATCAACTAAGCCTAAAAGGAAAGCAGTGAGAACGACAATTGAATTGAAAAAAAGAAATCGTTGCGAAGTTTGAAAGTGGAACTCGTATCTCTGACCTGGCAACTCAGTATGGCATGGCGAAATCAACCATATCGTCTATACTGAAAAAGAAAGAAATAATAATAGAGGCCTATATATTTATTGTTTTCATAGTTTTTATGTATTTTAGGCATAAAATATTATTACAAAGGTTTATATAAGCAATCATCTGTGGGTCTGAAACGGATTAATCCAATTTACATTGTATCTTATGTGAAAAAATGATTCGCCATTCGAACTGCCTCCTGGAACGGATTGTTTACGAATAGCGAGGTTCCACTGTAACTATTTATCTTCATATTTTTTAGTTTTATTTTCAGCCGTTGAGAACGTGAGAAACTGTGAAGAGATAAACGTATTTTCACTTTAAACCATCTGCATTGAGCGAATCTGCAACGCAATATTGAATCGTTATTCTGCACTATGAAGTTATGAACACGTTTCCAACAATGGCTATTATACTGGCGTTTAGACTTTAGATTGACTAGTTATTCGATGCAAGAACGTCTTATTCATGTACCTATGCTATAAGGTTCGTAGTAACGCTTGAGTGTCCATTACAATCAATTGAATACTGGTTATTTTGTCCGCTACATTAAAGTGACCCATATTTTGATTTTCAAAATCTGGTCACCCTAATACATCGCGCCCTAAAAATAAAAATTAAAAAAAAAACAACAACTTGTATGTAGGCAATATATATGTATTTATCAATACATATTTATTAAAAAAAGATTACATTAATAAACTTATAAATTACAATCAGAGGCTTCATGGAGTATTTATTATACAAAAAAGAGCTAGCGTATCGCAGATAGATCTGCGCCCGTGTGCGGTGCACACATCGCACCTTCTGTCGCGGCGCCTGTCTGCGAAAAGGTGACAAAAATTCCAATTGAAAAACATCAGAAACCAAAGAATGGATTTATGTCGTTCTAAAACAATGATTATTATCCTTTTAGTAATCCTCTCATTTACGCGTATTTTTAATGTGAACAAGAAATAATTGGATTTTAGAACTTATGTATACGGTTTTCGTGTTTGTTTTTTCAGAAAATGGAAATATATACACTTTTTGCTTTAAGAAGATATTGTAATTAAAAAAAAACAAGGTAGGGATAGCGATTAGTAAACCAACCACAATGCTTCGCAACGTCTTCTGATAAGAAAATAAAATTGATATTGCTTTAATTTCCTTATTATTATAAATGTGATTGTTGCGAATGCAAAAGGTGCAATTGTTGTGTTTACTGAGATTGTTGCGATTGTTGTAGAGCTGCATTATAAATGGAATTGTTGGGAATGTTGTGCTTAATGATAATTTAATGAGATTTTTAACAATTCTAACCAACGTGACAGACAAAACGGGAATATAAGTCTGCTGATCTTATCAGAAGACTAAAAGGGCGGGAGTGAAACAGTTTAAAGAAAGTAGGTTTCAAGTTCGTTCAAGAACTTGTTATTTCCTTAATTTTTTGGAGGCCCCAACGCTGTTTTCCGCTGTTTAATTACAAATAGTGAAAATGAACTTTTGTATACGATATAGTAAGTAAAGTAATGAAGCAGGGTAATCGGAACTGTATTGCTGTTGTTAACTTCCGTCAAGTCGTCTTCGACTTCCGGTGACTCCATGAACCAAGCACTAATTTGCATGATAGGCGAAAAATAATGGAAATATGCATTATATAATATATTATGGTTCATTGCAAGTGAGCAAACGAAAAGACTATATTCAGTAAAATATTTGTAAATTGGTTTTTCTTATTGAATTGTTACTACTGTCAGTATTATTTAGAACGAACAAAGTTTTAGGATTGTCTATTCGTAATAATTAATGCATATTTATTAATAGTTAATTACCAATTTCACTTAAGTTTAATTTTATTATTCATTTATTATTAATTGATTAATAATAAATTGTTATTATTGATGGCTAATTCTTATTATTTAATGATTAATTTTTATTATTAGTTTTTTCAGTGATTGTTCGATTCTCTCTCCCTTCGCTGTTGGAACCGCCCTAACGTGAAGTGTAAGTGAAATGTTTTATTATATTAGTTTTATTTTAGAATTAAATGCTGCCATTGATATTGAAAGTTGTAGATTTCTGTTTGAATTATTTAGAATGATCGACCCATACAAATTAACATGTTTTAAAGATAATATATTTAATTTAATATTTGTTAATAAAACCTATGCCTTATTCACCTTGGAAATTATTAATTTTGGCACAGGAACCCTGATTAATTTTAAATTAACTTTCTTAGAATCAATTTAACAATTGCAGTGTGTTAACAATAACAGTATTTACAATATTATATACAAGTTAGATAGACATCATATAAATATTGATACAATCTTGAATCATGTATGACCGAAAATTTCAAAAACATGAGCATAAGCGAGTAAAAACATAAGCGAGTAAAAATTAATGAATATATCCTTGAAGTTTTTAAGAAATGGTATTAAAATGCGATAATATTAATACTTAACCCTTATTTTGTTTTATGTTATTTTTGAAATGTTATATCTTTTGTTCATTTAAATTAATTCTTACTTTGCTAAATATTATATCTTTTGTTTTGTTTATTTGAATTTGTTTACTTGTCTCGTCAGCAACGGACAGGGGCTAAATTACAAAAAAACCTGAGGAAGACTGGTTCATAATACAGTCGAAATATCGTGTATTAAAATATGATAAGCATTAGTAGAGGATCGAAGGAAGTGTGTATCAAGATTTATATAATAATAGTACTTTTTTTTTTGCATTCACTTATATATAACTAGCTGTACCCGGCATGCGTTTCAGTGCCACTCAAAGAAAGAAAGTGTTTGTGTTTTAATTCTGTTTATTGAAGTGCTTTTGGATACACAATAGTTTTTGTTTTTCCGTCTGGTGCAAACTGTTCGTTTTCGTTTACAAGAGCCATCAACGCTTTTGCGCATGCGTCAGGTCTCCTTGGATTTCATGAAAATAGGGTTGAGGAAAAATAAAGAGAGGATATTTACTTTTTATCAGTGTTAGTTTACTAGTAGCGTAGCTGCGTTCTATTTGCGCTTTTCGGGAAAGAATTATGGAAAGAATAAATACTATTGCAAAAATAACAGGTACTAAAAGAAAAACAGGTCTTATGAAAGTGCCCATCTCAGCGTATCACCCCTTTGTGGAGTAGAATCGTCTGTGTTGTCGTAGCTCTCGCTTTTCAAAACGAACAGTACACGAAGGTTTACCGACGCTGTGCACATACAGCTGTCCATGTGTGAAACATTGATTTTCCAAATTTAGTGCACACACTTGTAGCGATTGTCCCTATGCTTTGTTGATGGTCATTGCAAATGCGAGTCGCACCGGAAACTGCAAACGTTGAAACCGGAAATACACTCATTTGTTGAAACGACTCGCGCATCAGATATTGTAAAATGGTTCTACTAATTCAGAATCCTTCGCAGAAACCTTATCACAACAACTCACCAAAGTCTCATCGCAATCTGATGAATGGTAGGAACGCATACGGGACAAAGAAACATCCATTTTTATATATTAAGATAATAACAATAATATATAATAAGTGTTAAATTCATCTTTATGTCAGCCGGATTACAATGTAGTTCTCTTAAAATGGAAACGTTTCCTAACAGCTAAGTTTCTTTAAACGTACACATTGGTCGATTCTAAGCAATAGTGGTGGGATTAGAATTACATAAGAGTACTGTAAGGGATACATAAAAATACTCATATGCTTTCAGTTTTATATTCAGTTTTTTGAGTTTTATATTTTCAATGTATTTTGCTTGGAGGGGAAAAGGCCTTTCTTAGTGCGTCCGTTCCTCCTTTAGCTAAGTGCATTATGTTTATATTTTTCATAGTTATTGAATATTAACATACTGACATCAACAGAATCTAACAAATACTGAGAAAAATGTAAGTAGAGTTAACTGATGAAGGGACAAAATATTGAGAATGGGACAGCTTGAAAATAGATGTGTATATGTTTACTTATAACAAAGTTATTGTCCTATGTCAAATAATTTTAAAATTGGTGAAGATTTTGCTAAAAAAAATAAGAAATATACAAGAAAACAATAAAAAAATTGAATTTTCGTCAATAGATATTGTGATTTGTTTACATTCCCGATATTAATGGAAAGAACCTTAAACATTTAAAAAGCTAAATCAAATAAAAAAGAAATAGAAGAAATCAACTATTTGGCTTGTATATTTGAAATAAGTTACAATTTTTCACAACAAATGAAGAAAAAAAAAAAGACGTTCGACAGAGAATACCACAAGATCACCGAAAAAAATAATATTAAAATTTATTTATTTATTAATGAAAGTGTGTTTTGTCAGGCTTAATTTGAAAATATCTTTACCGCGTATCTACCGCGGTAAATGTATTTTCAAAAGGTGGAAAATATTTAAAACTGCGTTTACAATTTTGAGGTCATGTCCGACTTCTAAGCCCCGCCCCCTAAAAACCCGTGCAAATATGTCGACTTTTTTGTTACTTATTGTAATTAAACCAATGCCTTAAAAGCTCTAAAACGTTTGTGGCAAAAGCTGTAAAAACAACGTCAGGATAAGGTTTTGAAGATAGGAAAAACGTCAAAAAGTGGAAATTTCCATCGGCCGCCATTTCGGGTGATCCGATTTGGTTGAAATACAATACTAGCCGAATACTTAAGGGTATACAGCACCCATAACAGTTTTAGCTCAAAAGCCCAAAATTTACGGCAGTTATCCACGTCACAACTTTGAGTCCTCCTCCCTAAATACCTTGAACAGATTTCGACTTTTGTGTTACTTATTTGTAGTTAAACCAATGCCCTAAAAGATCTAAAAGTTTTGTGGTAAAAGCTCTAAAAACAACGTGAGTGTGAGGCTTTGAAGATAGGAAAAAAATCGTCAAAAAGTAGAAATATATATATATATATATACATCCTTTGTTCAGGTAGGGTTGAATCCAATAGTATATTTTTTCTTTGGTAAATACACTAATAGATATTGCTATTAAATAATCTTTTCAAAGCGAATTTCCATGTGAATATTATCAGTTACTGTTCTTTAAACATTAAATAGCAAATGGCCATTCTAGTTCTTCTATTTAAAAACATAATTGCATCAAGTAATCAGAACAAATGCGTAAAAAGAAAAGTAAGGTAAATTTTCTGTAAAGCATGTCGCGAAATTTTTCTGCTAGCACGATATCTTTGCCTGGAGAAAGATACAACTACATATACATGTACAGCTGATTCACTATACGAGTGAAGTCAAGTATAGACCATGGAAGCATCAGTGAAATGAATGGAAATAAAAAAAAAGTTCATTTTTAAAACTTTAAAAAACACTGTTTTGGTTATCTATATGATAAGCGCGAAAGCTTGTCCGATTGTCTGGAAACAACATCGCCATTTCTCAACAGATCTTTACCAAAACTGGCACGGAGTTTCACATGCATCCTAGAATAATGCATGAACAACGAGAACACAGATCCGGACTAAGGAGTTTTTAACCGGGTGAGGAGGGCAGATTTTCTTGAAGGGTAAGCATATCTCTGAAACCGCTTTAGTTGGAAACACGAAATTTCACATGAGTGTTCTTTGTACAAATCGAAAAGATATGTTTTGTCGTATTATTTCGATATTCGTGTCTTATATTAAGGAGTGTCAATAGAGAACAGCAACTTTCTTGAAGGGTACGCATATCTGAAGCTGCTTTAGTTGAAAACACGAAGTTTCACATGACTGTACTTTGTCAAAATTTAAAAGATTTGTATTCGATGAATTTTCCATTTTCGCTCATAAGGGGTGTAAGTTTCTTACCACCATATTTTAAGGTCCCAGGACGCACCGATTCCTTTGTACCTCACCAGAAACCCATGATCGACTCAACTACGCAAACTTCTGACTGCTACAAATAGATTCAGTCATTTTTAGTTAATTTATAAATATTAATATAATACTTTTTTGATTAGATTTTTTTTTATTAAGTCAACGCCGAGTTTTATTTCCTACGCATTCATATTAAATATCAAAAGATATCTATAAATATCGAAACATGTTGCTATATTAAATGAAAGCATGTTTATTTAATATGATGTCCAGCGTCCAAATAAATAAATTAACAGTCGATAAAGAAGAGAGAAAAAAAAAATAACAAAATTATATAAGCTTATCGTTTATTCAGAAAACTTTTTAGGTATTTTGTTGGCGTTTTTCATTTTAATAAGGTATTAATTTGTTATTCTGTAAAAATTGGGAAAAGGTTTTAGAATGTTTCCTAAATTTACACAAATAATGATTTGTGAATATCCTGTTCGAAACAAGAGTTTGACTTTAATATTGAGTTTCTCAGTAACGATATTATAGGAAATTGATATCAAAATAATTAGACGTCAATACTAGGAATATTAGAGTTGTCAATTACATAATCTCAATACATAAAAGTTTTGTTCGTCTGTCCGTTCATGAGAAAATGGATTATAGTCTGCACTGTTTCGTTCAGGTCATGTATCAGATCTGATGCATTTAAAATCAGCATTGCACGTTTTCGTAATGTCTTTATTTTTTACTTATTGTACGTAGATTATATGTAGAAGAATCTTATTACAGAAGTAATATTATTGTATCCTGAAACAACGAATAGTGTTTTGTAGTGCCCATAAATCTTTTAAACTATTAAATCTAAAAAAAATAAAAAATACGTAAAGTTAAAAAAAAAATATATCATTTTTTTTTCCATTTATTTTTATTTTTTTCAGAACATTTTCCCAATAGTTAGAATCTCTTGAGTTTTAGTTTATAAAAATCTTCTAAATTTCTAATTTTTAGATTTTGATGCTCTTCGAATTTTGATTAATCTTCACTAGTTTATAATACACACGTTTTCCGTATTTTGTATTTCGCTACGGAATATACTTAATATGAAAGAGTAATAAAATCAAACGAATAAAATTCGTTTTGCAATTTTTAGCAATTTCGAGTTGTTTTTGAATCTGCTTCGATGTATCAATGTAATCTTTGATTTATTATTATCTTCTTATTATTATTTTAATTAAATACGACAAATCTACGTGTTTGACTTGATTATACGAGTCTATTAGAGGAAATATCTAATTTTCTTTAGTGATACCTCTTATTTTTTTGTAATAGTGTTTTGTTTTTTTTCTTAAAGAAAACAGAAAATATATCAAAAGACTTAATATAGGAAAGAACTTATTTTAAAATTGTATAATTTTTATCATGCAAGTGAAGTTTGGAAGTAAAGAAAATTCAGAAATGATGAAATCATTGTGTATTTTTCAGAACTAAAATAATTTGGAAACGACGCGACGTCTTATCAGTTAAGAAGGAAATGAAGTTAGGCCTAAATACAATTAAATCTTCAAAACCTCGCACGGATTAAGAGACGTAATCCTTTAAATATATGAAGGATGTGGGGACATAATTCAAAGCTTAGATTGAGAAAGAAAAATACTTCAATACTGAAAATATTAAATATTATTGAAATCCAAAAGACTGGGTTATCTAGACTATTTACATATCTCATTGCTTGATGCTGTATCCGATTAATACTCAGATGTAAGCTTTTAGGCAACATTCTATGAAGCGTTCTTGTTTGATATCAATCTCAAAGTGTAGTTAAATGATTCGTCTAAAAGCTGTCTTTATTCATTGGATTTTAATAGATTCTTGATTGTTTCAGATGGTTATTCGTTGCTGCAAGAAAGGGTGAACGCTGTTGGCGCCATTCAGTGTCCTTAAGGAAAGTCAGGCGCCTTCAGACAATAGAGGAGAGGCGGACTCTTTCGGTAGGCGGTAACCAATTCAACTACAATTTCAGTTGTCATTGGAAACTGGAAGTTGCAGTTTCTCGCTCCCATTTTCCTGTTTGTGCCACCCGTGCGCTACTCTTGTAGTACAGCGGAATGAAACATGATGACACGTTGTTTGTAGCGATGATTCTCGGCTCTGCAAGCGCAATACTGTGTAATCTTGTTTACCTAGACGCTGTTTACATCATTTGCGTAGTAGATAGAGAGATGTAATCCCAGCATTAGTAAAGTTATTAGATACTCCTGAATCGTATTCTAATAAGTTAATAATGGCATCAATTTCGTGGCCGATTATGCCTGCGCGTAAAATGTAGGATAGGGTTCAGTTATGACTTCAATATTAGTGACGCTATATTTATCACGTACTCCTGACGTTTCAGTAAATCTTATGTTCCATTTCTTAAGATTTAAATTCCATTAGATGGTGTCGTATTATTCAGTTGTAGATGCGATCACATCACAGACACTCAACTATCCCCCCCCCCCCCCCGTCTTTTCGAATGAAGCATTTTTCTTCTTATTATTATTTAATAACTAGAAGATATTTCAAAATTTGTTTTGATCGATCCAAATAATGAAATAATATCTTTATTCAAATAATACAATTTTCGTTAAACTCCATTTATTTATTCTTTTTTCTTCTGCGTAGAATTCGAATACAATTTAATTGTGATAACTAACTAAAAAAATACAAATATCTTTAATTACACTGTATAAAATGCTGTTTGAGAAGATTTATTCCTTTTATTTTAGTACTGCAAGGTTGCAAATGTTAAGGTCTCTGCATTACTTCAGTAACTTTTCTGAAAATATTCCTACTAAAAATACTGTTCGTATACCTTCGTATAAAGTCCAAAGTAAAGTCATTCACTACAGTCTTATTGTTCGTTCTTTCAAATATACACACTCGATAATCTTTCAGTTAAACCATCGACGTATATGAAGACAAAGAAAAGAAATGGACACTTATATCTCGTGTTTCCGAAGGAAAACAATTAAATTCAAACATTTGTCTGTAACTTTTTCTTCAACTACACACAGAAAGCGAGAATTCTCCAAAATCGCTGACCATCATATATCTGATTTTAATTATTTAGTTATTTATTTATTTATGCTTTACAGGTGCTTTGATCTTGTAATTTTTTGTTTATTTATTTCTTAAACATAACAGGTTAAAAAAAAGGAACATTTTTTTAAATATCTTTCTTATTAAAATCCTGCTTCTTGAAGAAATAAATGTACATTTAGAGAAATCAAATATTAATTCGTATTTTTAAAATTTCATTATTATATTTGGTTGATGCTATTGCTTTAGGATTCGAATTAATCAAAAACTGGACAAATCTTTTTATCTGTTACTAAAGTAAGGTTTACATTTTTAAAATAAAAGCTTTAAAAATATAATAATTGAAGAAAATGAGAGTGCTAACTTCGAAAAATCATCAGGGGTACACAGCCTCCCCCTTTCACTTAGGGGTGGTCTCTATTACAAGGATTCCAGGGCCAACGCGGGAATGAACCGAATGTAAGATCAAAATTACTTAGACCAATTTGTAATTATTGTTTATAATAAGAACAGGAATGGCTGTGAGAATAAGAATAATTGTGTTTATCGATTTTTTATTATTTTGGCGGTAATTCAGTGTTCTATTAATAGTTTGTAAATTCTTTCAAAATAATAGGTTTCTTTTTGGTTTTCATTCTTAAGGATCAAGAGATTTTGTAATGTATTTTTTTTACAAAAGTAAATATTTTATCTTTAAGGAAATAGCTTATTGGAGACATCTACTCCGAAAACCGGACAGATCTATTTTGTTTTAAACGCACTTGCTCTAGTAATATCTTATATTAAATAGTGTTAATCAGAAATATCCATTTGTTTGTTTGTTTGTTTGTTTTTTTTTGTAATTTCTTTCAGCATTGTCAGTCGATTTGGATTTATTAAATCCGTAATTCGTGCTTCTGTTTTCTTCCAAAATAAGTCCGGTTTCAAATAATAACTCAGTTGATATTTTAAGAAAATCATGGTTAAAAAATGACTGTATAATATTATTTTCATGGAATAATATGACTGATTGTGGCTTTATAAGAGTTTCCATGCAATTAAACAAATATGTATAAGCTTATAGAAAGAATATATAAATCCCACAAATTCGCAGCGTAGTTTCAGGAAAAGAAAAAAAGTTTCTTTGTTTCTTCTAAACGAAGTTCTTTTTTTTCAATTCCTTCATTTAACTTTTCCTAGAATTTAATGATTTAAATTTTAATTAACTTCTAATTTTTTTTGTGTGTGTGTGAAAAAAAAGCCAAGATTTTATTTCTGAATGAAAATAATATATTTATGTATTTCTGTAGTTTAACATTGATAAGTACCTAAAACAAAAACAAAAAAAATATATATATATTATTACAAAAAACTATATTTATCTTTTATTAGAAGAAATTCTCAGCTTTCTTTTCTCTTAATGGAAGATTTAATGTTTATTTCATTGATTATTCAAACCTACCTAGAAATATTCTAACGTTTCAACATTGTTTTGATGTAAAAAGAAAGGATTTTATCAACGAAGAGAGGACGTGACAGATTCTTAGTTTTCGGGTGATTGTTATGGAATGTCTTTGTCTCCAATCTCTGAAAATGAAACAAGGAATGACCTTCGATATTTAAAGCAGTTTCATTATCTTGGCTATATTTAGTTTTGTTGCTGGAGGGAGTTGGGTGTTCAAGGGAGCGGCAAAAGGGGGAAAGAAGAGGGGGGTGAGATATGGCACTGGTCAGATGAGTGACCCCTTCCTTGCCAGCACATGACTCATATTTACTCGATGCTAATCCTTTAATTTCGATCCGAGTTCAAGGATTTTTACTGATTGGAAAGCTGATAAAGTTCAAAGGTCAAATTGCAGTCAAAAAATGCCAAGAAACTTCAGATGATCGTAAGATTTCACTTTGGAAATTTTAATTATTGTTAAATGTCTTGAATAACAATTTCTTCGATTAATGTTACACGATTTCTGAGTAGCTTTTATTGCATTAAGATAAAAGAGTTTTCACCATTTTTAATTCCGAATCTTAAATTTTCTACATCAAAAGACCAATTGCACTGATTTTAAATATCTTGGGAAATTTTAAGAAATAGCGAACTTTATTTAAGTCAATCGTTCTTATTTCGAGGTTTTAGCTCATTTTAGTATGCTAAAAATGACATTGACGTATGCTTCCTTACTGTTAGGAAAATGCAAGAAAGAGTAGTGATAAGTTTAAAATACAATAAAAGTCCTTTAAAAACACACTAGAAATAAACACAAGCATTTACATATCACATGACTAGTTTCGATTGCCCTTCCAATACAAAGAAATGAGTCGTGATAATTAAAATAAATTGTAACAATACGTTCTGTCATATAACAAAAATTAAGTTACAAAATTTTTTTTATTTAAACTAATATATTTATAGTTTATCCAATTAAATTATAGTAAGTCTCAGATTTTTTTTTTTTTTTGCTCTTAAACTAATGGTGAAAGCTAATTGCTTAATAATGAATAAAAGAAATCTTATTAAAAAAGTGAGACCAATGTTCATAAGTAACGTTATTTCTTTTTATTTAAATTCATTGTTGTAACAATTCAGATTGATTCTTCAATTCTGCCGATTTTGCTGACTATTAACTTTACAACCATGAAGCCTCGAAATCTTTTTGGGATTCATTTTTCTTGCTTTTAGGCTCTCATCATCAGGAGATAACCAGATCACAACTTCATCTTTCGTCTTCGAACGTCGGATGCAACTTGCTGACGAGAATCTAACAATAAGCTTGGTTCCAAACGAACTGAAAAGTGTCTCATGAAAGTATTTTAATCTTATACAGGTCCTGGATTTATTTACTTTCCTTAAAAAATTTAGGGTAAATTTGAAATTAATATGGCAGCGTCCTCTCCTGAAAGTCTTTTGAACTTCTTGAAACGTAGCTTGCAAATTTGAAAACAAAAGACTGTCCTGCTCTTATATTTGGAAAGATTCATTGTTCATTGTTGCCGAGAAATTTAAGCATTAAGATGACAAAAAAATCTTCTAAAGAAAAGCATCCGGAACGAAATAAGTGGATTTCTATCATGTTTAAACAGTGCTTGTTGTAGATTATACCAATCCGTAATCATTTGATGTCATTAAAAATTGGATTTAGCAATTTAAATAAATATTTTATTAGATTTAATTCATTGAAGGATTGAGAATTACGACAGAGTGAGTTATCCACAATTTCTTAATTTTTCAGAAGAATAAAATTCAGAAGAAAGTTTCGTTTTACAATAAAATTCTATATAATTAATCTACGTAGCTGCTTTACTTATAGAGACGCCCTAATGTTTTATTCATAGGATTAATAAAAGCAGATTTAAAATCCAGTTTTAAAACGCGAACATTTTCGGTAACGAAGTCTACTTGTAATTAATTCTGAATCCTTCAATTTTTTTTTTTTTTTTAAAAAAGGTAAATTATTTGAAGATTTTCGGCAAATATTACAGTTGAGAAATACGAGGAGGGCTTTGTACACTAAAAATTCGTTTATCCGAAACGATTTTTGGCATAATTTAAAAATGAGCAGAAACATTTTTTCCGTCTCTATAATCAACATTTAATAAAGCACACAAGCGATTATGTAACTAATAACTGTAACTCCATTATAACATTTTGTACAGTAATTGAAATTAATAACATGTACAGTTTATAGTAGAACATACGCCGATGCACTTGTCAAATTAAAAAAAAAATTAAAACATTAAAAAGGTTTAAAAACAACTAGTTTCAACTTCATGATTACAAGTCATCTTCAGGTTTAATGATATAAAATAAAATGGACTTAATAAACTAATCTGTTCTCCACGTTTTATATCCCAAAAGAATTATGGGTAAAAAAAAGGGTGGGACTTAAAAATAGTGGATGTTCATTGAAAATTAGGGGGTATGGGTTTATTTTTTCTTTTTCTTTTTCGAAAACCATATTTAGCTATATTCAAAACAAAGAAGCAACTATTGTAACAATAAGGATTGGTCATAATGTGTAGGGATTATGACCATAATGTTGGTCGTAATGCGTAGAGAACAGATTAGTTTATTAAGTCCATTTTATTTTATATCATTAAACCTGAAGATGACTTCTAATCATGAAGTTGAAACTAGTTGTTTTTAAATCTTTTTAATGTTTTAAAAATTTCTTAAATTTGACAAGTGCGTCGGCGTATGTTCTACTATCATTAAGTGCGCACGTAAAATATTTCTTTTATGTACAGTTTATGTTTAATACAATATATTCCGGATTATCCGAAACGGTCGCGGTCAAATTCGGATAAATGAGTTTTTAGTGTATTAATTCCAAAACTTTTAATGAACAAAGAAATAAATAAAAAAAACACTAGATCTTATGGAAAGTGAACTTTAAGTTCTTCAGGAAATTTGTCTTTTTCTTGCTTGTGAATAAATGCTTCTAATAGCAACCATGAACCTTCCTAATTATTTATAATCCACGTTTTATTATTTTTAACCTAAAAAAAGAAGATCTTCCGTTTATCTTCAAGTTTGATAATTTGTAAGATTATTCTAAATTCAATGTAACAAACAAAATATAGATGAAAATCAGTGGGAGAACTTTTATATAAAAAAGTTATTTTCAGAATGAATTGTGATCTTTCTGTGCTCCAACTTTTATTCGTTTTTTTTTTGGTCAAATTTTTCATGAAATTTTGAATGTTAAAAGTATTGTTTTAAATATTTATATTAAGAATAAAAAAAAAATGAAATATAAAATAATTAAATTAGACATGGCTGATTTGTGGAGAATTTTAATTTAATTCCAAGAAGCGGTCACACATGGAATGCAACAAAATCCCAAAAATGGGGCTTAATTGTAATTAAAGCTTTGGTGAGTCCCCAATTGACCACCTTCAGTTTGCATTTGTTGGAATGGAAAGAATGTGTTTAAAACAGCCACGATTACTAGAAGCAGTGAAGACACTTTTTCCACAAACATCCCTGCTGACCATTGAGTTTGAATGGGTGTGAGCGTGTGTCTGATGGTCGGAAGAGGTCACAGCTTCAGGACAACTGCCAATCTTGGGAAATAAACCTGTTTTTCATATCCTAAACACCCCCCGTTTTTGAAGGAATGGAAGGGACAAGAAACAGGGAGAGGGAGTTGAAAAGTACAAAAAATATCCCGAGGGAAAAACATTTTTACTTTATTTATAACAGGAAAGAGCTTGGATTGAATATACAGTATCTACACTGCAATTTGTGTTTCTGTTTTCTGTTTAGAGCTTTTGCTGTTAGGAGTTGAAAAGATAAGGACAAACAACTTATCTTCATTCGAGGATTTTTATTGTTATCTCTAAAAGTAGATCTAGATATATTATCTACAGCCAACAAAAATCACTGTATCTATGAAAGGACATTTTATCAATAACGCGTATTTGCTAAAACCAAAAAGTACGAAATCAATCTCCGTGGATTGAAACGCAATGAATGATTCGTGTGTCCGATTTTTCAGTCGGTTGAAACTAAATTAAATGACCTTATAAATTAATAAAACAAATCGGAAGATTCATCAAAAAAAAAGTATTAAATTAAAGAATCCTGTGATAAATGTATGGGAGAAATGTTTCGCGCTGTTGGCACCCGTAAACAAAGGATTGCCAGAGCGGACATGTTTGAAGTAGTAAAAAATTCATGTTTTTACTTTTGATGATTTAAAATGGGATATTTAGATATTAATAGGCAATGACGTAATTATTTTAAACTTACTACTACTACTAATAATAAAAAAAAAATCTCTTTGAATTATCTTGAATTTATTAGCTTTCAATTTTTTTTTTTTTAACATTAGGTCAATATCTTAAATTGCAACTTCTTTCATTATTAACTATTTTTTTCTATAAAAACTATTTTTTTTCTATAATATTGTTATGAATTTGGAGACACTTTTCACTTGCAATACTTTATGTATTGAAGATAGTTTCCATTCATAAGTGGTTGCTGGGAAGAGTTTCACGAAATTTGTTACTATCATCAAGCAGTTCTTTATGTAGATATTTATAAATTAAAATATATTTTTAAGTGTGTTCAATCACTCATTTAGAAAGATAATAAAAAAAACACACACACAAAAGATCAAGTTAATGTTTTTTTTTTTTTTTACATTC
The DNA here is from genome assembly GCA_023159025.1 of Thereuonema tuberculata. NCBI lineage: Eukaryota > Metazoa > Arthropoda > Chilopoda > Scutigeromorpha > Scutigeridae > Thereuonema > Thereuonema tuberculata. The sequence continues at coordinate 37,367,425 of JAFIDM010000003.1, read as the reverse complement.
ATTTAAAAAACATACGAACTGGACAAGTTTCGACCTGTATCGGCGTCTTTATCTTCAGTAGTTAATATAAAATTAATTTATAAAAAGGTATTTTATAAAGATTAATTGATTGTTCAAACATACGTTCTGGAAGAGTAGCTCAGCATAGATCAGAGGGTTAGGTTATATAACCAAGGAGAAAGAAGGGGGAGGTAGTTGATTAAAAAAAAAAATACAATATATTTTTACTTTACACATACGTAATTCTTTCAAGGAATTGTTAGTTATTATTGCAAATTTTTTTTGTTTTTTGTTTAATCAATATTTTTTTTTGTAATAATGAATTACATTGGAGCCGAAGGGGTAGTTTTAGTTCAGATACCTTCTATACCTACATTGTTATAATTCCAGATTATAATGATTTTGATGAAATTTGATATTGGATGTTTGCAAAGAAGTAACCATCATTTCCAAATCTCATTTAGATCAGTAGCCTAAGGTAGATGTAAAGTTGTTGAGGTATTACATCATTACTTAAAGAACTCTTTGGTAAATACACACATTGTCCATTTTTTATTTATTTGTCAAATAAAGTCCCTTAATGCATTTATTTAATAACTATTGTTAGTAAAAAAACTTATAGTAACATCGTGAAGATAATTTATGGATAGATTGATTTTTTAAAAAAAAATTAAATTTTTATTATTGCAAAACTTAAATGAATTTTGTAAATTAAAGTTAGCGTATAACATAATCACATTCCAAAGAAATGACATCTTTTGGTTCGAATAATAAATTCTCATCCTTAATTTGCATAAAGTACTTCTGATTATTATATAACTGCCTATGTACGAATTCTACTGAGTAACAGAATAATTAATAAAATTGTGTAAATGATTGTTACCCTTTCGGAATATAATAATAAAAAACAAATTCTTTGTAAAAGTCATGTTATTAATTTTTTTTTAAGTTTATAATTTCAATCCTACAATTTTAATGTAATCTGTCTGTAGGTTCTGTATAATATCTCTTTTTTTAAGGTATTACAGATAATATACATAAATACATATTAATATAATTTGATATATAATTACACAAATATTGTTATTTAATAAATATAATAATAACACAATATAGCAGTATTAATGTATATATAACAATATTAATGTAAATATAACAGTATAAATGTTATCATTAGATTAATAGCAATTCAATAATATACATCTTTATACTTGGCCTTTATTGAATTAAATAGATACATTAACCCATTTAAAGAAACAAAAGAAAGAAAACCAAGCCTCAAAGTAGAATAAATGAGTTTCAAAGCGAAGATCATACAATTTTCTTGAATAAAATAATAAATAGGGCAATTTTTTTTTCAAACATAATTTACATTTCCGAAATTAAAGTTAAAGAAAAAAGTAAATACTTCTTAAAGCAAAATCCTAACCTAAAGAGTAATTAATTTATTTAAAAAAAATAATAATAATTTCAAGAATTAATAAAGAACCCATTTATTCTTTTCATTTTTGCTAATTGCTAATTAAAATGTACAAAATCGTTAAAATTAGAAATTAAGGAACTATACAACGAATGCGTTTACCTAATAGAATTTAATACTTTTTTTAATTTAAACTTAAAGCTATTAATTATACCTTTTGCCTCTGAATTTATATTTAAATTAATGAATTAATATTTTTTGAGAAATTTTGATTGATTTGTAACTAAATTTAGAAATGTGCTTATATAGGCTAATATTACAAAAATAAATAGTAATTAAATTTAATTTTTCTTCAAAAGACGGTAAAGAAATTTAAATATAAATTTGGAATTTTGAAAGAAAAAAAAAAACAATTTTCAGAACGTTATATCGCTTTTTTAAAATTTAGTTACTAATTATTTTTTATGATTATCCTAATTAATTTAAGTTAACTATTTAAATTTAACTACATTATATTTATATTTGGTTACAAATAAAAATGTTATTAATTGATTAATTAGTTAACAGAAAATGAAAATTTAATTTTGAAAAATATTAAGAATTCTTTTGTTTTCATGGAATTATCCCGAAAGTTACCTGTCCCCCCTCTAAAAATAGCGGGGCCTAAAATAACAGCCTGCGAGTCGCAGTTTATGCATATTCCGAGAACAGATTCGGTTTCCCGGATAAAATGAAGTGTCTGTTTTAAAGGAGACGTTAAGTAATGCTTTGTTTAGGATTTTACAAAGAAATCCCGTGTGATCGATGTGTTATCGTTTCCGGAAATTAATGCGCTGGAATTAAGAAGGAAAAAAAAAATTTCCATCCCTAATCACTCTTTGGAAAATTACAGAGGAAAATGGAATGATCTGAACAACTTCAATTGCTAACTACGAAAACTTATTTTAAATAACTAATTGTTTTTTAATTAAAATGTGCTGTTAGCAAACATTTTTAATGAAGTGTAAAAATATTTTTGTAATATTACTCTTTTTTGTTTAATTATTCTGAAAATTTTTAAATAACCAATTTAAGAATTGGGCCCTGAATCGAGCATAACTGTGATTTTCATGAACCCAGCAACCAATCAGAATTGTGATAGCAAAATCGACGAACGAATAGCCGTTCACTGTTTCCGACCAGCATAATTAAGAAATCTCGAAATACTTTGATACGAATGTATTACTGAACCATTGGCCTAGCGTAAACAAAATCTTTAAGAAATGACCTTCAAAATGATTACGGTAGCGGTTCTTCGAGGCCCGATATCGAAATTCTCGGAGAAATCACTTAATTCCTATCGGTCAATCCAGGAGGCGTTTCTTTTTCCGTAAGCCCTAAGGCAAGAGACGATTGGCTGGCACCCTGAGTGACATATTTATGGGAAACGGAAGTCCCGCCTCCCGCGAGATGGCGCCTTGCGTTGGCAAAGAGAGCTTTTTCTAGTTAGACAAGCACTCAAATGAAACTACTACACAGTTGGTGTCGCACGACACTCGTATCTCTCGTCTAAGGCGGAACTGCAGCTGACTTTAAATGGAACTTGCCAGTTACTTCTCAGTGCCATGTATAGCCAAGCAGAAACAATAGAACACGCTTCAAGCCACCGAAGTTCCCAGGCCTAGCAGCTACGCCTCCATGTTACCATGTAAGTACGTGAGCCACCATACTTGTCAAACGGTCGGGAAACAGGGAATGCGCACGCCCAGTCGCTGAAACCGAGGAAGTGTCTAAAAAAAAAAAAAAAAAAAAGAAATTTAAAGCCCCCTACGCAATCGCTGAACACTTGGAACTATTAACTTTAACTCATGTCAGACGGCTATTAATGAAAAAATCCGATGAATAGTTTCGCCAGAGGTGATTCACATGGCTACCGCATTTCCCGATCGAATGCCAACCAAGTTGGCATGCCCAATTTGCCTAGAACGATACGACGATCCTAAAGTGTTACCTTGCCTGCATACATTTTGCAAAAGGTGTCTGGAACAGGTGTCACAGAAAACCCTAGACCCAATGCATAGTCAATTGAAGTGTCCCACCTGCAGCAAAGACGTGCCGCTGAGCGATGAAGTGGGCTTAGACGGCCTCCCGTCGAATTATTTTATATCCAACATTTTAGATGTAGTGACATCCCACGACGACGACTACGAAAACGGACTCGACAATAAGATAGGTGGTCATTATGTTTGCAGTTCGTGCGACGAGGGCAGTCGAGCCACGTCGCGGTGCCGCGATTGCAATGAAGTGTTGTGTGACAACTGCGTACGTGCCCATCAGCGAGTCCGCCTAACCAAAGATCATTACATCGTGCGGTTCGCCGAAGATGCGAATCGCCATTCGAATCCGTCCACTCTGCAACCGATATCCAGCCGCTCGATGTCGTTTTGTGAATTACACGATAAGGAAGTGCTGCGCTTATATTGCGACCTGTGCAATCAACCGATATGCCGCGAATGTACATTGAGAGAACACCGGGGCCATAACTTCATCTATTTGGAGGACGCTGTGGAAAACTGTAAAGCAATAACGTTGAAGCTGCTTGCCGATGCCAGGGCAGGTATCCGTGCCATCGAGGAAAGCATTGACATGATCGAGAGAATGGCAGACCGAGTGGAGATCCGAGCGCAGGGAACCGCCACCGACATCCGCGCCACCATTCGCCGCTGTGTCACCGCGCTGGAGGAGCGGGAGCGTGAACTGCTTCACCGAGTGGAAAAAATCCGTCAGGTGAAAGGCAAATCCTTACGTTTACAAGTCGATGATCTCAAGCATGCATTAATAAACCTAACGAAAACGGCCGATTACATTCAAAAGGCGCTCGACAGCGGTAACGATATTGACGTCATCAAAACGAAAGAGAGAGCGATGGTTCAGATGCAGGAACTCCGTCAGCTAAGAGCTCATCTCACCCCGCACGAAGATGATAATATCCTTTTTACACCTCCCGATACAGCTTTGTACACCGCCATTGGATCGTTGGGATTTATTACAACTGGCGGTTTCGGTCCTAACTGCGTAGCGTCTGGTGAAGGATTAAAGAGAGCTGTTCGCAACCGCATCGCTACGTTTGTTGTTCAAGTTAGAGATCATCTGAATGACCCCCGCATTGTTGGCAACGATCCAATTCATGTTACCATTCAGAGTCCCGAGGGTACGTTGTATCGAGGAGAAGTGATGGATCGTCAGAATGGAACCTATCTCGTGAATTACCGCCCACCATTAGAAGGTCAGCATTCAATTTCCATAACGTTACGCGGGCTTCACATTCAGCAGAGCCCTTTCATTGTGAATGTGCGTAGCGGACGCAATCATACCACTATCGGCCAGGTGTTGTTTTCATTTTGTTCGGAGGGAGAAGGCGACGGCCAGCTCTGCCGACCGTGGGGCGTGTGCTGCGACAAAGATGGGCATATCATCGTGGCAGATCGAAGCAATAACAGAATCCAGGTATTCAAACCCGACGGCACCTTTCTGCACAAATTCGGTTCGGCTGGCTCCCGTCCCGGTCAGTTCGACAGGCCAGCAGGAGTATCGACCGACAACCAGGGTCGAATCATTGTGGCTGACAAGGACAATCACAGAATCCAGGTTTTCACTTTCAACGGGTCGTTTCTACTGAAATTCGGAGAGAAAGGAAGCAAGAACGGACAGTTCACGTATCCGTGGGACGTAGCCGTCAATGCGGAAGGGCAGATTCTAATATCGGATACCAGAAACCACCGTGTGCAGCTCTTCGGACCGGACGGCACCTTCATCAACAAATACGGCTTCGAGGGGCCCCTGTGGAAGCACTTCGACTCTCCTCGTGGCGTTGCTTTTAATCACGAAGGACACATGATTGTTACCGATTTCAACAACCACCGTGTGTTAGTCATTCATCCGGATTTCCAGTCCGCACGTTTCCTTGGTACAGAGGGATCCGGAAACGGCCAGTTTCTGAGACCCCAAGGAATAGCAGTCGATCAAGAAGGTCACATAATAGTTGCCGATTCCCGAAACAACCGCATACAGATCTTCCAACCAAATGGCAACTTCCTCTGTAAATTTGGTACCACCGGAACTGCTCCTGGCCAACTGGATCGACCGTCCGGAGTGTGTGTCTCCCCTGATGGTTTAATCATAGTTATAGATTTTGGCAATAACAGAGTTCAGGTCTTCTAAAAAAAGAGATTTATATCAATTATGGTAAGAACTTTAATTAGGTGCTTATATGTTTATACATATTTATGTAATGGTATATTATCTGTTTTGAATTTTAAATTTAATAATTTTAAGGTTTTTTTTTGGACAGCAAATAGCATATCCAAATATATTATCAGTAACCAAAAAAATAAATGAAAAAAAAAAATAGAAAAAAATGTTTAAAATAACAAAAATAATTTTTAACATGTAAAAGTAATTGACGATGTGTTGATAAAATTAGAATACGCTGAAATTTATGAAGTGCATTCAAAAGATTACTTAGTTAATTAAATAGATTTCATGTAGTCTTAGAATTTTTGAAAGAAATTTTTACAATATTTTTCTAATGTAATTAGCAGTAGCAATTTTATAGATTTTGAAAGATAGTAGATATAATGCAAAATATTCTGGCTAGGCCACTGTCATATTTAGCCAAAGGCAAAAACTCAGGTATTTTGTTAATTTAGTGCAGATAGAATATGCACGGATTTAATCAAAACTATTTTTTTTATTTTATATACATTTAAGATGTGTTACTTTTGTGAATGTTGAATAAGAATATTGAAGAGATTTTTTTTTTTTTCAATGCTATACACAATCTACCTCATATCTATCTTAAGTCTGATTTACGCTTCTGGGTCTCCATCCCAGATGGAGGGAAAATAACTTTTTATTCTTCTTAACTCAGGCAATTTTTTTAAAGCTTATTTTTACTAAATCTATGCAAATAGCATTGTAGGAAGACGGGTTGCTTGGCTATTTTTGTATGTTACATTCAATCATGAAGAAAAAGAAAAGAGTATACTTTTAAAGATTTACAGCTATTTTTACTGGGGGCTTCTGGAAAGCACTTCTTAGCTTACTACTATGTAGATTACCTCATTATATAAAGTGATCTCAAAGTACGGGTTGGCCTAAAAGCCGCTTTGTTAAGCTCTATCAATACTTTTTTTAATATATATATATATTCTCAGGTATTATCTTGTCTTTATATATTTACTGTTTTATTAAATATTGTTTGCCAATTTCTTTTTCTTGCTTTAAATGTTAAACTTGTTTGGTGCTGAAAGTAGGTTTTGTTTATTATGTGTGTATTCGAAAAAAAAAAAAGTTTAATTTTTAATATGTAAATATTTCTGCTAAAAAAATAAAACACGCCGATTCATCTGTACTGCGAGAAATATAGACTAAATTTGTTTTTTTTGCATGATTGCAAAAATTCTAGTACAGAGGCAAAAGAATGTGGTTTTGCAGTGGCGTGTAGTGAATATATTTTATGTATGAATTTAACCTTTTTTATTTTTTTCTAGTTTTTAAGATTTTAATGAGAAAAATAACTTTTTTTTAAAAGATATTTTTGGATATAGCATTTAACTAAATAGTGGAATCTGTTTATAAAAATTTAGGTTGTTCGTGAGACGATAGGAATACATATTTCGATATTTGATTACCTTGTTTCGGATATTGATTGATGTGTATGAATGGAATGAACAGCAAATGAAATGAAAAATTTCAGTATTTCAGTTTCTACCAATAGTCCAGACTTTGAACATGAAAGAACATATTTTGAAGGAAAAGACAAACAAAATATCCCCTAGTTCAGAAATCAAAAATCTCAATGTTACAAATTTTTTATTCCATTAGATTTTTTTCTAACACAATTTTTAAAGCCTCGCTTGCAAAATTAAAAATATATTTATATTAATATTAGCTTAAAGCCCCTTTAAATGTTTATTGCTGGAATTTATGAAAGTTCCTTAGGTTAAATAAAATTTAGTGGGTATAGAAATATTTTAATAAATTAGAATTATAACAAGCTATATGTTGAACTAAAAAATTAACAAATTTCTAAAATATTTGTGAGCTTATTAATCATTTGTGATTTTTGAATAACCATATATGGAAAGTATATTTCGGACAGATACCCATGTTTGTCTATAGAGAAGTATATTTAGATATTTTATAAAAGTCGCTTAGAAACTGGTTTAGTCAACAGTTTCATTTATCTGAATGGCAGTCAATGCCACACTCAGTTTGAAAAACTAAGGAAATAAATTCAGCTGCTCTTCGTTGTCCTGTCAGGCAAGAAAGAGCTGTTCGAATAAAGCTACGACTTTAACTCCTTTCTATTTTAACATTCCAAATAGTGAAAACAAGTCACCATATTCTTAAAAGGTATATCGATTTGTATAAATGACCATTTCTACCGGAATCTGGTTTTTCTGTAGAACCCTTTAGTACAAACTGCATTGAGAAATCACGAAAGTAACAAATGGTGCCAAATCAAACTGTGATCAATTTCAAAGTGTTTTTTTTTAATCATATATAATTTTTTTAAATGGTGCTGTTTTAATTAGCAACTTTTGAACTATAAGTCACCTTGACTGTGATATTAAAAAAAAAAAAAAGATAGGAATGTCCTAAAAAAATAAAGATATACTTATGAATCAAATTCTTGAGGAATAAAATGTGGTTTTCTTTTATCCTTCTCCCATTACATCTCGCCTTCAGCTTTTAAAGTCAATCATACTTAAGAGAATCTTTTATTCATCTTCTCCCCCTCCCCCACATTAATTAAACGTTCTAGAAGGCGGAAATGAAGGATGTCAATAAATTCACTAGAATACTAGAAATCGACTTTTTTGTAGATTGTTTTAAAATCAGATTTATTTTGTAGGCAACATTGCTCAAAACTTTACTTAGTTCTATAGTTATGAAGTAGTTTCATAGGCATTTAAAAAACTTAATACTAATTACATTGCTGTTTAATTGGGGGGATTTCTCCCTGTTGGTACCTGAAGTAAAATTATTTGAATGAATTTAAATTTTACGCTACTGTGATGCTCTCAAGTCTTTGTAAAACTAAGCTATTAGAACTACTGTTACCTTATGTTCCTATTACTTCAATTTATAAGGAAGTCACAAAAACTTAGTAGATATCACTTATCAAATTTCAGATTTTGATGAAGTGAAGGTGTTGAGCAAAATTTGGTTGTTTTCAGAATCTGAATAAGTAAAATTAATCAAAAATTAACTTCATAAAACGGTAAAATAATAAGTTTAATTAAAATTTTACTTTGATAATTTATTGAATTTAAATTTTCTAATCCAAAAAGGAGTTGGGAAGGTTATTTTACATGATGTGCAGTGAGGTCAGCATTTCTAATGAAAATGTTAGGAAATTTCAGCATTCTATTAACTGATTTTTATGTAATTTTGTTTTGCCCGTTGGGTCTAATTGTTTAAAATTTTAGGCGCGAAACTTTGACAGAAAATATTAATTTGCTCAAAATTTGTCAATATTTGTAAGTCAATAAACATAAAATGACGCATTAGCTACCTAATAATTTGAATTTCTTAAATTTTGTTCTTGTTCTGAACATAAGTAATGAAAAAGAAAATTTTGATTCATTAAACGTAAATAATAAATTTTGACTAATTAATATAATTCGCGTCATTGTATGGGTATTGTAGAATAACCAATAAATTAGCAATTCGAATAAAAAAAAATTAATAATTGTTCTGAAAACATTGCACTTAAAATTTAATCACTACTTGCAAGTTGCACATTATTATTATTTATTTATTTTATTTTTTTTTGCCAGAATTTAAAAACAACCAAGTTTACGACTCAAAAGTTAGAAACGAAATTTAGCTTTGGTAAATTTTAATTGGATAACGGCTTTGGAAGCTTTTTTTGTTTTTGTTTAGGGAATTGTAATTCTAGAAGAGATACTGCATTAGGATGTTTTTATTTAAAGACTCTGTGGACGGTTTTCCAAGACTCGTCGAGCCCAATGACCAGAAAAAAGGATATTTGGCGGAGGGTTTTCTTTCCGCTCGGGCCACTGGTCACTCCAGCCTTTTGTTGGCTGGCCAGTGTCCATCTGCAGGCGGGGGGAGAAGCCCATCTCCCACCGCACAAAAGCAGCTTGTCACGGGGCCACTATATTGAGTACTCCAGTCCCCAGAATTATAGCGTGGGCTCCTGTGGCCACAAAGGCTGACCTAGTTCTTTTATATATCAGCCATTCGCTCCCAAAAAAAAGGGTTATCCCCATGACCTTGGTCATTTTCGGCATTTCTCCTCCTCTCATCGGGGGCTTTGTGAACAAATTCAAGTTTTTGGGTAAAAACGTATTTGTAAAAAGGAAGCCAGATTGGTTAGGGTATTGGGGATTTTAGTTGTTGATTGTAATTTTTTTTTCTTTCTTTCTTTCTTCCTCACTACCCCCTTTTTCTGCCCCCATTTCATTCTCTTCCCAACCGCACTCGCCCATGCTTACAAGGCACGGAATAACGGACGGTAAAAGTAATGAAACGACAGATGTTTGAATGAATGGCCTGTAACTAGACTGAGTTGATAAGAAAATGTCTGTTAATAATTATAGTTAACTGAGTTTTACAACCCCTGCCATTATACGGAAGAAAACAAAAGCGTTTTACTAACTTTCGATCAGCAACCAACCAATCAATAAATATTCAACTCGTTAATTTGTTAGGCGTTGTTCAAAGCATTCCAGCCTTAGACCGATTAAAATCATTAACGTTAACTTAAAATTAAGTTTAGTAGTCATTTTAATTTGTTAACTTTTAAGTTTTAGTTTTGTAAGTTTAAATAATTGTAGCAGTCACATTGTATTTTTGTGTTTTTATGTTAACTTATGTTAAGTCTGGCACTCGGACCCTCGGATCAGCTGCAGTTATTTCGTGGGTTATATAATATTCCTGCAACACCTGCCTTCTATTATAACCCCTAACCCCTCTTTTGTGGAGGCGACTCGTGATGGTAGCTTCAGAGACGGTCCCGTGCTTTGTATATACACCCAATAGTCATTAGTACTTTCAATTTTTTTATTTTTTCTGTATACTGTATAAGATCATCTTAAACCCACAGTAATCGGTGAAGGATTAAAACTAATACAAATAAATTAAATTTAGTACGATAAGGTTATCATAAACCCACATAATAGGTGGAATTTTAAAGCTTCAGATATATAAATAAACCCTAACGAAATAATTACTCTTTTAAATGTATGTAGTCACATTGTTTTATATTAGTTTTATGTTAACTGGAAATTCTGGCACTAGGACCCCGTACTATCAGAGGCAGGATCCACACTTATAATTTTGTGGGTTATATAACATCCATGCCATGATACCTGCCTTCTATTACACTTTTTGAGAGGCGGTGACTCGTTATGGTAGCTCCGGAGATAGTCCGTGTATTTATATATCCTATAGTCCTTAATGTAATTTTTTTTTTTTTTTTCGATGTACTGTCGAAGGTTATCATAGACCCACAGTAATCGGGTGTAGACTTGCTGTAGACAATAATGAAATAATTATATTTATAAATTTATGCATTTAACAGTCGCATTGTCTGTGTTTTATGCTAGTTTTATGTAAACTGTACAGTCTAGCACTCGTACTATCAGCTGCAGAATCCACTATTATTTCGTGGGTTATATAACATCCCTGCAGTACCTACCTTCTGTTGTACCCTCCTTCTGGGGAGGTGATGATAGTTTCGATGGTCCCGTGCTTTGTATATGTCCAATTCGTCCTTAGTAGTTTTAGGTTATTTTTTTTCCCGATAAACATTGTCTTTTTGTATTAATGTTTTGTTAGTTTTATGTTAATTGTTAAGTCTTGACACTTACTCCTTTGTCCTTTTACATATTATTATTATTTTTGATATACTGAGGGTTATTTTAAGCCCATAGTAATCCGTGAATACTTAAGACACCTCCATTTGCAAATAAGTTAGGTTCATTGCGATACTGTCGAAGGTTATTTTAAACCAACAGTAATCGTGAATGGGAATCAATATTCAATTTGTAAATAAACCATAATGAAATAGTAGTCCTTGATTCTTTTAGATTTTTTTTTTATTATTATTATTTACGATTTACTGTCGAAGGTTATTGAAAACCCACAGTAATCGGTGAAATCTTGATCTGTGATAGACAAATTAGTCAAAATGAAACTTATGTGCTTTCAAATGTATTAAACATGCATTTAATAGTTGCATTGTCTTTGTGTTTTGTTAGTTTTATGTTAACTGAAGTCTGCAACTTGTCCCTCTTTGTAGAGGTGACTCGTGATGATAGTTTCAGAACTAGTTCTGTGCACTAGTTCTGTATTATATTCAATTGTCTTAGTGCTTTTTAAAATGTTTTTTTTTTTTCTTCTCGATATATACTTTGAAGGTTATCTTTAACCCACAGTAATCGGAGGAAATCTGAAATCCTGGCTACATAAATAAGCCATAATGAAATAATTGTGCTTTTTCAAATGTATTAAATGTCTTTTGTATCTTAGTTTTATGCTAACTGAAGTCTGGCACTTGAACCCCAGTTGCAGAGGCAGATCCCACTATCCCGTATTTCGTAGGTTCTAGAATATTCCTACAACATCTGCCTTATATTATAATACTCCCCTTTTGAGGAGGTAGCTTGTGACTTTAGTTTCAGAGATAGTCTTTGCATATAGTTTAGGATTAAAATGAGATTTGTAAATAAACCTTAATGAAATGTACTCCTTGGTGCTTTTAGATTTATTACAATATATTTTTAGATTTAGTACGATATACTGTCGAAGGTTGTCTTCAAATAACCCCACAGTAATCGGAGAAGGGATGAAATGTGTTCTAAATAAAACCATAATGAAATAATTAAGCTCTCAAACGTATGCAAATCGTAGAAATGCTAATTAAAATTGTGTTTTATAATCCTTATGTAGTTAGTGAATTTATATATATGTAATCGAAGGATGACTATTCCAAAAAAATTGCTGATTTCCTGCAATTTGGAGCCGAACTCGGCTGTTGTTCTAACAACTTGGAACATCAACACAGGAAATTTACGACAGCCATTAGTCCTAACCGTTAAATGCTCACCATTACCGAGAGTTCGTCGTATTGAGCAGTGCTTCAGGTTGGGCAATATTTGATCGGTTGATTGAGGTCCTTTGTTACAGTTTTATGAATGAATGTATATAGAAAGGCATTTGTTGCCAGAGGCGTATAGGGAGAGATCGTTGTCAGGTGAGATTCGTAGATAACACACTAACCCACTGCCGTCGAAATAATTTAGCAGACATTTTCTTTTTAAATCTTTTTTTTGTTAGGTTTTATCTAAATAAAAAAAATTCATAAATATACAATTGGCTGCAAGTAATTTAAATTTATTACAGATTCGAATAAAAAACATCGGATATTTATTTCAAAGTTAAACATTTATTTTACATTAAATCTGTTTAATTATTCTAAATTGCCAATTTACGAGTAGAATGGGGGGATTTAAAATTTGACAGTGCGGTCACATCAGCTACGGAATTAAAGCGAATGGATTACAAGGAAAGAATTTTCTTTTTCCCTTATTTATTTTTCGTCAGTTTCCCTTCCTGATTTTTTTTTTTTCCCCCTTCCTATTATTTTACGATCTCGTTCTCGTGCCATGTCCATGTCTTTTTGCCTCCAACTATTCTTCGCCACCCCATCTTTTTTTTTCTTCCTGTTTTAACAGCAACCTGCAGGAACGAGAAAACCTGACTTGTGGAATCTTTGTGCGATCTCGAAATAACATCAAGGTTTCAGTCCCAGATCTAAACAAAATAAAATCCATTCCATTATTTTCATTCTGAAATTACATAATCAAAAAGAAAATTTAAGATTTATAATTATAAATACCAAAGATTAACTCCTTCCATATTTTTTTATGGGTTTTTGCTTAACGAACAAAATGGAAATTTCGTAAGCCTAAATTTAGTTATTTTGAGTAATTCTTTAGAATAATTCATTAAAATATAAAATAAAAAAATAGTTAATTTTGAAAGTCATTTAAGTGATTTAATCAGTGTTAGTTTTAACTTAGTTATTTTGTCTTCATATAGTTTTTATCTTTTAAAAGTAAAGCTTTATTTTTTTTCCCTCCCTAAAGTTAGCGTTTTTCCCCCATTTCCCCCCTGCTTTTTCTAGTGTGTCCGTCGGTGGAATGCCGCATGGCAACAGGCGGGAAGCCCGCGAGCAACAAGGGTTTCTGTTTGGAGGGTGAACCGTAAAATGGGGGGTTGGGGCTCTTACCGACATCTTTGGGCTTCATTTAACAAATATTTCGTCATCGTAACATTTTTTCATAAACATTCCTAATTAACTGTATCAAAGTTGGCGCGTTTCAAGGAAAATAATTGTAGATTAGTTATGTTATATTAAAAAACATCGGTTGAAGGACAATCATTTTGAAAAAATCGTGGTCTTAAAAGATTTCAATGCAAAAATCACACCATTTTTTATATCCATCAAACATCATTCATTCATTTATTATAAGTAGTTTTAGTTTTTAATCATTAAATCATCTGCTACCATTTTGGTTTTAACTGCTGGTTTTTGTATATACGATAAAACGGGTAATTACATTGAATTAACACGGCAGTTAACTGTACATAGATGCGCTTTGCAGATAGTTTTCAGTGAATAATGTTAATGAATATGTTTGACATTTAACAGCGTTATAACTGGCTTTAATCGCTTTTTATTTGCTAAATCATTTGTGTAAATAAAATCCTGCTTTTTGAGAGAGGGTTGATACACTTCAAAACGAAAGAGTTAAGAAAGCTTTCTTATTGTATGTTACTCTATGCTGTGAGAAAATGAATCTTCACAGCGCATTTAGTTCCTATATATTGTGAATATTGTAGAAGACTTGATATCTATACAATGTATTTGTGATTTTATTTCTGTTTGTTGTAAGCAATTGGTTTTCAAGGTTTTGTAATTTTTTTTTATTGAATCAAACTAATTCATACAGTAAATGTTAATTACATAATGTTAATTATAATTAATTATCAGTTTTTAAGAGATATCTTGTGAAACTTAAATAACCCCATTGGGGTTGATAATTTAAAATAAAATATATTTTTCACTGAAATAGTTTTAAGAAAGCTTGCTAGCATAATGTAAATAACTATATGGCTGGTAGCATTTCAAAACTCAAAATTGTTTTCATACACAATGGACCCTGGTCCAAAACCAGTTTTTCCTTTGTGATATAGAATTGTTCCTCTTTTTTTTCCTATTATTATAAGTTAATAGATTTCTTTTGTTATGACTGCTAGATTTATATAAACAGCAAAATCAAAAACTGCCATCTTATTGTCCGGAATTGTTTAGCTTAAGCAAACGATTTCTGCGGTCTAAGACCTGCATTGCTTTATTCACTCTTGCATATCTGTTGCTTAAATGCAAAGTTAGGTCCGATACAAATTTGCCAGTAATTTCTGAGTAATTTTATGAAGTCTTATGGGTTGGCCAAAAATATATACCCCTCTACTTAAAATTGGAATATATTTGCTATAAAACTGTAGAAAATTACTCAAGTATTTGAATGGTTTATACATAGGCCTACTATGCATTAATCCTTGCTTGTGGCAGAAAAAGATAAATCAAAATGTGTTTTTTTCTTGTGTTATAATTTTTAAAATAACATGTAATATTTTATAAAAATAATATAGATTTTCTTGTGTGATTTATGTCTATTTCCGGCTGTAGTTGGTTGAACTAGACTTAAATATGCAATTTTGCAAAAGTGTATACCTTACTTTTTTATCTTTTCTAATTTTTTTTTTTTTTCCCTTTCTGCTTGTAAATCCTAAAAATCATAATAATCTGTTTGTATCTAAATGCAGGGTTGCCATTGGTGACTGTTAGCAACTATTTTATTTGAAGCAAAAACAGGCCCAAAAGCGGCTTCTTTCAAATATTTAGCGATAAATTCATACATTTTCTCGGCTAATGGACCGTTTAAGACGTAACCTATGTCACATTTCATAGCGAAGATATGGTCCGTTGCTTCGGATTTAGCATTGGGAACAGTTTACTCAAGCTAGTGTTTCTATCGTGGTTTTTCTTTTCAGAAAAGACCCAAAAAGAATAATAAATTTTTATTAGGCATTTTTAAGACTTCCAAGAAGACCACCTTAGGATTTTTTCCCTCCTTATTTTTGTGAATTTTAGGAAATATTAAGACAAAAAAAAAAGCAAGCTGTATTTATGCATATTTTTGAGGTTGGGACTGCCATAGATCATAGTGCACCCAATGTCGAGAGCCTCTAATTGGTCTTTTTACATGATATAAGTGTAATGGAAAGAACTAAATGGGCCAGATAGGCAACTAAATTATAAAGCAACTATTCTCAATGTGTAGTTGTCATGGCAACCCTGTAAATGCGACATACTGAATTATTATTTAGGTTTTTTACTTGCAAAATTTTTATTCTCCTAAATAGATATATATTAATAATTTTCTGAGCTTAAAATGTTTTATTCAGTTCAATTTTGTTTGTTAAGTTACAGAAAAAATTCTATTGATGTTAAACTAAAGCCTTTTAATGGTTATAGCTTTTACCCAATTCTGCATTGGTTAATATTATAATTTTTTTATAAGGTGCATATTATTAAAAGTCGTCCAATTACATGGCTTTCATTTTGCCTTATGCAGTTTCAATGGAAAATAAAATAGATTCATCTTTTGTATTGAAAGATTTCATTGTAGAAAACATGAGTAATAGTTTCACAATATTATTTGGACTTAACTGTAATTGGTTCTCAATATATCTCTGTCCACTTTCTTGGGACAACAATGTGTTTTCATTCAGAAATTCAAATTCATTATAAAAAAAATTGTTTGCCGTAAAAATTTAAAAACTGTATTTTTGTAATTCCATGTATGTTTAACTTGAAATAAAAATTTTTTTTAATCAAATATGCATTGTACCCTTTATTTATTAGCTAATACTCTGAATTTTTCCTTTAATATGTAACCATAAATGTCTAAGATACCAACTTTCGTCTCGTGATCTCTGGTTCTGTTATACTCTTATCATTAAACATCTTCTACGACACAAGATACAAATGTTTAAATATCACATTTATTTCAAAACGGCAAATTTTCAAGGAGAAATATTTTGCTGTTTTGAAATAAATGTGGTTAAAAATTTGTTTCTTGTTTCGTAGAATATGTTTAATGATATTACAAAAGAAAGGAGTTGAAGAAGAAATATGGGACGTTTATATCTGTTATACTCTTTTGTATTCAGGTAGGATCTTCGGAAAGGATAGGAGCTATACGAAAAGTATTTTTTTTTTTTTTCCTTCATTAATTCTTTCTGATTAAACATGAAAACTTGTATAAAACTACTTAAATCATTGTAGCATTAATATTCGTAAAGCATATAAGACTTTCGTTAAACAATATTATTGATTTATTTATATAGACTAATTCGTAAATTTTATCAAAAGAGGAAGCAACATGTCTTTAATCTTTAGGAGCGATTAAAAAAAGTTAATTCGTAAAGGAAATGAATTATGCCAACAAAATGAAGACCCTGACCGAGATGTTATCGAGTAACATCTATGAAAATATGACTTGTAATATGAAGGGAAAAAAAAAAAATCGAATTTCGGCTATCAAATCATTTGTTAATTAAAAAACGTAACTCCATCAATTAACTGTTTTACATTTTTATTTTTTATTTCATTAAGCTTTAGATTTGTAGCAAAGAAATAAGTATTTTTAAAGCATTGCAAGAAAGTGATATAGATAAATTTCCAAGGCAACATTTTTTAATTCGTTTCACCTGTAACTTAATTTCATCTACAGCAGTATTATTGATGATTTTCTTTTATTAAACTAAGTGGAATTCTTAGAAAGTTTTAAAATCGAAAATGTATTTCCGAGAAACAAAAGGGCAACTAAAGATGTCTCGTATCCTATGGACGAGTGCAATTAATATAAGAACATGTTGAAAGTAGTTACTGAAATAGAAAACGAGCGATTTTTCTTATATAAAATAAACCACGCTTGCAAACAATCTATTCTAACAATCTAATTATCAATCAATATTGTTGTAATAAATATTAAAAACAATTAAATTTTCCATTGAATTTTAGGACAGTTAAATTAAACATCTATTTTCAATGAAGTTTTAGGTATTAATTAATGCTCTAATCCCTTTCTCCAGCTTCGGAAACACAGACGGAACGAAATTTTGGAAACTTGACAAGAATTTGACAATGAAAATAATGGGTTCCGATCGACTAAGTTAAATTCTATTCCTTGTAGATTAAAAAAGAAAAAATTAGATTTTACGTTAAGAAAATTGTATAGATATTGAAGATAACTTGTTCAATCGAATCAGAAGTTTTAACGAGATGAAATTCAATTGTATGACTGTTGAAAAGATAGGTCAGCATCCGTTTGCAGTAGATTCGATAATTATAATAGAATATTCTATCGAAATTCACTTTTAGGCAAAATGAAAAATACCAATGTCTTCAGTATCATGACGAAAGATCATTAAATACTAATTTCAGTAAATTATTGGTTTCTTTTATATGAAAGTAATATTGTAATGTTTTCGTTTTCCTCTTCGACCGAATGATCGTTTCGGAAAATATTGTATAGGAAATTTTATAGTTTGGAAAAAAAGAGTAAAATATGTTCACACTGAACGTGTTTTATTTTCGTTAATTTGAATATTTTAATCCTTTATCATTACGATCAGGTAATGGCGGATGACGAGCGTAAACTGCTACTGCATTCAATGTGTGGGTCATCACGAAATTTGTATATTTGTGTATTTTTACCTTTATTTTTTTTAATATTTCAGTGGTTAAAGTAGAGGCTGGTTGATTTCAGGTAATTATGGAATATATTCTTTCATTAATAAACATAATAAAAAAATTAAGGCATTTCTTACCCCATAATTTTTTATCAAAAATGTAAGACTTCACTTTTTTTAATGTTTCAATTTAAAATGTATCTAAACTTTTTTTTTTTTTTTTTTCCTTTTTAAAATTTCAGCATTCCGTAGTCAATGTTTTAAATATGTTCCAGATTTTCGTTATTTGAACTATTTTTATTATTGCGATATGAAATTTATCACAAAATATATTTAAATACTTTACAAAAGATGGGCTATAAACAATTTCATATAATTGAATGCAATACAGAAACATGTTTCGGATGTGATTTACAGCCATTTTCAAATCTGGCGAACACAAATTTAAATCTAAAAACAATTAATAGATATCATACATTTCCAATCAAGATAAAACATACTTATTTTGTAATAATTGAATATTCAACAAAAATTTTTCTTGATGTGTTTTTGAGAATTAATTGATCTATTTATAAAATTAATTTCCAAGGATAATTATTCATTAATAACAAATTCAAGAGACTACAAATTTGTAATTATTTTTGTGATGTATCCGATACCAAACTTAACAATTTAAATATGTTTTCAAAATAGCATGGATACCAAAGAATAAATTATTACACAATTTAATCACACACCACAGATGAGATTCCCAAACTACATTCAATCGGTGTAGTTTATCAGTTAGAATGTGAAATTAGTAAAAAGAAATATATTAGAATGCCCCAACAGTTGTTGATTAGAAGGATGAAGCAGCATAAATTGATGACATCTGCAATGCAAGATCATTTTATGCAGAATCCTATTCATATATGTAATTTGAAAGATATTAAAATATAAGCAAAAGATATTAACTATTGTAGATTGAAAATAAAGGAGGTATTGTTAATTCAAAAATATAGGAAACAAATAATAGAAAACACGAGATTCCAGATGCAATAAATTTGATGAATATTCAATTATTATAAAATGTGCAAGTTTTTAACTTTATTGGAAATGTTTATGTATAAAATCCTAAAAGTAACGGCAACTCATAAATTATTATTATTATTTTTTTTTAGAAATTAATTTCCTTGTAAATCACTTTCGATTGTCTTATTTATTATCCGTTGTATGTGAACAATCGTTGTTCAATATTTTTAATTTTTATAGACTGTTCTTTTGGAATAGGAGCTATTCTATTTTGCCGTGGAACTAACCATTTTAGCTGTTCAGCTGTTCTCCCTAGCGGATTCTGAGTCCTAAGGCCACAGTCGTACCGACGCCACAATCTTCTACCTTTGACTGACGTTTGAAACGAATACGTTGTAATGTTTTCACTCTTCAAAGATTCCATTGTATCTTTGTTTACAAAAAAAAAAAATAATTTTCAGAAAGTAAACTAGATAGATTGATGTGTTTTACTTTGGGGAAAACTCAATGGTTTTAAAGATGTGCAGCGGGTCCAATTATATTAACTGAACATGCGCAGATACATTTTTACCCATTCAGATGTAAAAAAGATGTCGTGAAAGAAGTCAATACCCAAAGGTGAAACTTATTATTATGTAAGTTTGTACCAATTCGTGTGGCCGTGTCAGTGCTGCTCATGTATTTCGTAGGTGACAACAGCTAATTGGGAAAAAATATTTAGCATAGTTAGATGGCAGAAATTCTAAATTACATTCCAAGGAATGAAAAGAGGCCAAGAAAACGTCCACAGATAAATGAAAGTTTAATGGATTCGAATGACAAATCTTTTAACCCGAAAGAACTAGAAAAAGAAAGAAAAAAAAAACTTTAGTTTATAGTGTATTCAAAATAACTAGATTTAAAGAGGCAGGGTTATTATTAATGAAGATTACTAATGCCATCAATCGGTTATTAAATAACTTCACTAAAAACGTAATAGCATAAAAAGCAAATTTTCCAAGTCTTAACGACGACAAGATTTCAAAATAAAAAAATGCCAAAACAGAAAAATAACAGAAGAATTCAACAAATGTGTTATAGCGTTAACGAGGAATATAAACAACAATTGAAAAAGAAAAATTAAAACAACAATGAAATTGCTGCATATTAAAACTTAGTACAGTGTTGTGCATTATTTAAACGGAGAATTTCTACTGATTTTTATTTTCCTTTACAATTGTTTGTATTTATCGTCAATCATATATCCTATTTGTTGTTATATTCTTATGTTTTCTGTATTGGCATTTTTATTATTTTGAAATTTTTACTTGATAACGAAATCGCCGTAAAGACTTCCGAAAATTTGCGTTTTGTACTCGTGAAGTAAAGTTATTTAATTAATATGAATGCGACAAGATCTTTTCTACAGCAATTGCTTATGTCTAAAATATTGTAAATTGCTTTCAGTAATGAACGGGTTATTTCTTAGATCTTACCCAAGAATCCGTATATGTTCATTATACTTACCTGCCTTGTTTTACTTACACGTTTGTTTGCTAATATAATGTTATTTGTGCTGCAATATGAAAGAAAATATAATTAAATATTTGACATTAAATTAAATACTGTTGAATATAGAAGAAAATTGCCCCAGAACTTATTTTCGATTTTCTGTGCGGTCTAATTTAGATATTGATTTGAGAATAAAAAAATATTGTTTTCTCAGCAGGATTCGTTTATTGATTTTTCATTCTAGGCTCCTCCGAGAATAAAATGCGCATTTAAGCGATGGTGTCCTAATACGACATTGCTTTAATCTTAAATTGGATTTGGTTATTTCACTTAAATTGTGAACGAAACCGCTACAGACGTGCTCTACAGGAAAAATATCTCTTCTGCAAATAATGATTCGCTTGTTTAAAACAACGGATTACTCTTAGAAATGGATTCTTTTTTGCTTGACCTGAGTTATAGTAAAAATTCTGCTCGATTTTTTTTTTTAGTTCAAAATGAATCGCGGAATTAAAAACGAATGAATTTCATAAAATCTATTACTCAGTAACGTACACCTTGAATCGAAGTAAAGTGGAGAAACAGTACGTACTGAATAGTTTTTTTTTAATTTAGGCTCGAAAATTATTTGTAACTTTTGATTGAAGAAATCTCTGTAGTGGAGATATAGCAGAGCAATACCCTAAGGAAAAGAAAATTCTGAAAATGTATCCGTAGTCCATTGTTTTGATTTATATCAAGTTATTTGGGCAAACGAAGGTAACTCTTTCTCCGCTCTAGCATTGAAGATTAATAGAATTTTTTTTTTTTTTTTTCATGTTTAAATCAGCTTTAAAAATTTTTTTCAAAAGTACAGTAGAACCTCATTATAACGGACCCTATTATAACGGATTTCGCTTATAACGGACAGTTTTAAAAAAAATTGTCAGCCTACAATTAAGGTGAGCGAAGTGAAAGACCATTTAAATTTTGTTACGGTATTCAATATGTTGAACAATCGGCAAATGAAAATGTGTTTGCATATTATGAACACTTACGGCACCTCCGTCAGTTATTAACTGAAGAAATAAGCAGCAAACAAACCCAGCAAAAAATAAATTATTTTGTTCTAAAGATTAATGCAGTGTATACGTACACATCTTTTTCAAATCAATCTACTATGTTGAAGGCTGTTTTTTATTTGATATATAAAAAACACTTTTTTTAGCTAACTTTCATTGATGTACACCCTTCTGCATTACACCCCTATAAGAATTATTTGCTATAAACCGGACTTTCATTAAAACGGTCAACCTTCAGCCCCTATTAGTACGTTATAATGAGGTTCTACTGTATTTTAAAACGTTTAAAATAAGCTATATTTATCTGCAAATCAGTTTGTTTTTTTTCCTAACAATATGCATATTAAAATGAAAAGAAATTTAACGTGCCTGATGATTCAAAGATTGAGTAAGCAAACGAAGGCACAACGCTACAAGAAAGGATTCGCACCCTGAGTTGTCACCGGGAAGAGACTGGGACAGAAAAAAAAAAGGGTGTCCCGGAGAAGCAAAAAAGATTGAGAAACGCTGAGATAGTCATTTAATATTGAAATCTGTTCAGGAGTCAAGATAAGGAGAGGGTGTTGGTAAATAGACCGATGTGATCGAAAGTCGTAATTGCCGATAATTATTTTCAGTCGGGCTGTGAGGGTTGGAGTGAACAGAATCTTCCTTAGGTACGGATGAGCTGAACCTTTCCAACAGGTTCAGTTAATCGGGGACTCGCGCTAAATAACCAAGATGATAAAAAAATTATATAAAACAAGAAAAATTGGAGGATAATTTATAAATATTTTTAACAGTAAAAATACTTAGAAAATTATTAGAAAATGCTTGAAATAATGAGAATGGTTTCTGTGCATTAATATAAATTTAAAATAGGAGCTACGTTTGCCTAGGGCACTAATCCTAGGACGACCCCGTTAGTCATAAATAGGAATTTAATTTATTATATCGCAATCTTCTATTAAAAATGGACACAATAAAACTTACAACTTCTTTACTTGACAATCTATATTTCGTCCTTACGATAGGACTTCCTCAGGATTACAAATTATAAAAATAAAGAAGAAAATAAGAAAGAGAAAACTTTCCTCTTCTTATTCAACACA
>JAFIDM010000003.1:37323848-37344109 GCA_023159025.1 Thereuonema tuberculata | reverse complement strand
CAATTATAAATTCTTTTTAATTATATAGATTGAGCCTCGTTCTAGAATACAAATACGAGCAATGTTTCTTCATTACAAGCATCAGGCTTGGAAGGAAAAAAAAAAAGTGTCTTGCAGAGTATTTTCGAAAAGCAAGTCAAATGTCGATATTCAATCATAATTTAAAAACGATCATTTCACAAAGTTTAATTTCGTATTCATTTAAAAATATTGAATGAGACTTTTCGTAATACCTTTTTTTTATTCCTCATTTCTTGCGATTTCAGATGTAAACATGTAGATGACATTTGCTCTTTTCAGATTAAAACGATTTTATTCAATTCAATTGAGAAACAGATACATCTTCAGTACGTTCATACGCCGGTATCTTTAAGTTATAAAATGAAAGTTAGTTTTAATTATGGCAGCGTCTCCCATTTTCTTTGACTCACGAATCCCTTTCAATCTCAAATTTATAGAGACCTATGTCTATATTAATTATGCATACGCAAGTATTATAGTCACCTGAAGTTGATGGAAATGTGATGATAGAAGTCCTACTGCAAATCTCTAACGCGTTCGACAAAAGCCAGATAAGGGAAAAGTCCTCTTTAGATTCTCACGAACAAGCACATTTTAAATATTAATTAAAATTCTAATACTGTGCGGAGTCTCACCGACGAATCTGTGAACGAAAGAACTCTAATTATCTGCTTAATAAACATTGTAGCCTATGTTTTTATGTGGATTCATTATTTTGTTCTTTCAGATTCGGCAAAATAATTGTTTCTCTTTTGTTTATTGATTGATCAAACCCCATTCAAAGATAGAACGCCTAACATTATTTATTTAATCATTTTAAAGACATCTTTTACCGATGTATATACTTTATATAAAAAAAAATGCATTTTGTTTTTGAAGGGTTTATTTTTCTTAAATAAGATTGAACTTAATCTTGATTTTAAACTCCAATCATCATTAACGTAAATGACTTGATAGGCTTAATTTGCACCCCATCGAATTGCAAGAAGTAGAACTGCACTGATTGCCTGTTATAAAACAAGACTCGCGTTTCCCTACATTCCTGGTATTTCAGCTGATCGATATATGCATAGTTACATCCATTTTTTTATTGAACATAAAAGCAGACGACAGATAGGAGCTGCCGTGGCTTACGGGACTCGCCCATGAGCAAAAACACAAAAAGATCAATTATACTTTTTTTTCCCCCTTCTTACTAAGAATTAAGAGATGCTAAGTACGTATCTTAATAAAAATCAAAAGTACCTCTATTTACCGCAAATATAAACTCTGTTGCCCTAATGATTTTACTTTAATACGAAACGATTTTATTTTTAAATTGAAACCATATTTGAATATTATTAAATATCTTTAATTTTTGTGGACGATAAGCCAAGTTTGGATTAAACTTTAATAATTCGTCAACAATGTGGCATTTAGTAATAAGTTTTCATTCTTATGTTTACATTGTTAATTCAAATGGACGACGTACTTTGAAGTTGATTTGTCGTCGAATTCACTGTTGTATAAACAAAGCGAACACATTTTAAACGAATTCTCAGATTTAATGCCGATCCATAGCAGTAAATAAATTAATAAAACTTGAGTCCATCAAAACACGTAGAAAAGTTTAGATAATTACCTCGACTGAAATTTATTTTGAAAATTTAATTAGTTTGCAATAAATAAATAATGTCTTTTGATTGGCTGTTGGTTTTAATATAAATATAGGTGAAGAAAAACAATAAGCCGGCCATTTTTTTTTTATTTTTTTTTTTGAGATCATAACAAAGATTGAAAAGATTAGGAAAAGAAATTTGATTTGAATGTTGTCATTATTATTAACTTATCACATTGAATGATGGCGCACGTGCGAAAGTAAACTAGGTCATGATATTGGTGATTTTAGACCTATGAATGTGGTACTAAAATATGATCGGATAACAATAATGTCCAATGATACGGAAACGTAGGATGGCCAAACGAACGACAATTTTTTAGGGAATTCAGTATCTAATTATTGTTCTATAGGCCAATTTATACAATAGTGTAAACAACTATTGTTTACGTAATAATATCCAATCAGAGATTTAAATGAATTTAATGTAAAATTTAGTATATCGAATGACAAATGGTAAAAGATTTATGATAAATTATTGTGTGTTCCATTTACTTTTCCTTGTAGACATTCGTATGTTATTCGAACAATCAGAACTCGATTATATAAAGTTTGGTTGAATTGTTTGCTTTATATAATTGATAAATAAAAGATTATAAAATTGTCTTTTATTGAAACATTATTTTTGCCTTAATTAAGTTTTGTCTTATTTATTTTATATATATATATATATTCATTTTTTTTTTTTTGAGCCATGTAGTTCTATGTGAAATCTATTTACCACAACGACAGATATAAAGTTGTTATATTTTCATAATTGTTACTTTCTTTGGAAAGTAACATCCCAGTTAAGTTCTTTAATATGAAAAGCTATAATTACATAAGAAAAAGAAACGATAAACTTTGAATTATCTACTAAAAGTCGAGAAACGAATAAAATTAAACTTATCTACAATAATGAAGACTATTAATAATTATAGAGTAATGATGGGATTTCGTGTGACTTATTTCCAAACTCTCTGCCACCCGAATGAAGCTAAAAATTTGGAATCATTTACAGAAACTTCTTAAAACCTTTTATTATACCATAAATTTACCTTTGTAAACTTACATGAAAAGGGAAAATAATAAAATTAATTAACAATCAAACATATGGAACATACGTGGTATGCTTTTCACAATTATTATAACAAAATAAACGTGACCTACATCTCACATTATTACACAAAACAACAAAACGTGAAAATTCTAAATAAGCAAATGTCCAAATCGAAAATTAAATTGTCCTTTTTTTTAAAAAAAATAAATTACTGTCCAATTTGTAAAATAATCAAATCCACGAAAATCCCATCTTCGAACAATTTATCATCTATCTTCAAATAAATTTTTATCCCATAAATTCTATCTTCTTCAATCATCATATCCTTGAAATACCATCTTCAAATCTTAAAAATTATCTTTGAAGAGAATCCAAAAGTAAATAGGTTTAATAAAAGGTTTTAAGAAGTTTCTGTAAGTTTGACTTTTCTTGTTGAATTACGATAGTTGGAATCATTTATTTTGTTTAATCAGATACTATTTTTCTTCCAGTTGTTTGCTTTAGCTTCTGGTGTTGTGACCACATACTCTGCACTTCACTAACTCTTCGGATCGTGAAGAACGACAAGCGCTTGTTTTCTTCAGCCCACTGTAATTTTGTTGTTCGCTTGCCTTGGTCCAAGCAGCAGCGAAGTACACAAAGAGGTGGTGAGTGCCCATGCGCTGTGACCTGTCCCTTCGACCTGCCATGTGACCTGGGTCATTGAGGCCACTCCCAAGATAGCCACTGACCACCACTAAATCCCCTCCATTGCCCACCCCTTCTTTCCATCCTCTCTTTACCCCCGTCGGTATCGATGGGTATGGCCTGCAACCAACCCACGGGTTTTTACCCAACCCCTCATTGCAAAACCCTCTACCACCATCCCACCCCCTTCCTGTCCACTGACCGACCATTGTCCACCTTCACATGAGAAAAGGGGGAAAGTCACAGCTACACTTCGATGCCCGTTTTACAATTCGACCAAAATGATAACCTCTATTGATTTCGTTCAACGCGATTAATTTTAATTCCTATTTACAAATCGACTGTAAAACACGAACACTTTCAATTTTTCTTACCAATTTAATACAATCTTGAAAGAAGAGAAGTATAATCTTGTATAGCCGGCTATTTTTTTTTTTTATTAAATTAGTCCAAAATAACAATAAATAATAATAATTATAATAATCAAAAGTACTGTATCATCTAAATATTCTAGTATTCTATTCTTCTATGAATTAATAATCATTAAATTATCCGTAAAACGTGCTTAATCCAGCTAAACTCTGTTAATATGTTTTCTATCTTTAGTAAGTTTATTTTCTGCTATTTAATGACTAAGTTTACTGTATTTATTTATTGTATTACTTATTTTCTTATTCAAGAAAAAACCTTAACTGTTGTTCTTGATGATTTTATGATTGTAAATAAGCTTCCCTGTCCTTTTAAATTCACTACCACTCATTTACATTCTTATTTGCTGCGAAATCATACATATGTCATTATCTCGATCAAAAGTTTACAAAAAAAAAAAGTTCTTAAGTTCTATATTCAAATAAACGAACTCTAATTCGAACGTCAAATAGTTTAGATATGCACGAGCCGCGACACTTAATTCATAATAAACATTTAAACATATTTTCTTTGGTGATTTACTAGCTTTTGCTTGTTTGTTATTATTCTGATTGTTGAACTTTCTTTCTTTTATAAATCTGTCAATTGATTTAGCTAGAAGGTTCTCTCTCTCTCCCCTTCTTTCCTTAGGTATTTTCTTTTCTTGAGGTTGGTCGGTTACTGGATTTGCTGTAAACAACACGAAACCCTATCACCCGAAGACGAAGGTGGCCTACATTTTAGGAAGTCCTGTCAGAGGATGCTCCATTCACCTTTGGCAAAATACCATTTGCCAATAGTGCTCTTTGTTTGTGCGCTTCACCGAGGCAGGGTTTTTATTGACGTCGGCAATACTCTCTCCCGTGACCAATTCATTCTTTCACAATTAACGCAGAAACTCGTTGGTAATTGCTGCTTTGAACAAAGCAATAGTTCCAAAAAAGGATTGTATTATTTGCTTTCATTGTTCAGGACCTTTTTCGAAAAGTATTGTTTTCTTTATATTTTAAAACACGTCATCGAAAAGATAGTGACTTATTGGTTGACTTTAAAACTTAAAAGAGACAGTTAAATCTATCTCAATTACGTATTTATTTTGTTTGTGTGTATTGTTTAGCCTAACACAATGCATTCTCACTGACACATCTGGAAAGAAATATTTATTTTATTTTACAGGTATGGAAATGCTAACAGTGTAAAAAGTAAATAAGCGAGTTTAGAAAATATAAATATATTCAATTTAACATGCAAATCGGTCTCCTCCAAGTACTTTAAATTCCAAACATTGTTGAATTGTTATAGAAATGCCCGTAAATGCTTAATTTAATTAGTCACTGTCAGCAAAAGAAAGTCCTTGATAGTTGTTTTTAATAAAACGTAAGTGGGTTTAAGTTATTTTTTATGAGGAAGTGGTTGAAAAACACTGATTAAGCGTTTTTCATTTTGTTTTTTTCCGAAGCAGCAATTTTTTATTGCTGTAGTTGGATTGACTGCAATGTTGTTTTAATGAAAAATTGTACGGCATGTTTTATAAGATTTCTTTAATTCTAGAAAAAGACGAGGCGAATTTATTCCAAGATGGTGGCATTAGTTCGAGTCGATCATTTAGAATGTTAAGGTAGTGTTCATTATTAACAATTCGGTACAACTTTACACATTTCATTTTTGATCGGTATTTTCCTGAATGACATTTAATACAAGCGCATTAAAATTCTAAGAGTTCGCGAGCCACGGGTTCAAAACCACTGAAGTCATTCATTTCGTAAATAATTGCAATAGAATTTTTGAAAATAAGATACAACAATTACGTAAATGCCAGAACATAAAAGTGAGATTCGACTTTGTCTTTTTAGTTGTTCTTTCATTTTTTTAATTACCAAATTACCATTGGACATCCGTAAACTCGTTTATCTTTCTGTGTGTCAAACAAGAAATACACAAATGTTATCAATTGCCCAGTAATAATACAATTTTTTTACGTTTTGAGCATTGAAATATCACATATTAACTTAATTTATAAGCTTGGATTCTAAGGATATGGCAGCGTTCTCAAGTGATTTAGATTTCTTAAGTTTTTGTTATAATTATTTATTTTTAATTATTACAAATCGTTCTTTGAAAAAAGAAGCGTTTATTCCATATAAAGAGAATACAATGATTAGTGAGTAATTAATTTGTAGGGGGTTAGTGACCACGTGAGGCTCCCCTGTTACTAGGAGAAGGGGTTGCCAAGGCGATTGTCAAGGTTTCGATATTGACCCTTGGGGTTTAGGTTTGCTATCAGAAAGAACATTGACATCTGTTGGACACGTGAAGGTCTTCAACCCCTTAAGCCTCCTGCACCCAGGGGGTGGAATAATGAAATCTCTTTCCACATCCCCTAAATTTGGAAATAGTTTGTTCATTCAAATTAGCGCCCTTCTCGCCCAAAGTAATTGAAGATGAATTACAGATGTTTGACCCTTTTAGCTCTTTTGCTATTTAAATTTATAAGAAATTATTATTATTATTATTATTATTTATTTATTTATTTATTTATTTTAATAAACTGCTGACATTTTTTTTGTTTGAATACTCAAATGTCTGATATTTATTCTAATTTAAATTACCCCCCCCCCCCACTCACCCACACACATTTAAATACGCAGACACACAATATTAAGCAAGTTTCAGAGAATATTACGTGTAACAAATTCTCTGAAGTTTATTACACATAATATTTTCACTAATGTGAAACTTCTAACTCCTTACGAGCTAATTTATGATGTTTTAAAGTAATACTTTTGTCATGATGTAATTGCATTTAATATTTGCGTGATAGTACGTACTCTACAAGGCATTATAGATTATGTAAGATTTAGGGTATACTTACAGTAGGATATTGTAGATCTGTATCGGAGAGAAAAAGGGACAGAACAAGTAAATACCAAACAATTTTTAGAATGCACTTTTAAGTCGTAATATGCCGCTCCGTCCGTGAGGTAAAAAAAAAATCACAAAAACGTAAGATGTAAGGAGATGCGTATTAAAATCTATTGTATCAATATCCCTTTTATAATATTATCTTGTGTATCTAAAGAGCTACAAATGAAAAAATGTCAAAATAGGTCACAATCAAAATAATCACAATAACTCAAAAATTAATTATTTGTGAAATATGAAATTTTAAGAGATAAACTTACCAAGATGGTTTTGCTCTGGATATTGGTAGGAATTGGTATGGTGGATGAAAACTACTTACACACACACACAAAAGAAGTAAAGAAAGTTTGCTGGTAAATTTAGACAAGCATTGTCCTTACGTTAAAATTTTAATGTTCTTTAGAACTACTTGGATTTTCATCTCATTTTTATTCTTGAGCTTTATTTCTTTTTTACTGGATATTAATACTATGTAGGATATTAGGCTTCAAATTGTAGTTTTTATGTGTATTTTAAATTATTAGTTTTTAAAACATATTTAGGTAAGGGCGGCATATTTAAGAATATAAAAAATTATATTAGGGAAGCATAAAGCATCAATTTTTTTTTCTTTTATTTTTTTTTCCCAAAGATGCTAGCCGGTTTTTGTTTGAAAAATGTCGGTCATTGTTTTTATTGATGGACTAGTTATTAGGTCGTATTGTCATTTTTTTAAGTTACAGTATGCGCGCGAATTTAAGACTTTGTTCTTAAAAATTCTGATTATTATTCTCTAATCATTAGTAGTCTGTGTGATAGTTCCTTACTCGAAGATATTTAACTATCTATTTTAAATAATTCCAGTATAACTCTTCCAATTCAACTTGGTTGTTTATTTTCTGCGATAGGAACTTACATTTTATGCACAAAATAAAGACCACAAAATCATCAATTAGTAATTCAGTAGTTTTAATAAAACATAACACCTGTGTCCTCTTTCGAGGGTAGGCAGTGCAATAGACTCCTGCTGTTTAAGGGACGAAGGTGAGGTCCAAAAGAAAATCCGACTCTTGCCCGCCCCAGAAAAACCCATTTGACACAGAGTTCGGGAGCCCTTGGAGAATGAATGCCCTTGGGATACCTTGGGAGGATAGCAGACCTCCATCAGGGATTGAACCATCTCCTCCGGCCTGCAAACAAATTCTGCTTCAAATTTTATTGGTAGATATAAATTGTTTTCTGATGTTATTTGAATTTCTGAAGTGGAAGATCAAATTTTGTGACGCGACAGTTTCCCAAAATAGCTTTTGGGAAATGAATTAGTGAGAGAGAAAAAAAAACAAACAAAACCCATGATGCGAATTTGTAATCTGTAGGGAAAGGATCACCTGGAAATTTCTTTTGCTTATGTAACACCCAAATAACAGAATTATTTTTGTCAATTGAAAGTTCTTAATAGACAACTTAAACAAAATTGTCGCTTCTAAAGTCAATTTATGAGAAAATTCTCTTCATAATCTTGTTTAGATAAAAAGAGTTACTTTTTTTTTTTTTTAATTTCTTCGTTTGACCTTTTTTTGTAAAGAAATAGAACTCCGAACATTTGAAATCAACTGAGATGTTGTAATCGGGGAAAATAATTTAACGTATTAAAATAATCGAAATACAATACTTTCACACACATTCAGACAATATATCCTTTTAACTTTTTTTTTGGAAATACGAACGCCAGTTTTTTAGTAAGTTAACGTGTAATTTCATTTTAATAAAATATAACTCTTTGTCATATTATAAAATTTCTTATAAAATTATATTGAAATCCTCAATAAATTTGCAGAACTTACACTTGATATTGATTCTTTTATATGTAGAGTTCTGTGGTTTTTCAATGTTTTTTAGGTAATGGAATAATTTGAATGTAGTATCGTTTTTTCATTTTACGCCGGGATTTGTCGCCTCCAAAGTGAATCTACGTAAAACGAAGTAACGTAAAATGAATTGGTGTAATTAGAAACGAGTTATACCTTTCATCCCTTTAAGATATTTTCTATTTGTGACCCTTTAGTCATAAATTTTAGTTAATTAATGTTTAAGATTAAAAAGGCCGTAAATGTCACAATCAATTAACTGCTTTTTAAGATTGCAATCATCTGTAAATAAATTAATAAATTATAAATTAAACTGCATGCAAAAAAATTAAAATGGCCGTTGTTTGATAGTGGCTGATGGCAAAGGCTGCCACAGGGGGGGGGGGGATTCAAGGCACTTTGGCCCCGGGAAGAGGGAAAAACAGAAAGAGTAAAAAACTTTAATGAAGTTAATTGGTTAAAATTAATTTCATTTTATAAATTCGACTGAATTGTTCTCACTAAATGCCCGAACTGGCCATGACTATCGCATTAATTATTTAAAATTAATAATCAACATATTATTGCAAACAAGAACAATTGTACTTGATTCAGCATTCAAATTAATAAATAAAATGAAAAATGAAATACTAAAATTAAGATCAAAACTTGACGAATTCTGAAACGAAGCGAAGAATTTAGATACAATTGTTTTCGATATTATAATTGATAGTTATTGTGCAAATAGAAGAAATTAAGATTCAAAAACAACTTAAAACTATTTCCATTTTAAAATTAATTACATGGATAAAAATAAAACAAAACAATGAATTAGAAAAACAATTACAAAATTTTATAAAACAATTATAACAAAGATGTAGACGAAGTTTTAATGTGACTGGCAAGTGCATAAGTCCTTTTCGGCCGTCCTCAGGTAAAAGGAAGCAACTAGCAATTTGGAAACTGATTATTTGCTGCCTTTGACCGTAGATATAAGTATATTGTGAGTCAGTTGCTACTTTTGATCATCGAAATAGGGGACATACTTAACAGCAGATCTCTACCAAATTGCTTAGGAAATGTGTAGATACTTCCTTACGTAGAAAATGCAGAAAACGCAAAATCGGAAAATTTGTAGTTACTTCCTTTTACCTTAGGACGACCGTTTTGGTAAATTAAAGCTAATGTCCTTCTTTCAACAACGTCCGCAGAACGATTACGCGCACTTGATATATTAGATATCGAGAACGACGTTGTTAAGGATTATGATTTTTCTAGTATTATTCATCAAATGGCAATTATAAAAAGTCACTACTTAACATTTTTAATTACCCATTTTATTCAATAAAAAAGTTATCATATATTAATAATTACAATGCGTTTTGTGTATTTATTATATTAATATATTCTTGTGTGTGTTTTTTTTTTTGTTACATATTGTTGGGATTAATTAAATTAAATTAAAATTACGATGAAGTGTTTATTTAATAACACTAATGTCTGTATTCACGGTTCTTCAATTTCGCATTAATTTCGATTATGTAGCATTTAAATATCTTTGAAAAGTATTAAAACTTTTCAATATGGGAACGTTTTATGGATAAGTATCGAACTTTTATTACGATTTTTTCCGGAATGTTGTAGATATTCTGAAAATGTTAAACCTATAATGTTATTGTTGATGATTTATAACAAAAGTAAATAAAATATATAAAAGATTATGAAAATAACAGTCCGCTTTAAATTTTTTGAGACACTTTAACAATAACATTTGCCTTTGCTTGTTTTCTAATAATAATGAGTAACAATGGATTTTCTGCATCATTATTAATTATTACTGTATGACCTAACACACAGAAAACTTAAAAGTAGTTCTTGAATGAACTTTAAGCCTACTTAGAATGTTATCCTTGACTTTTTTTTAATTTTTTTATTTAAGAGTCGTGAAAATAAAAAAAAATAATCCTGAAAAAGAATATTAAAAAATTAAAATAAAGCAATTAATACATAAAGCAAATAAAACCGGAAAACTTCATCTGTTGACCTCCGCCAGCCTCAAATGAATTTCCTGAAGCTTTAAAAGAAATTTACAATAAACCTACAATTGTATAAACAACAATGATTGAGACCAAGTGTTTACTAGATGACATCTAAGAATGGCTTACTCTTTTAATGCCTAAGGAAATTCATTTGAAGCTGGCGGAGACCAGCACAGGAATTTTTTCCTGTTTATTTTTAATGTGCGTTTATTGTTTTATCTTAATTTTTGAATTGTGCCATATTCTTTTTTCACGTTTTAATTCTAATGATTAAATGAATGTATTGAATGCATCGAATGAATGTATTTATTTAATGTATTGAGACCTCGCCAATTTACAGATGATGATCGCCAATAAAGCGCGAAAAGGCCGTTCTGAGATGTCATCTAGCATACACTTAAGTCTCAACCATTGTTGTTTTTGCTGATAAAAAAAAATGTCAGTCCTCATTATTTGTGTAAGTTGCTTAAATCGAATTAATTTTAATCTCTAAGCCCGTGGAATTAGTGGATTACAAAAAGATTTGATACCCATTGTTAGACATCATTATTCGGGTTGTAACGCTTTTTCTTTGATAATTTTTTTTCACCTTCACAAGTTGATTTCGCGTCACATAAAAAAAGTAATTTAAATATAAAAAAGAGATCATCTCTTGTCCGTTAAGATGCAAGCCAAGTTTCGAGAAGATCCATCAAACGTCCAAAAGTTATGGGGAGGCACACCACAGTTATTAATTTGTTGTTTGATTAGTAGGAAAGTAGGCTAAAAACCGACTGAACGCATCAATGGTCAACTAATCAACAGTGGGTATTACATTGCCTCAAGGGACGCCTGATAAGAAAGGGGCAGCGCGGTAGCAGTTGTGGTTATTAATCGCTACTCAGCCACTGTATGAGGTCAGGATACAAATCTCTCGGCGATCTCCTACTCGCGGTTTCGGAGGGGAAATCATAAATACATAGTAGAGCCATGTTTTCTCGGAGCTTCTCGTTCACATTGTTTCATCTTACTGTGTTCGGAGAGAGGAAGGAAGAAGTTCTCGTAAAGAAATAATTCCGTAATTCTAGGAACGAAAGTATTTGGAAACATAGACATTACAGTTTCTACAAAAAGTAAAGTAATTTTACGTAAAGTAAATCAGAAAATATACAACATATTACAGATTATGTAGGACCTTCAGGCAACATAGATAGAACTCAACCCAATTTAAAAGCTGTAGAAATATATTAATCGTGAAATAAAATGAAACGTCAGTTTTTTTTCCTCCTTTATGAGAAAAACCTTTTGATTTACAAAAGAGAATGACTATTACTTTACAAATGCTTTTAAAACAAGGCTTTTAGACAGTGTCAAAAGCAAAGCGGCCCCTTAATATGCACAATTGTATATAACAACAAAATAATTAAACGCAAGAACAGTGGCGTAGCGAGCATAACTGGCGCCCGGGGCACAATACCTTTTTGGCGCCCCCACCCCCCGAAAACCATGTAGTAATATATGTCTTGGGGACCATTTGGCGCCCCTCTGCGAGTGGCGCCCGGGGCATGATAGACCCCCTTGCCCCCCCATCGCTACGCCACTGCGCAAGAGCATATAAATGCAAGACCGTTCCTATATTTTTTACAGGCAAGCTGTAAACTAGGGGCCGCTAATACAATGCTTAGTGCATCATTTGATATGTTAAAGAATTTATGAAACAATACGTTTGTAAATATTAACAATGACGTCCTGTTGGCAATTGTTAGTATTGTTATGTATGAATCATCAGTATTATTACTATGTTAATTGTTATCATTATTACTAACACTGCTATGGAAACCGTTAATTGGGGGGTCAGGGAGTGGTCCTACAGGTCTGATTTTTTTTACATGGTCACCTACTTTTTTGATGCTGAACACAATGTTGAAGGTTTCATTCCAATATCTCTAACAGTTTGGCCGCTACAGAGTGTGACACAGAGACAACACAAAAGCAATAGCGGTTCCCTAAATTAACTGTAACATGGGACCGCTAATAAAAGGACTGTCGGAACCTTGACCAAAGATCCTCATGCCAACTATCTGACTCTACGACTGTATATCATTACGCCATTAATGCTTTTAGTTGTATTTTCATTGAAATAAGGTGATAAAATGTATTAGCCGAATAAATAAATAAGTAAATAACTAATTAGATATTTTTTGCTTTATTTTAAATTGTATTCAAATAAATCTTTTCATAATAATAATTAGAAATCTTTCATTCATTATTCCTCTACTTTAATTAAAAAATAACGTATTAGTAGAGTCATTCACGACAAAGATCGTCAAAGATTACGATCGAAATATTGTTAGTAATATAAATAGAAGAAGAATGAATGAAGAAATGATATTTTGCCGAATACTTTGTAGTGTGAATGGAAAACTGAATGAAATTTTGTAACATAATTCGTCTTCATCTGCAATTTACGTCAACAATGTCTTAATGTTCGTTCACTTAGAACTAAAGGACTAAACAATTTAAAATGGTCGAGTTCTTCCAATTCCAGATGAATTTGGGTTGTATTACCTTTCTACTTCTTGTATCTTGGATGTAACAGTTTCCCATATTCAGCATTTATCTATTGGCGACTTTACACGTAGGCCCTGATGACAGATTTTGGGTTAATAGTGGAAGTTTAGAACATGGTCGCCATTCTCCGCCTAATTTGTTGTTATGGAAAGTCGTCCTTTCCATCTTCTTCTCCCGTACTCCTTTTGGAAAAATACTTCATTTTACTTTTGCAGGCCGTTCTTCTTTTTCCTGATTCCAACTCATTATAACTACAGAACAGTTTATGAGAGCCAAACACAAACATTGGCCTCAGGGTGTAGGTTTTAAAACATTCCAGTTAATAATAATAGTTCTATTTCGTAAACTGTACAGACATAATTAATTTTTTTCCCTTAAAAATACTAATTCTCTAACATCACTTCTTCAAAAGACGTACAATAATAACTTAACAATTATATTACACAAGCGCATCCATAGATGCCTAACAACCCATGGAATAAAAACAATCATAATCACCTCAAAAAAAAAAAAAATAGATTACAATAACCAAACTTAACAAGTATATTACACAAGCGTACCATTTATTAAAAAAATTGCGCGTTACAATTTGCTGATACAAATGCATACGTAAGCTAAACTTTTTTACCAGAAAATCTGGAAAGATACTGACTGGGAAAACGCTTTCTTAGCTCATGCGATAAAAATCAATGAAGAATTTTCACAATGCAGAACAAGAAACTATATTAAAGTCAGGAAAAAAATACACACAAGTTGAGCAATGTTGGTTTAAAACTAAAATTACAAAGAATGCTACTAGTTTCATCTGCAGTTGCAGTCAATATTTTTGATCACCACATTTTTTTTTTTTTGGGGGGGGGGGAGCCCTAGGAGGCTCGTGAGGCCCTTTTGCATAAGTTTATAATATTGACATACCGAATTCTATGCCAGGCACTGAATGTCCCCTCCAAAAAAAAAAAAAGTTCCTAAAGCAAAATACCTTAGACAAATGTCAAAGTTGTCTTAAAGAAACTGTCTTATTATGTCCCGAAAAAATAAAGAAAGGTGAAACATTTAAAAAATACTTAACAAAATTCTGCCATTACAAATGGACTCATGATGTTTCATCAAATAAATAGATTTCATGAAAGACGATAATTTGAAAACTAACAACTTAAATTCCTACCCTTTGGACAACATTCCTTGAGACCGAATTCAAGATAAAAATCAATAAATAAGACCTTAGTTCACAATACTTAGTGATCATCAACTAGGACCAGTTATTGAGAAACATCCAATACAGTCTTGATACAGAGGTCACAGATACAATCGTAGATAAAGATATTTTGCCTTTGTGTACTAAAAATCACCACTTTTGATAGGACCGAGCATGGAAAATTTTGACGATTTCACTACTCATTTTTTATTCTAAAATATAATTAATATAATAAAACCATTTCTAATTGATTATTATATTGATTTAGACTAAAAGTCGTATCCATTTAATTTATATTTCCCTAAGAAAGTGAGGCTTATTAATTCAATCAGTCTGTATGTGTGTTTATATCCGTATTTATTGAAGCAGTTCAAACTCGAATAACATTTCAATACTTATTTATTTCCTTATTTACGACACTTTTTTCGTAATCTTAAATTGCTCGGTGAATGTTTTGTACGAATCTTACAAACGAAATGCCATACTTTTAGTTTACATAAGAAATACTAGTGCAAAACTGACTTAAGTAAAATTTATTAATTTTTTTTATTGGGTTTTCGAAAAATTGCATAAGAGATGATCTACATCGTTGATTCTGAAAGTATATTCACAAAAAACAAGGTAGGGATAGCGATTAGTAAACCAATCACAATGGCTTCTGATACTTATAAGAAAATATAATATAGGAGACAGCAGAATTTGGTAGTCTATACTTCAGCTGCATATTCCTAACAAAAATGAAAAAAACCTTTGAATCATTATAAATCTGCCACTGATAATTCTTGTAGTTGATTTAATTATTGCTTTAATTTCCTTGTTATTATAAATGTGATTGCTGCGAATGCAAAAGGCGCAATTGTTGCGATTATTGCGTTTGCTGTGATTGTTGCGCTAATGATACCTGTCCACACACGGACAGACAAACCGGGATTATAAGACTTCTGATACTTCTATCAGAAGCCTAAAACAAAAAAACAAAAAAACGTAGCTTTTTGATCTAAATTTTCGTTCTCACTATTTGGAGAGGTCTTCGAACGATCCGGCCCCTGTTTTAAAGAAGGTTGGGCGAACCCTAGAGCCCATTTTGGATGAAGAAATAACCGGCGAAAAATCCCCCAACTCCGCTGGTAACTGTACACGGTTCCTCCATCCCGCAAATACTTTGAAAGAATTAATCCACTTGAACTTTAGAAAAAAAGCTTATAGCTAATCTGTCTCTCAACTGGCCAGAGTAGATTGATTCTGCAATTTTTGTATCCGTTAAACTGGAAAAATGAGAAATAAATGATTGCGCATTGAATTTGCTTTCACGCCTTGAGCTATCATCGACGGGAATCTGGGACAGCTGTTTCGTCCTTGTTAGGACTCGTCAGCCAGATTTACCTTCGATGATAGGCTCAGAAGCCCGAAAGGCTATGGATACTTCTCCCGCTCCTGGAAGTTGCACCCCACAATTCCCATAGACCAGAGATAGGGAACTTTATCATTGGAAGGCCATTTATATAACGGAATCAGTGGACCTTTGTGTGTATGGTTGCATAGGCGTAACTAGTAATTTGGAACGGGAAGGGTTGTTTTCGTGCAACGAAAAAAAACAACCGTTTTGGTCTTTTCCATACGCTGGGATGAGTGGGGATTACAAAAAAAAAAAAAAAAAAAAAAAAAAAAAAAGAAAAATGCTGCATTTCTTCCATTTTCGGATGGAATGGAGGGGTTTTAATCCTCTTCCCCGGTACGCCAATATATATACGCAATTAAAATATCACCGATAGATCATGAAGAACTTATATATAACATGGGATCCATGAAAAATCGTTATTCGTTTAGCGAAAAATAAATTTCAAGGCATGTTTTCGAGGAACCTCTGTCGTTAAGAGAGCTATGATTGTATCGAATTAGAAATAATTGGGCGACTTTATTTTAATCGATTTTGGAAATACTCTACTTAAGAAGTTTTTCCATTTTCAGCTCTGACTATTACGTCATTTTGAATTTTCAATTTATTTTTAATATAAATTCTTTCCCGTTCTTTTTTGTACGTTTTCTACTAAGAACCACACCTAAATTTGAAATTGCCTGGGAAGAGATTTCCCACCCCTGCCGTAGATCCATATTCCATTCTTCCCGCTCTACAATTTATTCTTTTCATCAATTGCACTAATTAAAAGATCTTTTTATTTTATTTTATTTATTTTTTTATTTATTGCTTCTCGTCCTTGTTAAAACGTCATTTGTGAATACAGTCCCATTTTTTGATTTTATGTTTTTAATGACGTCATTAAAGAATACAGGTACCTTCATTTAAGAACTAAGTAGGTAGTTATATTTTTGTTCTTTTTAGCATAGTAAATATGTTTCTTTCTCTTTAGGTCTATGTTTGTATTCAATTGCTGCTATATTTAAGCGTCGACTGATTGAAAAGTGAATAATTAACAAAAATAAAAAACTAACGTGAGAGAAATCACAGGAAGGAACGGAGAATGGATCGCAAAAGAAATCAACAGTTCAATGTATTCAAAAGGCATTCAACAGATTCAATGCAGTCAGCAGGTAATTACGATAATTATAATAAATTACAAATTGCTACATTTCCAGTGATTCAAACTTTCCACGAAACATTTCAGTCCTCTTTTAACTGTACTTTTGGAATTATGCCAAAATTGTGGTGCTCTACAAAATCTAAAGAAGACACGTTTCGCCATCATGTTGTGTACGTTTCACTAGAGGTTTAGTTTATAAGTTCATTCATAGAAAACATCGGCATTTGTGTAAACCATTCTAGGAAACTTAATATTTTGAAAATTTACAAGGAAAAACAATGTAAAATCTTACCTAGATATCCTTTATTTTGTTTCAAACTTGAATTTTTTGTAATACAATGTTTCGGAGTCGTATTGTTTATTCTTAATCAGGTGATTTTCTTGTAAATTCCACAGCATTCAGAAAAAAAAAAGACAATGTATGAAAAGGTGCTTTTTAATCGAAATATGGTAAATCTCATTTTCCTCTTCCTTCCAAAATTCATGTTTTTTAAAACCTCTATTCTTTGCTTTATTTGATCGTAGATTTTTTTTTTTCTCGTCAACTCTCGTACCATTTTTTTTATTTATTGTAGCTGTTCGAGATCGGCTCCCTAACTTGGTTCCTCCCCGAAATAAAATTCTGTAACTTTTTAGTGACTAAAACCTATTCTTCTATCTCGGGAACGGTAAGAAAAATTTCATCACATGGATAGAGAGAGTTTATTCGCTGAGATTCACATTAAAACGAATGATTTCGAATTGTACAATATTTTAAAATAGTTATTAAAAAGACATCATTATTAGTTTCTTCAAATTTCTTATTATTAATATTTGCTTTCTTGAAATTTGGAAAAAAATATTTTTCAACATCCCAAATAATCTAAAATCTGATCTGAGAGAAAACTTGTGAAAACTTATATAATGTTTCATTATATGTAATTTATTATAGATTATTTTTTATTATATATATTTCTGAATTTACATAAAGAAATATGTTGGTATGTTTAGATAGATTTGCAAATTATATTTTAAAAAATACTTATAAAATAATAATGAGATTGTAATCTAATTTTAATATTTTTAAATTGTTGTAATTATGGTTAATTTGTTTACCAAATCCTTTCTGTTATTTATAAATGACAGTTTAAAAAAAAAGAGAGAGAAGAAGCATTCAGTTCTGAACTAGTTTTTTTCCTATCTCTGTACTAAAAATAGCTCAAGTTACTTCTAATTGTGTTGTTGCACGCCTTCCTTTCTTCTTTTAACTTTAATTACACCTTTACAACTTATTTTTTTTTTTCGCGTAGTCGACGAACTTGTTTCCAAGCTTTCACAGTAATCTTTGGGGCGATGTTCCCGCCCAAACCTGATGTAGCAAAAAGCGAATTCCCGTTAGAAGTTGGCTGCGTCCCACACACCTTCTTGCCTCTGGGGTCAAGGGTGCGATTGCGTCATTGAAATGACGTAACACCAGTTCCGGTGGTAAAAGCTCTCCCTTATGTCGGGCAATGTTGTTTTCTTCGAAATTTGTAATCTATTCCTGTTTTGAATTAAAAAAAAAGCTCTCTTTACGTTCCTAACAACCCTTTTTTTCAGTTAATTCCGTTTCATTACTGAAGCTGTTTTGTTCTGCTCCTGGAAGAGGCTTTTCTTTTTTTTTTTAATTTCTCCTTGAGCAATTATCATTTCAGACATCTGACGAATTGTGAGAATTAAGAGAAACATGATGCTGTAATTCTT
The DNA here is from genome assembly GCA_023159025.1 of Thereuonema tuberculata. Taxonomy (NCBI): domain Eukaryota; kingdom Metazoa; phylum Arthropoda; class Chilopoda; order Scutigeromorpha; family Scutigeridae; genus Thereuonema; species Thereuonema tuberculata. The sequence continues at coordinate 37,325,503 of JAFIDM010000003.1, read as the reverse complement.
TTACTGGGATTTACGATGGATTTGTTTAAAGATTCTCCTTCATAGTTTATAGCAGTTTTCATAATTCTCCCCGTAACGCATTTTTTCTTACGGATATAATTGAATATACATAGGAAATAAATATATAACATATTTAATATTATTATTATTATTATTAGTGTAATGAAAAGGATAGATTTTATCTGGTATTAATTAAACTAGACTAATTATTAAAACATCTTATAACTTCTTAGAAAAATACTCAAAACACCTTTGGCGATATTTCGACTTATATTTCAAAGTCTTAATCATACTTTATACATAAATTTATCATAAGTATGATTAAGACTTTGAAATATAAGTCTAAATATCGCCAAAGGTGTTTTGAGTATTTTTCTAAGAAGTTATAAGATGTCTTAATGTTTTTGGTATCTTAAGAAGATGATATTTATTTAGACTAATTATTATTTACCTTCACCTATCAAATCTGTAGAAATAGTCTACATTCATATATATATATACACTCATGGACAAAAAAATTAGCGCACCAAGAAGGAGTCGTCAAAATGAAACGAAAATTTACATACGTAACGACTACTTTGATATAAGTAAATGATTAGAAAATCAAAGAAAAAGGATAATTTATTTCAGAGAAAAAGGCAAAAGAACGGAGGAGTTAATACTCCGTTGGACCCCCTCTAGCGCGAATGCACGATGCGATACGATCGGGCATTGAGTCATACAAGTTCTGTATAATGTCTTGAGACATTTCGTTCCATATTTGCTGTAACCTTGCCTCTAGTTCGCTCAAACTCGTGGGATGCCCAACTCGTCGTCCCAAATGATCCCAGATATGCTCGATTGGAGACAAATCTGGGGATCGGGCAGGCCAAGGAAGGGTAGTAGCAGTGCGGAGACAGTCTTGTGACACCCTTGCCGTATGAGGCCGAGCATTGTCTTGTTGAAAAATGGCTCCTGGGAGCCGTTGCATGAGTGGCAACACATGTGGTTGCAGGATTTCATGAACATACCGCTGGGCTGTCATGGTGCCACGGAACAATACTAGGGGTGACCGTGTATTGTAGGCAATGGCACCCCATACCATCACACCAGCTGTGGGAGCGGTGTGTCGCTGTACAGCAAAGGCAGGATTGAAGCGTTCACCACGGGCTCTCCACACACGAACACGATTGTCATCACTGCCGAGATTGAATCTGGATTCGTTGCTAAAGACGACCTGGTTCCATTCCGCTGCAGTCCAGTTTCCTCGTGCGCGGCAAAACTCCAAACGGAGGCGTCGATGGGTGGGCGTCAAGGGCAGCACACGTAATGGGCGCCGCGATACCAACTGTCCTTCAGCCAGGCGCCTTCGTATGGTTCGAGAAGACACAGAGGCCCCTAGTGAAGGTGCTACCTGTGCCTGGATGGCGGCCGATGAAGCAGTTGGCTGTACGCGTGCATTTCTGACTATGTGGAGGTCTTCTCGACGACTGGTCTGTCGAGGGCGTCCTGAGCCTGGTCTTCGTGTACATGACATCTCTCGGGTCCCCTGGTCCCAAAACCTCCTCACAACAGAATCAGAGCGGCCTAATTGACGAGCTACTCGCCTAGCTGACCACCCAGCTTCCGTCATCCCGACGATTCTCCCTCTCTCAAACTGCGACAACTGCGAATAC
>JAFIDM010000003.1:37242101-37287223 GCA_023159025.1 Thereuonema tuberculata | reverse complement strand
TTTTTTCCAATTGAAAATCAAGGCTTTATTTATTTATTTATTTATTTATTTATTTAATGATCTGTTATTACCATCCTTGAAGCCATTGTAGGCTTCATTAATTTTGTTTTCTATCTTCAAGCAAGTAAATACACTATCCTTATTTCTTTTATGTAAGATATATTTTGGATAAGATTTTATATATTTTGCTTTACGTAACACATGTTTCTTGAATGATTATTTTGAATTGGTTTTTGAACTAAGCTGTATTGACTAAAAATACAGGATCGTATTTTTTAACCGAAGTCATACGATCGTAATAGGTACTTAGATGATGATGGACTCGTGGATTGTTTGTTGCTGTACATGATATGTAACTGAATAGAGACGAAATCAGTTGATGTTAAAATAAAACTATTTTCAAATATATAGTACAGGTAAGAACTGTATTTTCTATATATTCAAATACAAGGCAAACCTGTAATTTTGTTTTATTAGCCTTTGCAGATAGTTTCAAGAAAGGAATGGTTTTCTTCTGTAAGGCATTCCTTTCCTTAATATTCATATACGCAATAATATATACGTCGGTATGTGAGGGAGTGTTATATATTGCAATGTAGCAAAATGATGAAAAAAGTTCATATGAACATGGATGCAGAAATGGTTATTCAGATGTTACAGAATAGTTCATACACATACAGAGGCTGCACTATAGCCTATGTACGTGTTAATCATTCTGTATAATATCTGTTTCATGTAGATTTTTTTTGTTCTTTTATTACGTAGCATCGGTGCTTCAAGTTTTGCAACCATTTCAAGACCACCCTGTATTACATAAAATTCAGAAGGAAGAATCATTTGGTGATTTTATTTAAGTTAGTTTTCAAATTCTTTAATGAATGTTTCACTCTTATTAGACTTCGATGATTAAATATTTTCTACGAATTTAAAATAAATAACTTTATTGTTATTAAAAACATCTCATAATAAAAAATAACAAAAAGAAGAGCTTTTTCAATCTTTGGAATATGGCATAAAAAGCTTATTAAAGAAAAAGCAAGTCTATCTACAACAACTTACAGAAAAAGTGAGGGAAAGTATTTAAAAATAACAAGAAAGTTTTAGGATAAAAAAAAATACTTGGAAACGAATTAATGGAAAAGCCAAATACAATGATATATTCAGATATATTATGGGAAAATTGCACGGTAAAAAAAATGAGCAATTTAATATTTTATTGAGGGAAAAACATGTCTTTATCGTAAATAAAACATAAAGCACTTACAAACTAATAAGAAACAACAGTATTTGAACATTTTTGGTTTTCATTTATGAGTATTCAAAAACAAATTATATATATGAGTATAATTATAAATATCTTTAAAGTTTTAAAAGTAAGAGAGAGAGAAAAAAGAAAAAGAAAAATGATTATGAATCCTGTTAAAAAATATGCGTCAGGTCTGTATTTAATATTAAAATAACTTATTTTAATATTGGTTATTTAATATTAAATAACCAATATTCAGGTCATTATGTCGATATTGTATTGTATTATTATGCTGTTAAAATTGAAATCAGAATATAATTATTAAATAAAGTCCTTTCACCCATTTATTCTTCAGCACGAGGAGAAAACTTTTCATTGAAAGAGCGGGAATTTAAAATACACTGCACTATCAAAAGTTTCCGAACACTTCAACGCCTACAATGATAGGCAGAAATGTCCGGATAATTTTGGCAGGGCTCGTACACAGAAATTTTCTTACATTCAAGGAATTTTTAAATGCAATGAACAGATGGGAATGATAGTTATGAATTTTGAAGCATAAAATATTTGCTTTTTTTGAATAATAAATAAAAAAATTTCCCCCCCCCCCCCCAATTTTTTTTCCCTATTTAATTAGGAAAATTAAAAAATAAAACTGCCTGTAGTTTGTGAATAAAACATTATATTAGCGATTATTTCAAATATAAAGATTTCCCATTTTTTTTTTTTTTAATATTAGTCTGAAAATAAACAATTTCAGTAAAACATAAGATATTTACAAAAAAAAAAAGATGATGTAGTTTCCATAAATATATAATTAAAAACTGGAAGATCTTTTCGAGAATATCTTTGAGAATAAGGAAGAACATGTTGTTAAAGGTATGAGCATGCAAAGGAGAAAAATCAAACGTAGTTAACAGTCAAAAAATGAAGGAACTCTTGGAATAACGGTTGGGGGATGTAGTTAAGAAAATGGTTTCCACTTCTTCGCTTTACTTGTGCATGTGTTAGGGATATTTCGTTTTTGAACACTCGAAAAACAGTCAATGGATGAGAAGAACTTTGCACCGAACGTTGGCTTGACGATCTTTCCAGAAATCCCAGTTGGTTTCCATGGAGATGAAGAAAATGGCGGAATTACTGATGACGACTTCTTAGGTGCAGCGGTGAGGAGACGCTCGACTCAGCAAGTGGCCTAAAAGCGACGGATTCATAACGTTAGGAATCAACAAATAAAAGAAGAAAGCAAAGTCAAGAGGCGAAACGGTCAAAAAAAACAAAGATCATATCAGTAAAACAGTGGGGCATTTCAATACAGTTTTGAAAGTTGTGTTTATGTCTATAGTATTTTTCAAAAAAGAAGAGTTTGTCAAATATGGTTATTATGCGATCGATTTTGTCTGGGATAAACGTTACCAGTCATGGCGTCATCAACTTGACCTCCGAGCAGTCAGTCCAAGATGGCGTCGTTTTGTGATCGCATAAGCGTGACTAAGAAAGGACAAACTTTGCTTAGCCAAGCAAACGGAATAGTGTGGAACGTTTTTAATTATTTCAATTTTAATTATTAATATGTATTCGTAACTGTAGACACTACAAAAACCAGAATGTTTTCGTAATGTTTATAAGACTCAGTTACGGATTTTAGCAATAGATGGCGCTGTTACGTCCTGGAAACATCACTCTATAAGGAAATGACGTCATGAAATGCTCTTCTTTCATGAACTGAACCTCAGAAAAGACAATCATCTATTTCAACTGGCACTAATCTTACCTAAATCTTTCATACAAAATTTCCGCTCCAATTTGTGTCTTGTTGAAAAATATTTCCTATTACCTGCTAAAACGCTTCTCTGAAGGTCTTTTGCTCCTTTGTAATTCCCATACATTTGCTTTTATGAGTAATTTCCGAAATAAACAATACTATATTTTCAATTTATGCATTTTAAATTTCACCTATAAAATTCCATGAAAGTTCGGAAGATCCGTTGGGATCCTTTAACATTCACTTGATGTGTTTTTAAATTATCAATTCCCACTGCAGGCCTTCTTAAGAGTTTACAATAATCAGGAACAACAATTATATCATAGACTTTCCTAATGCACTCGTTTAAGCAGTTTGTTGAATTTCTCTGATTAGACTGTAATGTATTTCTAACCCTCTCCCCCCCAATTGAAATACCAACTCTGCTACTGTAATATAATTCACACTATATAGTCATGAAACAAAACAAGGTAGCGATAGCGATTAGTAAACCAATCACAATGCTTCGCAACGGCTTATGATTCCATACACCAGGTATGGAACGTGTCTCGACGCAGTCTATTCTAACGTAAAGGTGACTAGACCACCCCGGCTTCAAAATGCGCGCGCGAGTCTGTTTGGGAACCCATGCTCTCGTACCCACCCCTATTTATATGGAATAATCGTCATTCTTAACTCAAACCTTGTTAATAGATTGAATTCCTAATAATGATTTAAAAAAAAGAGATGCAAGTAGCACCTATCTATATTACGTAAAATACAGAAAAATCACTATTTATATGGAATAATCGTCATTCTTAGCTCAAACCTTGTTAATAGACTGAATTCAATAACTTTTGAATAATTTTCTTCATTTACGTATCAGAAGCCGTTGCGAAGCATTGTGATTGGTTTACTAATCGCTATCGCTATCTTGGAGCCAGACCAGCTAGAGAAACAAACTCTACGGCTCTGAACTACTCTTGGCAAGACCTTTTCAACGATACCCTAATCAAGTCTCTAGCCCTCGTGGTTGCTGAGTTGATACTTGTCCACAGACAGACAGACAAATCGAGGATATAAGGCTTCACTGTACCAGAAGCCTAAAAGCATGCAAACAAAATAATTATCAAAAACACCTAAAACAAAATTAATCTCAAAACTATATTCTGAAATGCCTCTTCTCTATACTGAATATCTTGATTTTGCTTACAAAAATAATCATCTTCAAAAGTGATAAGTATTTAATAATTTTTCACTTACCTTTCTACCAAACACAAACAATAAAAAAATAAACAAGTATTTTTAAATATTAATTTTATTAAAAAACTTCATCTTAATTTTTTTTATAAAAAATAAATATAAAATTTATAAAAAAAAAAAATCATTTTAATTTTCCATTATTTCTAAAGAATCTAACTTATTTTTATAGTACTTTTATTGGAAGTAAAAGAAATTTCTTCAAATAAATAATATATATGTGTAAAAGGTATTAAACATTCAACAGAAAATGATATAATATTGCCAAAAAGAAAAACGGAGTGTTGTGTATAATAAGGAGAGTGAATATACAATGGAATGTCATGAAGCTCTTGTTACTGGTTAACATGTAATAAATGCATCTGAGAGTATATGAATAATGAATAATGGTATTTTTTCAAATTATTTTAAGAATGTTTCTGCTTGTTATTTTTAGATCTAAACATTTAAAAAAGTGATGTTAAATGCAATTGGTGACGGTATCTTTTATCTTCTTTTTCTGTCCGGTATCCTGTAGCCTGCGTCTGATCAAGCAAAGGCTATGGAAATATCAATCTAATCAAAGAAGTTCCATAATTGTAGGTGGATTAACTTTTTTTTCCTTTTATCAACGGCTTGCAGCCATAGGCGTAACTAGGGGGGAAGGGCAGGGGGGGACCGGCCCACCCCAGAGTAGCCATGCCCCCCCCCCCCCCCCCCGGGAAAAATTCATATTAGAGTTAAAACACATACATGTTTTAAATTTCTCCGCTTTTTTTTCCCTATTTAAAAAACCCTTTCGGTTCTAGTTATTGCCACATGATGGCGCTGTATTTTATGGTATAGCGCCATAACTTATCTGCGCATTATTAAAGATTATTATTATATAATTATTGAATACAAAGGGGCTGAAAATCACTGAGTATTTGGATAATGATTGGTTGAGAATTGAGGCAATCCATTTAGGATATTCGGCACACTTCTGAAATTCGATGAAATAATATTTCCTTGTTGGTTATAGCACGGTCAAAACTCGAACCCAACGTGGTTTTGCGTCTTGCTGTCCACAGAGATGAATTACAATTTTGTAGTAAATTCCTACCTACATGATACGATATCACTTTTTTTCCTAGCTATACTCATTTCTCTACGACTAAGGACTTTTAGGAAGTCGGAATCTCAAGCCTAAGTTCGCTAAATTCCAGTCAGATAAGAGCAATAATTAAATACAACCCTAAACTAGAAATAATTCACTTATCCCTTATTAAGCACAACGCCATGTTTAAAAGACTAGTGAAATAACTTGCTTTATCATTCCTTAAGCCTGCTTTTTAAAAATTAAAAAAAGAAAAAAACAAAACAAAAAACAGTTATAAAAGAATTTCATCATGCGTTGAATTAAAGATCGTAATTTATACATTTTTTGGAATAAAAGTAGTTTTGTAAAATAAAATAAAAAAGTCAGGCCATGCAAAAAATGAAATAAAAAATGACAGTAAAAAAAAGAAATGCTCGCTCAAAAATTAGCAATAAAACACAAAAAGTTTTCAAGAAGATGTAAAATATTAATATTATTGCAACGGAAGCAAAGGCGTTTTTAATAGAGATCATTATTTTGAGTTCATAAAGTTTTTATTTTTAGGGGGTCTGCTTATATCCTAATTAAATGGATGTAGTACGATCGGCAACCACCTCTTTCATGTCCTTCTCGTCGTAATTTCGTTTGCACAATAAACTGGGCTCAGCGTCGACCACTGGAGGCTTCGCTGCGAAGACGTAGTGATACAAAATGGCGGCTGACATTCCTCCTAAGCAAGGTCCTAACCAGTAAACCTACATAAAAAAAATAAACAAAAGAACAATTGCATTAATAGGGAAGGGAGCTAACAGTGAAGGCTGATTACGTTTTTGTTCTACGTCTTAGCTTAGCTTAGCTTATTTTATCCATTTATTCAGTTAGCTTAGCTTATTTTATCCATTTTAATCTATTTTTATCCATTTTAGTTAATCTAGAATGGATTTTGTCGCCTTAATATAGTGAATTTAATTTATCTATTTTTCGTTTCACGAAGGACGTGCAGAAGTTTACCATTTTGTATGTTTTCTCCGAGAAAATAGTTCCGATTTAAAGACTATAATAGAACTTATACAGCATTCTGAATGTTTTGTTTGCATTTTTATCATTCAGTGAATAACAATTTATTTTTCTTTTATTTTTAATTACATAATGGAATTTTTAATTTGTGTTCCAGTCACAACAAGAAATTCTAGAGCAGTTAAAAGTAAGAGGCGGAAGGATATGGACATTTAAGGAACTCGCCTACAGAAAGAATGCGGAATAACACATAAGAGAAAATAAATATTTAAAAAATTAAGGTCAACAATTTTAAACTAATGCTTTGAAATCTTCAGGTGTTCGTCAAAGCAGATTTTCTGAAATTTATTACTTATATTGAATTACATCTTAAAATATCTTAAAATTAAAAACAATGATAATAAACAAATGCTAAAGCATTCACCATTTTAAAGTGAGTTATTTTATCCAAACTTGCAGTGGAAACATCCCCTAATTCATGCAGTGCTTTCATATTTATTTTTTATAAAAGTATGTGAATTATAATTATATTGTTTCTGTATAAATACTACTTAAAAAATTATCTTATCAATGCAAGTTTGCATTTAAAAGAATATACGAAATAAAGCTTAAATATAACTTTTTATTATAAATAACATCTTTTTACTCTTAAATATATAAAATATTTAATAATGCAAATTTTTCGAAAGCCTCTACGTCCTTCCTTTATCAAGCTTTACATAATAATTTCGAATCAAAACAGAAACACAACAAGAATTTAATAAATATGTAACATAACAAGTATAAACCTCTGGAGAAGTCAATTCTTCAATAAAATATATATTACGGATGTTTAATAAATATAAAGTATAAATAAGTTGATTGTTAGTAATTTAATTCATCAAAATGCATAATTTTACGTGATTTCAAATGAATTAAATCCTCAGCTATATTTACAAATTTTTCATCTACATAGTCTACTTCTTCATTTCGGTTCATATTAAATCCTCTTGTATTTCTAAGAATTCTTTCTATTATTCTCTTTGTAGTTGTGTTTTTCTCCATTCACAAAGTTTTACTTCATTCTTCATTCTGTGTCAACATCCAAAACAACTTATTTAGAATTTATATTTGTTAAACATCAATAATATATATTTTGTTGAAGAATTGACTTCTCGAGGGGTTTATGCTTTGATATGTTACATATTTATTAAATTCTTGTTGTTTTTCTGTTTTGTTTCGAAATTATTATGTAAAGCTTGATAAAAGAAAGACGTAGGAGCTTTCGGAAAATTTGCATTATTAAATATTTTATTTATTTAAGAGTAAGATGATGTTATTTTAGCATAATGATTCTCAAAAGAAAAGAACTAAGGAGAAAGTATGGATATTACATTATAAATTTCTATTTTTAAGAATTTGTTTCTAGAAGTTTCTCCAAGTGTTCCGCCGTTCATATACCGATTTAATTTAATATTGAAGAATTTGACGCTTTCCTCTGTAATCCTAGTTCTGTTCCTGTATGTTACAACGCTGTTGAGAGAAGAGTTATTTAAAAGTGACTCTCTGCTATTTGTTTAGAGTATTTTTTATAGTTCTTAAAGTGCATCATAAAAAAAAGTCGTTGCCACTCCCTAAATTTACTGAATTAGTTTCACCAAATATTTTAAAAATACTTTAAATAGATTAAATAGTCTTTGTTTTCATATAAAGGCAAATTCAACATGCAGTTAAGTCTCTTAAGAAACAAAGACTGCAGATAAAACAAACTTTACATCTTGTGTTTATCATCAGAGGGAATCTGAAATGGCCGTTTCGGTCTTCTTACGACTTATCAGCTAGATCAATCCTCGATGATAAACCCAGAAAGGCGTGAAAGGATATATGATATCAGTATTTTTGATTTATACTAAAATTACGTAACCCAAAAATGTCCGAATGGTTTTTTTTGTGAATAAAACTTAACATTAACCTTTAATAATATTTTTAAAATCATTGCGGATTTGAGAAAGATTGTGAACCTTCTGATGTTCTTTCTCTCCATTAGTCCAGAATTATTCCTTAATCTGCAATGCATTTTAAAAATTTTAAACTAACATCTATGTTATTAATGGACTTTCAGTTCAGATTCATTATTGTAATTTCTTACCCAGTGATGTTCCCAGATGCCGGTGATTACTGCTGGTCCAAATGTCCTTGCTGAATTCATGCTCGAACCAGTGAAGGGAATCTGGAATGGAAATACCATAATAAAAATGTGAATTCTCGTAAGGAAAAAAAAAAAGTTACTTTCTCTGTATTGCAAGGAAATTTCATTTTATTATTATCGTAAGCCATTGAAAATTGTAAAATATTCTTCACGAAAAGAAGAACGTCAACCTAATCAGACCATCGAGTGATTTCTGGAACAATTTCCAGTACCCCGCCATTCACTATCAAAGAACCCCTATTGGCAAATTGCCCAAACACCAACAATATGCTGAGACCAATTGCTTTCCTAAGAGTGTTCCTAATTACTGCTCATTATTGGAGAAATGAAAGGAGAGATCAATGAAGGAAATGCCTTATACAGCTAAAAGCCTTTCCATTGTATGCAAATACATTTAAGGTGCAAAAAGTTTTGTAAAAACTAGTCTATTATAGTTTGTTACGTACTTTATTTTTTTGCAAAAATTTATTATCAATTGATTATCTCTCTTTTTTGTTTTTGTTTGCATAGCATTTAACGTAGATTCCGACAAGTTCATCTACATCTATTCTGACATATCCTCAAATCTGAAGAACTTTAAAAATTAAATCCATCAGATACGCCCCTGCTTAATTGGTAGAGTTTTTAAGCTATTGTATCTTTTTTACTTATTTATTTTGCGTAAGTGCTCTTTTGGACCATCGCTTTAGACCTGAATGTTCGAGTTGACAACAAATGTTTATTCAATAAATTTTCAATTTTAAAAATATCAACTTTGTCTATTAAGTTTTTTTTCCCGCTAATTTGTTACAACTATGATTTTTTTTTTTCGAAAACCTTTAGTTAAGAAGTTCCACACTAGGTGTCAGTAGTGTAATAAATACAAAAGACGATCGGAAAATCTATACAGTCTTATAATCGTTAGCTTAGTTTTTATTTGGTGCAGTGAAATGTTATTTTTGTCAACAGCGTCGTAAGAACACATGTAAGAAAATACGTCGGACACACAAAAGGTGAAGAAGACCATTCTCTGGTTGTATTCATTGTCTGGCATTGGGAACAAAGAAGGGATACTATCGAATGGACACAGCTTGGTTTAATTTGAACTGGAAAAGTATTTGCGTTCTTTAGCTTGTGCGTCAGATCCAAAAATACAGAGACCAATATGAACTCTGTTGTTTTTTTTCCTTGCCGTCGTCCTTTTGCTGGGTTGTCTTTCGTACGACATCTCTTGGTTGGCCGATCGCTATCTTCCGAGACGTTAAAGCGGAGAATTCGTAGCTTCAGTCAAAATAGGTTGTGAATAAGAATTCGCCATTTCATTGATGATACTGTCTGAGAAGTAAATGTAGATAATTATCTGTATAAAGCTTTCACTTTCTTAGTTTCATGTAGCTGCTAAGTGTTGTTAAGTAGGTCTGCTGTCCTGTTCCTACTGTGCTACGTGAAGCAGTGCGTATTTTGATCACTCGACTTTATATTCTCAAACCTCTGAGCTCATGGAGAACGCAAAAGTAACTGCATTTGGCGAAGTAGTTTTGAGTGCGACACTTTTGGTTTTGATTAATGTTGGGGACATTTAATGACATATCAAAGTAAATTAAGGTATTGTTTTATATAAATTGGTTTCATTATTCAATAGAAGATTGTTATAAAAACAAACAAAAAAAAACAGAAAAGCTAAAAAAAAAAAAAAAAAAACCCAAATAAATGTAAGGTATCGACGGCATCTTCATTGATACGGCGCCTGGTGCGGGTGCACCACTGGTACTACCTTTGCTGGGGCGCTGCTCGTGCATCTCTAGATTAAAGAATATTTCTCGGCTTTCCTATTTCATTCATTCTTTCATTGAGAAGCAAGGCACTGATTTGTTGCTTAATTCTCTGAAGAGGCTGATTTGGGCCTGCAGCTCTGTCTAGGGCCTCCAGTTCTTGGGCCCTCTCTTTCAAAGATGTCATATTTTTTTGGTTGGATGGTATTAGATCGAGGTCGAATTAGTTTAAATAAGTAGGACTCGACGTTTTAAATAAACTTACATACATGGGAATCGGTAAATAACTTCCTTGTAAGGAGTCTCGTAATTCCACGTTTGCTTTCAGCCTCCCACAATTTAAAATCTCTACATCCAAATATTAAAAGCAAGTGGTTTCTAAAGAGGATATTCAGGAAAGATGTCAATAAAACAGTAAACTTCAAGAACCTCTAAAGTATTGCATCCAATACATAACAAAAAAAAAAAAAAATATTAATCATTTATTGAATTTTTTAATTCTTTTAATTGTGTAATATGTATACCTATCATATAAAAAAATTAAGGTTTGCGCTAATAATTTATTGATCCACTTTGTTCTTGTAGCTACGTTTATGAGGAGCCATAATCTTTCCATTATTATTTTTTTTTTTTTAAGCAATTTATCTCCAAGTTAAGCTTCTTAGTTCTTACACAGTTCGATTTATGCGAAATTAAAGTACTCGCACTGAGAAAATGTTTTAAAAAGGCTAAGTTTTTACTTTTTTTTATAATTTTATTTTACTTCCCCCCCTATGTTTTTATTAATCTTATTTCAATGTATATTCTAAAGCTTTAATTATAAAATACTGTATTTCTGTGGAGAAATAATTACGTAAATTTTGTAACACTACTTGAACCGTTCTTCATCACATAACTGCAATTGTGTTGTACGTATTTAACACTGTTTCTTCTTTTGAGTGTAATTCAGATTATTTCGAATACAGAGTTGCTTTTCAGTTTTAAAAATATAATTAACGTAGATCTTCCATTACTAGTAAATACTGAATGGTCAGATACATAAATATGATGGAAACCCATTTTATAGCGCAAAAAAAAAAAAAAAAATACTTATTTCTTTCTCCTGTAAGCTAATAACGAAAATATAATTTCCTAGCTAAAAGAGATGGAAGATTTCGAAGCGCAGATCCGGTCAGTAGATGGGAATGAGTACAGATTCTCAGTGACATATAAGTACTTTGTTGAATTAGCTTTTATATATAGTAAAGGATTTCCGCTAACAAATAGGGCCTTCACTGATAAAGAATCAAAATACAACGCTATTGTCAGTATCTTTTTTTTTTATCACAAAAGAATTATTTTTCATTATTAAAAAAAAAAATATAAAAAAAAAGTCTTTTATTTGTTGATTTTTTTTTCTCTTTACAAATAAAAGGAAGATAAATTGGATTTTAATGAACCTTCATTTATTGTTATAGAGATAACATCAAAATGTCTGCTTTATCACGACAGGCAATTTATTTGATACTCAATTTAAAAACAATTTTCGGTTGATCATTATCTAAGATGATCCCAAAGATGAAATCACAGCTACACATATTTAACAAAATTGTTTAAAATTTAAACAATAACCAACAAAGAAAAAAAACCCACAATAATTTATGAGTTTTTTAATGATTTTATTGTGATCGCTATTATATAGAAGCAATTTTATTAATAAGATTGCAAGAATAAAAATAAATAATGAAAAAAAAAAATATCTTACTTTCAATTCCTTAAATATCTTAAATTTAATCTTATATATTTTTAAGCTATATGTAATTTATTGCATTATCTTTCCTTGATTTTTGTTCTTTTTTTCATTTTTAGGCTTCTTATTTTATTGCCCACTTATGTCTTTAGTACAAGTCTATTTTTGAGGTATTTACAAATTGAATACATGTTCTTATTAAAAATTAACAATACGATATTTCATTGTTGAAAAACAATGTTTTGTTTATATATAAAGAAATGATTCTTTATCGCTCCTCAGTTTTATTTCTCGTAGCTATAAAAACCCAAATAAAACTAAGTAGAACTGAAAAACAATTACAATAAAGCAAGAAAATATTCCAAAGATGTAAATCGAATTTAATTTCTTATCTAATCGAATGAAGAATGTTTCTTTTTTTTTTTTTTTTGCTCTCCATCAAAAATAAGTTCCATTTATGACTGCTTGAGGGCGCCAGTAGTCATAAAAAATTTCTGGTCAAGTGAGACAAGCCAATGGTGTATTTCAGAGGTAGAGGCTGTAGGATTTATCCCTTTCCCGAAATTTTTAAAATAAATAAAATATACACACGATAGGCACAGGAAAAAAAATTTCTTCCATGCCGACTGAATGGTTCAAAAGTTTTAAACGATAATTTGTGTTAAGTATAAAGAGTAATAATGAAAAGATGCAGCGAAATTATGTCTCGTTTTCAGTTTTGTCTAATTCGTGAGGTTTTTTTTTATTTATAGATATTAATTTTTTGGTTTATCTTAATCACAGAGGGATGGACGAATACAATTATTCGGAATTAAAACTGCATTTAAACCTCATTTTTCTCTCTACATGATACGGGATATTACAAATATTAGCCGAAACCTATATTCCTTGACAGGACAAGTTTAAGCGTTGACTTTTAAAAATTTATTGGAACAATCTTCAGACAGTAACAAAAACAGGAGAAGGGATTCGGTACCAATCTCTCTTCAAACTAACATTTGAAAAGAAAACATGGAAAAAGTCTGCAAATAGCCATTACTTTATTGTTTTGCTCTTGTAAGTAATAATTATTACTAATAAAACAGAATAAAGAATGTTAATTTTTATGGAAAGAAAATATGTCTACAAGGTCAGCAAATAACGATTTAACGATACAGAATGATGAGACTCTTGAGTTTGATTATCTTCTGAAGCACAAAGTCAACGGAAACTGTTTTATTATTATTATTTTTCTTTTATCCAAAGGCAAATAGACACAGAATTTTGGTTTGATGAGTCCATAATATCATGACACGCTAATTTAAAGGGCTCAGAAGTTCCCAAAAAATTATAGTGTGTAATTTTTAAGTACTGTTCGAACTTGAAAACTAAATAATTAATAAATAGATAAATAATAAATCTTCTTTTTTTTCCTTTGTAATGAACAATCTAGGACAGAAGTCTACAACTTTTTCCTACTTTTATTTTTCAAAATTACAATGAAGTTCAAAATGAAAACCAATGAAATCCCTACCAGAAAAAAAAAAGAAATTCAAATTAAAAATAATATCAGAGGAGTCGTAGATCAATCTTCAAAAAGCCGCGGATTACTGATTTTCGGTCTAGCTATGGACTACATTATTGGTAATTATGTATCAATATAAAAAATTTAAAATAAAGATAAAGATATAAAAATGAAATTCCCATTGAGATGATGCCGAGATCGCTCTCTATGAGAATATAATTGAGGATATGATAGGATTTTTAATTGAGTACAACAACAGTAATAATAATAATAATAATAATAAATTATAACTTTTTTTTTTTTTACACTTGGCAATATGTGCTTTGGTCTTTGACCCGCCATACTGTCTTAGCTGGGAAAACCCACGGTTTGAAACTTTTTCGAGATAATAATAATAATAATAATAATAATAATAATAATAACGATGATGACGATGATAGTTTCACCCCCATTTCTGCGGTGTCAGTTCCTATCAAAAGAGTGTCATTCAATATCCACTCCATCATAGTTCACGCAGAGGAAGAGCAGACAATTGGACTGAGTAATTAAACTGAAGCAGCATTCAAATGTTAAATGAAAACAGGTGGCTCTGTTTGATCCATTGACATTGTCATATGGTATCTCCTTTGTTTCCTTCGGGGTGGTTACAAGTGTTTCTGTTTCTACTGCTCCCTCTAATCAAACAGTACACAACATATTCTGACAAAAACAAGCAGGCAACGACGATTATAATCAGAAAAATCGAAGATTTACTTACTTAAGAAATTATTTTCAAGATAAAATAAAAAATGAACAGAACAATAACACAAGTCAAATCGCAATTGGATATAAACAATGGATGGCAACAACAAAAAATTGTTTCTTTTTCCCCTACTTCAACAATTTTGGAGGATTTAGAAGAGGGGGGTTCGAGATCCGAAGCTCTCTATTTCATATTATTCATATTATTTTAAAAATCCAACAGACAAATAAAAAAACCTCAAATCAACCCCGTGAATCTAAATTTTGTGATACTTATTTTCCCTTAAGTTCTATTCTATATACACTATTGTATGTTTACTTAGTAGAAAACAGAAAATATAACAGATATCAAAGCTAAAGATATAACATTTTGTTTTTTGTTAATAAACCTATTGATCTAAGTGTATCGTTAATACAGTTCTTTGTAAAAGAGAGAGAAAAAAAATATTACTATGCATTAAGAAATATATAATTTCGTTTCACCCATAATTTATTTAAATGATTGAAATTATTAATAAAATGTCATTGTAATATCATCATACGGACTTTATTCAATGCAGTATTAGTTGATAAATCAATTAATTATATCTTTTAATTACATATCTCCATGTCAAATGCATAATTAGAAACAACAATATAATTTTCTTATGTTGCTTAACGAATATTTCTCGTATACAAAACGGAAATAACAACTTAAATGCGTGGGTGAATATATCCGCTTAATTTAGGGGAAATTCATAGAAATCTAAAAAAAAAAAGTTTTGGGGGCAATTCTGTTTATTTATTTTTTTTTCTCCGAAATAGCTGGACTATTCTTTTTTTATTTATACAGCAAAATTTATTTAAATTTAATAATAAGAATTCACATTACAGTTCTGAAACCTTCGACGACTTGGGTAAGAGGTAAGATTAACGCAAGTTATAAAACCTTTTAAAATAAAGTAAAATTTCTTATTAAAATAAAATTACTCCATTATTAACAATTTTATATCTCTGTATGGGGAAAACTGAAGGAATTATCGTTTGATCTAGAAGCTACGACCATAAACACTGATGGGAAAGGTAAGACCATTCAAGAGTTTGATAATACCCACAGTATATTTCATCTCAATCCATTGTCTGAGATCAAAATTAGGAAAAAAATTAAAATTTTATATTTTAGAGTTGATCGATAATTTTGAGTTTATTTTAAAACGAAAACCTTGTAAAATCAACAAAAATAAAATAAAATAAAAATTGAGAACTTCTACAACATTCATTTTTTTATTTTGTTATCCTGCTTTCCAATGAATGTGAAAACAATTGAGTAAGAATAAAAAACGGGATGCCTTTTTTGAGTTTATTTCAAGCTGGGAACCTGAGACAGCTGTTTCGAGTTTATTCTCACCTCAGCCAGGACTACTCAACAAGCAAAAACCCAAAAGGTTTTACGAGAGGAAGAATACTGTATTCGTGATGGGATAAGTGACCCCTCAAAAATAAGCAAAACAAAAATGTGGAATTCAAAACTGTCTTACGCCTGTACCTCAAAAGGTATTTGTGTGGATCCTACTAACATTTGAACTGCTATACGGATCTTCCTGAAACTTGGCGGATATATTTAAGAACAAGAGACGACCCAACTTTTATATTTGAAATGTTTTCTGTGTGGGTCCTTATGTGAATGTGACCAAAATTCTCAGAGGAACATAGAGACGAAACAATGTTATCTAACAATGGGTTAGATTAACTCTTTTCGCTAATCCACTAATTCGATACGATTAATGCTACTCGGTTTTAAGCAAATTAAGAAAAGAATACCGAGTTTAATTTCAGAAAATGAAAATCTCTTCTGAAAAAGAAAAGTTGTTTAACGTGTAGAGGAATTGTTGGGAAAAAAAGATAAATCTCCCATCATGCACTAAAGTAAACAAAAAACAATTCCTGCTGATTTCTTTTCGTAACAGCCGGGTGCTCTCCGATCTTGTCACTGAGGGTTAGATCTAGCTGATGATCCATAATAAGGATGAAATAGCTATTCTAAATTTCCCGTCAATGACAAAATTAGAAGTATGGATTGGTTTTTGTTTATTTCAGTGCATGATGGCAGATTTTCCTTTTTTTTTTTTCCCGAAAATCTCTACTGTTTAAATGTTAGACCGATTTTATAATTAAAAGGTAACCAAAGGCTTTGTGATTTTTCTTGACTTAAAATAAGTAAATAAAGAACTTAAGGACAGTATTTTAAGAAAAGTAGGCTTTTAGTTCTTTCAAGATCATCTTGTTTTTACATATTACTGAAATGTTTCGCCTTTACTCTTTGCTGCAACGAATATAGTAATTTCGCATGGGATAGGATCTTATTTATTTATTTATTTATTTACTTTATCCTGCAAATAGTAACACACTTTCTCTTTTATCTATTAACTGACCGTTCTAAGTAGTCATAATTGTGAGACGCACTGAAAACGGGCCAAAACTAGGCTAAGTGTTTTATCTCTACATTCATTTTGTTTTGTAATTCTCATTGTCTTCGGATTCAACAATTAAGCAGAACTGACCAATGACGTCACGATGAACACCTGTTTGTGAATCTTATCTTAATGAGACGTAATATAATAATTACATAATTGGTGTCATCCTTTCTGACGCACTGTCCGTAATAAACTGGGTCTGCAGCAAAAAAAGTTATCTGAAAATCTTCCTAACGAACGAAGGAGTCCCATATACTGTAATTACATCTCTTACTATTAATGCAATGAAATTTGATACACAATTGGCTGTTGTGTTTTAGCTTGCTCCGCTGCCAAAATGGCAGCCGATTTGTTTTTGTCAACACAACAACTGTACGTATTCTAGTGAACACATTAGAAATAAGAAAAATTCTGAGTAAAAATCAGTCTCTTCAAGATTTGCAGACTACATTCAATGTCCAAGAACCATTCCTTCTAAAAATACAGCGGTTATCTTATCAGTGAAATATATTTATAATTATAAGCTCTATAATTAAATCTCATCTTTAAAAGAAATGGTATTGAAAACATGTCACATCCCGTTGTATAGCGTCTGACATCGCTTCCAAAAAGAAATTCCGTACATTAACTTGCAGGAATTTTGATATTTGAATTATGGATAGGACTGACCGCAAGTTAAATACAATGAAATGAATCGATTTAATGAAAGAACGATTTTGAAGGTGAAGCTAAGTAAACACAACATTAAACAAAAAGAAAAATGTGTCAAATTTATTGTAAAAAGAAAATGTTTCAGCTTTAAGTTTTTTGGATTTTTTTTTTTTTTATTGTTTCAACTACTACTACGGTTTCAACTACTAACGAATGACGAAATTATGGTACAGAATAGGTGATTGAACTTCAATCAGCATAATTAATACAATTAATTAATTATGGCGGCATTTACATGCAGTATTGGGGAAAAAAGTGCTAATATAATTTTTTTTTACTGAGCAAAGCAGATAATTTTTGTCTTATCCAGTTTGTCTACAGTAGATGACTTTTAAGTTATATTAGTAAACAGAAATGTCAACAAAACGCAAGCAGATGATTAACTCGCCGACTGGCACCAAATGATGATCACTTCATTTACTGTGACATCTCGATCCGCTTCCAATGAAAGAATTAAAGACAGAATTGATTGGAACTTTAACTATAATTCAATGTTAACTGATAGTCTGGGTGGTGATGTTATCACAACTTATAAATACACTTAGTATAACATTATTACTACCATGAGTTGGGTTTGTTATTTTATTATCATTAAACTAATCTAATATTTTTCCCGCCAATCTAAAGTCCGACAGACGGTTCTTGATGATCCCGAATTTTCGCGATTTCACGTGATTAACGCGAGAATAGCCTCTATCCATGTCTTCTCACAAAATGGCGAGAAAGAAGGCTTATCGACTCCGGGAAAGAAGCGATCACGAGCAAGCCCCATTACTGATGTCGACGATTTTGACCGATGCCTTATTCGCCGCTGCATCCATCGCCTCTACGCTAAAGGTAAAATTCCAACTTTTAACATTTTTTCTCTAGCATTTTCCTAGGGACAGACATTCACAATACTACATTCCTTGAGACCTGCTGAAGAGGCTAATGGCCAAATCTCGTGATTTTCGTGATTCCCGCGCAAACGCGATCATCAAGAATCATCTGTCGTACTATAACTACTTGGTTTATCAGAACATGCATCACCCTCAAAGACAACGGAATCATACTTAAGAGACAAATTATTAAAGGATCCTTTTGGCTGCTTTCTTTGCAATGCTTATTTATTTAGGATGTCCGTTTCTGACAGAGGATTATTTAAAACTAGGAGCTGGATTTCCTCATCTTTAGTCTCTGAGCATTTCCTTCTCAACAGCGTTTCTCTGTCATTGGTGTCTCTTTGCTAATATTATTTATGAGTTCGTAGTCGACTGAAGCGATTTAAAGGAAATAAATCACAGCGATAAGCCTAGCACTGGATTAGAGTAAATTCCCGCCACAAAAAAAAGAACGGATATTCGATGCCAAAGAAGAAGAAAATTATATAGGCCCTGATTTCATTTCAAATCAGTCAATCTTTCAAGGCCTAGATAAGGGAAAGAACTAAGATAAATTCTTTGAAATATAGAAAGTGTTGTTCCAGCAATAACATTTATTTAAGAAGTAAATCAAAAACAATAAGCTATATTCAACATTAATCAGAAGTAAAATAAATAAACATAATTTACTAGCCGTACTGTAAATGCTAATATTTTTAAAAGTAAATATGACCAAACGATTTCTTGCAATCTTTTCCCCTGTTAAGAGACAGTAATAGATGCGTTGTAGTGTGCTAATTTGCCAACAGATGGCGTCACATTCGCCTGTATTAAGTCTACGGAGAAATCAAAATCATTGCTAGCTGTTTTCCTTGGACAGTTTTACCCATTGCGTTTGTTTTAAAAATAAATTACATCTTTTCTGATATAAGTTTTCTTGTGATATTTTTTTTTCTTTATATAGCTTCTTATTTATTTTTAAATAGAAATTGCTAGAACTTAAATCGTTGCAATCAAAGCAGAACATCTTTTTTTATTTTCTTAAGGAAAAAATAAGTTTGCATTAAATCAATACAACGAGAATTAAGATCGCTAGGCCTTCAATAAGCTTCTCTCTCTGACGTCACAAGTGCAATGTAAAGATGCTGCTGAAACATGTAAACAGATGGTTAACACGATTGCGCGGCTAATATATCGTAAGAGTCGGAAATGTTGATGTCTTGGGGCTGTTATCACCGAGGCGAACAGAAAACAGCGAAAAATATCCCGGGGAACCTCTCTATTTAATTTATTTAATTACCATTGCCCAGCGTTAGCGTTGAAAATGTGGAGCGCATTTTGAACGAGATGGAAAAAAACCTCGTTTATCGCCATAGCTTCAGCAGGAATACAATCCATCTACGGATTATTATCCAAGATCAGGGCTTAAAAATTAATTTCCAGATTAATATGCTGATATTAATGTCAGCATGTTTAACAACATCTTAAGGTAAGTGCATTTGTCAATAGCAATACAGATATTTTTTAGCCTAGGAAATACAGATATTTTTTAGCCTAGGAAATACAGATATTTTTTAGCCTATTTTTTTAGCATGTATCTACCTAATAATCTTTCTATCAGCTAATGGATTATGTTGAAAAGTGCCTGTATACAGTCGGACAAGAGACCATCTATCTTTTATATACAAAACTTACATCTTTTATATCTGAACTTTTTCAGTGTGGATTCCAAGTTAAGATATGTGCACGCATCTCCCACTGAAGACAAACATCGGATTGTTACTTAGCTAACAATGTTCGAAGGGAATTTTTTTTATAAGAGACTTTTTTTACTTTGAACATCGAAATGCCGTCTGAAGGAAGTCGAAGCCTGATTATTCTTTTTTTTTAAAGTTCACTGAACTTCCTCATTCTCATAGATCAAGGACAATTGAAAAATGCAACGGACCCAAATAGACCTTCATCAAGCGGGACTCGAAAAACTTATCAAGTCTGTGCTTCGGAAAAAGAAAAAAGCCTTGCGTAACCTAAACTAATCACAACATAAAATGGATTCTCACAAACTAACAATTTTTGATTCAACTTTTTTTATTAATAAAATTAGGAAACCTAATTTAACTGAAAATATTTCAAAAATTTAACAAGATTCCTCTGTTAATCTGTATCTTCCTGAAAATTCAGTAACAGAAAGAAAACGAAACATTTTATTATAAAATAACCTTAATTAATAATCTCTTAAATCATAAATACGGAATGCCATAGATTCTATAAATAGAATACGTATTTGGTATCTTTCAGTTGTGTCTTTTAAGTACCGTGTTTTTACAAACATTTGCAGAATTTCATAATTTTTACAAATTTTTATAGATAATGTTTAAGGTGAGCTAAAAACTATGAAGGAAATTAGATAACGTATTAGTAACTTTAATAAACCATTTTAAAAAAATTTTCTTGAAATTTTGTTTTAGCTTACTTTCTAATAGAAAGTGAGGCTCGTCAAATCCTTCCGCTGCCCTTCTAATAACTTTTGAATCGCTGATCTGCTTGAAACTTGGTTTGCATATTCGAGGATGTTTAATTTTTAAGTCTTTTCCAAAATGGATCCATGTCAAGAAATCAGCGCTAGAAGGCTACAAAAATTCACACTGAAAAGCATTGGAATCTAAACAATGCATTTCTATCCTATTTCTATGAATATTTCATTGTCTTAAACAGTCAATATTGAATCCTTTTAGCTAATTCACTGCGCGTGGATATGATACGACTACAATTAATGCGACTTAAAAATAAGTAAATAATACCGATTTAATTCATTTTTTTTTCGAAAATATACTGTTGTAATGTTGTAATTTCCGTGTAATACTGAAATTTATAACGTTCGAATTCAGTAAATATAATTTGAATTTTAATATAGGCTTTTCATTTTTTATGGTTTTTTTTACGACTTACAAAAAAGAAAAAAAAGAATTTTAAAGAAACTAGGCTTAAAATTCTGTTGTTTCCTGATAAGAAGCATCGGAAAAAGGGTGTTTGTTTAAAGAGCCAAACTATTATCAATATTTTTAAACATATTAAAATATTACTGAGCTTTTTAAAATTCAATTTGACTTTTCAAAGGTTTACAGTTAATGCAAATAAATCATGAAAGTCTTAGATATCTCCAATCTTAGTTCCAAATCTTGTGTTTATGAATGAGCTGTCATGGGTTGGCCGCTATTATTAATTAGCATCAGCAATTAACCACTCATTTCACCCTCCGCTTCACCTACGCACATTCAATATGGAGTAATAACTTTCTTCTTCTTTTTGCACCTGCAAATGCCTTAAGATGTTTGTTCTTTACTCCCTATCTTGTTTCCTGAGGATCTTATTTCTTCTTGTTATTACAACTTGACTTTTGAAAATCCTTTTTGCTTCTCAAACGCCTTTTTTAATTGCGACCATGACATAGCGTCTTCTGTTGCCACCCACTATTTACCACTCCTTTTATGTCAGTCTTCTGTCAAGGATATTAAAAGCTTTGAGACTAAGAACTCCTAAACTGATCATCAGTAACTGTTTTGATATTTTCAACATGAACCACAAATTTATCCTAATATTGTCTTAATTTTTTTTTTCTACTTATGAAATGACATAAAACACTTGCAAATGAAAACAGACTATAAGTCTCTTCTAACTTCTTTAAAAAAAATTAAGGAAAAAAAAAATCAATAAAAACATATAATTCAGGCTTCAGGATAGTTTAAAATCATACTATTAATAGGCAAAAAACGGATGTATGTTTGTCATCAAAGTGGAGAGAATGGGGAGAGTCGGAGAGAGATTATTTTAAAGTGCATTTTTAATTTGGTTAGTGTATTTTTAAAATTAAAAATACACTAACAAATGTCTTTTTGAAAAGAAAAATTAGTGATTTAATTAATGTTGGTGAAATAATTCCTACGCTCCTGTAAGACATTGTGGGCCACTTCTCATAGGCTCAATTTGGAGGAGCCTATTATTTTAGGGCAGGAGGTTAACTTTTGTCGCCGAAAGTGCCAGGAAAGCATGTTGATATTAAAAAATCAAGAATCGTATAATGATGGTCTTTCACGGTATTTCAAAAATGTGATATTTTTGAAATACCACATTTCACGGGTATTGCAACTAGTTGAATATTTCACGGGTTGCAACTAGTTGATATTTATTCTTTTTGTCTGTCTGTTCGTCTATTTTTCGTAAATCTCTAGAATAAGCGGAGTCATAATTCTCATAATGATGGAATTAATCTTCAACTGGATCAACTTAAACCTGCAAGGCCAAATGGAGATAGATAGATAGATAGATAGATAGATAGATAGATAGATAGATAGATAGATAGATAGATAGATAGATAGATAGACAGATAGATAGACACTATCTATGTTTGGTTGTTGATAGATATTACAAGACTATCTACAGTTACTCTACTCTCAAACAGTCGGGATTTCTACATAAAGGTTTCAAAAAAGTAAAAAAAAACCCCAAAAACCTCAATAAATCACGTTACAGAAATTAATTACCAATAATGATGTGGCCTCAGGTTTAGGCCTAATCCATTGACACTAATATAGTTGCCGAATATAATAAATGAAAAAAAAAAAAATCGGTACACTTGTTTTATAAAAGATAACAAATCAGTAATCTCTGAAAAAATACTTAAAAAAAAATACAATAATCTATTCTCTTCCGAAACACTTCATTGGTTTCGTTAATTCCATCTTCAAACCGTCTCTTGAAACCATCACATTCAGATTGTATGGAATACTAACACACAGTATGGAATGCCGAACGGACCGCTATTCCTTCTTCTTTTTCGTTGTTGTTATCCCTGGTAAGACTTATTAAAGACTTAATTCATCATGTAAAAAGCAGGAAATTTTAAGTTCACGATCATTAAAACTTTTATTTAATATTCATTTATCTTTCCTTTTTTTTTTTCATTTTGTTAATAAAGTTTTTTGGGGTCACTTAAGATTCCACTTCGAGATTTAAATTGAAGCATGAGCTAAACAGGATTAAATGAATCGGTGTTATAGCAATTATGATTAAGTTACGGTTTCCTTCGTAATTTGTGCGATCCTTTAATGCTCTGTTGTCGTTCTTCCATGAAGTTGTTTTCGTGCTCGAGAAGTCACTCATCCATTGCTTCTTTTTTTCTCCTCTCTCCTTTCTTTCTCATCCTCTTTTCTGTGGCTGCCTGCATCCGTTTCACTTTCGCTGATGAAAGACGACATCAATCCTAATTCTTACTGAAATAACTGACCCTGATGAACCTAGTAGCCATTAATGAGACGCGGGGTCAGGTCAGTAATCTGTGAGCAAGTGGGGTTTCCATTCATGATCCCCCGCACGGAATTCAAGTTGGCCTCTTTCAGCGCCAAAGGTACTTCCTTCCTGTCCATCAACTGATGTTGATCTTGGGCAGAAATAACTGGATAATCATTTTATCAAAGTGACCGAAAGCGAATTGGAAATGAAGCATTATACAGCTGATATCAATAACTGCTTCTGTTGTTAAGAAAGGGTGGATGACAAGGAGTAATAACGCCCCCGAAGAATTGTTAAAGGCTTTTATAAGTGTGTTGCCATTTTTAAATAGCGCTTATCAAGTAACGAACGAACAACAAAAGATACTGAAAAAAATATTAATTTAATAAAAAGTTAAAAAATTTGAAAAGTATAAAAGCTGGGATTACGGAACTTGTAGAGTGATCAACATCTTGATAATAAATAACTCACGTTTTGCTCGATCTGATTTATAATACCTCACTTGTAGATTGATACCAATTGGAGAAAAGGCAAGTCTGTGTGATATGGATATATCACCAATTAATATAAGCAGTGACTTATTAGAAGGATATTATTTCATCCTTGCTTCACGATAGAAGTAATATCAACAGGAATAAACAAATCAAATTTGAGATTTTACTGAACAGTTTTTTTTGATGATTTACTAATTGCACTCCCAGATTATAGTTGTTTAGTTAAATTCTAAAATAATATATATAATAAATAAATAATAATTTTAGGGCGGGAATGAAGAGTAAAGATTCTATTTGTCGGCAGATACTAATTTTGTAGGAAACCTTTCTTGTTTATGTGACACTACATAAAATAGATCCAATTTTCGAAGTTTACCGTATCTGTTAGATCTGGGATTTCTAGAATCAATTACTCCAGACGTTTTATCAATAAAAAATAAGTTTTTGAAATTTCTATATTTTTTTCAATTATATAAGAAAATTTTAAAAGTTATTATTTTCTGACAATTTTCGGACAGGAAATCTATGGAACAAATATCTGCAGTTAGGAGCGGAAGGATATGCGATAATATGTAAGTAATTCGTCTGCATTCAAAGATGAAACCGTAATGTTGGCTGGTGGGGGGAAATGAACGTTTAAATTGCAAACTATAAAGTTCAATTTAAAAGTAAATATAAGAGATTGTCTGTAATTAAAAAAAAATCCTTTGAATTTCGTAACCGGATATTGAAATTTATTATTTAATAATTGTTTCATCACGAATTCAAATAACAGTAACATCCTACATTTAAACGTTTTAAAATGAAGGCTAAATCGTCACAGATAGGAATAGAGAAATATCCTGAGTAATCAGGATAAGAAGATCAGGATTATTCAAAACATGTTCAATAATGTTGAGAATTCCTGAGTGCTTGATTTAAAGACTTGCAATACTATGTTTAATATCCCACTGGTGAAAATATCGACCGAAATGTAGGAAATATTTAAGACCTTTTTGATCTTTTATTATTTGATTGCTTCTTTGAAAATACAACAATAAGTGTAAACTAAATACAAACACGTATTATTTATAACAAATATGGAAAAGCCTTATCTGTTTGTCATCAGCATATCTCGACTTGGATTATTTCTTCTCATTATGAAGCATTTATCTTAAATAAAGTCTAGAACAATTTTACAGATTTACAGTTCTACATTAAAAATGATAGCTTGGAAACCTGTTGGTTTGTACTGATTAATGTCATTAAATGATCATAGGATCTCTAAAATGGATACCAAACGTAAGTGAATATCAATTTAATTGTAATCTGTATGAAACTGTGTTGTTTTAGCTATTTCTGTTGTTTATCTGAAGACAGAAACAATTGTTCCCTTCGGCAGCCATTTCAATTTACCTACAGCAGCGATCCTGGTGGACAAAATACAAAAAGCAAAAACATGAACTAAGAATATCTCTCCCTAATGTTTTATAAAAACAATTCCTCTAATTGATTAAGGCGAAGGTTTAGGAATTGTGAAGCTATTTTGAAACTAGCAATATCGAAAAAAAAAAAAAGTGAAAATAAAAAAGGGGAAATAAAAAATAAAAAAATAAAAGACAAATCGATACAAAACACAAATCTCGTTTTAGTTCATAAATGTAACGAGGACTCTTGTAAATAAAGCAAAGATGAACGATTTTTTTAAATTTTTCTTTTAAACTGAAAATGCTTTTAAAAAAGAATTCCCGCAATAAATTAATCGAAATATTGGAACTGAGCCTAATGACTTTTGTAATCAAAGTTCATTTTGAAAAGTTAAAAAAGAAAAGCAAAAAAAGGTTCATGGGTTTCGCTATTATCCAAGTCATATCAAATGATGGGTTCTCATTAATTAAAACAACCCTGAAAAGGTGGAGCTGCTTGGAGAGAATAAATATTTAAGAACCCTCTACTTAGCCAAAGGCAGGCTATGAATAATGAATTCTCTTTGATGTTACTGACACCTAACTTTATTTCAATTTTCTTTAATTTATTTCCATTTAATCACATCGAACGTTGAACTGTTAGGAAAAAATAAACCAAAAACTATTCGACACTATTTAAGAAAAAGCCAATTCACAATGAATCTATAAACTTTTTCAAATACAAGTTTATAGATTCAAAAAAAAAGTTAAAAAAAAAAAATAACTGTTTCAAAGATGATAATGATAGAAATAATAAGAATAAAATCTTTGTAATGAATAAAACTGAAACAATGGTTATTTTTGATGTAAGGCTTAATTTTAATATTACTAATAACATGTTGATTGTAGACAAATAGGTAAGATGTCACATATTAGCCATGCTCCGATAGGATATTACGGGTTTATTTCTAACATTTGAAAATTCCTTATTTGTGCAGTGGCAATAAAAGAGGCTTTGGATACAAAAAGTTTGGAGTTCATTTCCAGAAAACCTGCTCTTTTCTGCAACTTAATTTAAAACTATTTATCACAGGAAGTTTAGCCTCAAACGCACTTGAGGTTTTTCAGTTGGACACAGCAGGACCATAAAGGGGTTCTTAGAGCCTCCGGGAGTTTACTAATAGGGCTACAATTGGCGCGTGTATCTTACATCGCGCACTTGTTACAAAATAGTTGAGTGTTCTCCCTCGTATGGACATCTCACGCGTTCGCATAACTTTATTTATAATTTCTGAATTTATATCTTTATTAAAAATTTTGTGGTAGGTTTAAGCTCAAAAAGGGCGATAACTATCGATTTTATTTCGATTTAAATAGGTCAATAGGTAAGATTAGAACTGAGAACCGGTCAAAAACACTCCGTTTCTAACGGTAATTTTAATTGTAGAGCGCTCATTGTACATTACATAATATTAACTGATAATTTAGCCTTAAGGAAATAAACATTTTTAATGGTAGACGACTACCATTAAAGCGCCGTTATTCTTATTTACTCAGCAATTAACTATCTGGATTTTACTGGGTTCAAATCCTGGACTGGCATGGATGATTCCTTCTTTCCTGTGTTTATCTTTTTCTTATTGTTTTCCTGCTTCTGGATGACTATGGCTATTTCTATATACAGCATTAGGGTTTACCTAAAGATGTAGAGGACCCTTGAAAAATCTAAAGTTCATGGCAAAACTTTAAGTTAGGTTTAATCTACCCTCAATCTGTTTTTGAAGAACCTTGTTGCTTTTTATTTCATTTTACACACAGTTACTTTGCAAGAGACGAATGCAAAACCTTTTGGGGTATTTTTTTTTTAACTATCTATTTATTTTATTTAACTATCTATCTCAACTATTTACCAGATAGTTGCGTTGTAGATTGTGTTTTTGTTCATTAAATTTAAGTACATCTGAACGGAAATCGCTAACGAAAACACTGAACCATCTTCCCAATTGCGATTATTCTACCTGATTTTGTATGTACGATATAATTGGGATAATGGTACGGTCGACATTCCTTTGCGTGCATAATTGAACTTGGGTTAACGGTCGTGCTTTTATCCCAACAAAGTAGAATGGAATGATCTTAGATTAAAGTCGTGTGCAGCGGCGAAGTCGTAAATCTTCATCTAAACGATTAATTGTGTTTGAAGATGTTGTTTTTTTTTAATTCTTTCTTAATAATCCTCCTTCCGCAAAATACCATTCCAGCTACGGTAATAGAAAATTTATTCATTCTTTGGATGATTTGCCTGATGAATTACGACCTTAATAACGGTTTAACAACTAAAAGTAATCATACTAATCTCCATAATTTTCTTAATAGTACTTAATATATTTTTTATTTTTTTAATGAGTTGGAAAAAAAAATTGAGCACTACAATTTTTAATTCAATGTTCTTTTATTGAAATCAAAATGAGTCAGAATCTTCAGATTTTCCTTCTGTTTTATATTTGAATTAATATTATATAAACCTTTAGAAAAAATACCAAAAGAGACTACGTTTCGACGTACTCTTTAATAAATCATTAATATTTTACTAGACGAGTATTGTCGCTTCGCCCCGGAACCCTTGCATTAAAAAAATATATATATTTATTTAGCAAATTAATATTGCGATCGGAGAATATACGACTTCCCAGCCCGTTGTGGCCTTCTCTGCTTAACTCGGTTGCATTGCGGATTGGCGCCTCACACCAAGGGTTGCGCCACACATTTTTTCATGTATCTTGCAAACGCAGAAACGTTTGTGAATGATTGATATATCGTTCGATAGAACTTTCAAATACCAACATTTTCTCAATATAATGTTCTCTTCCAACTTTTATACTTTTCGTTTAAATTGAGAAAAAGTCAAAATTTGACCCTTTAAAAGGCGCCATCTTGGAAACCAAAAACGTTTTTCGAAAGATTTTTGTAGCATTTTGTTTGTCTTAAAAAGCTCTACATTTTATCCATTTGCATGACCAATCTATCTCGTATAGTTTGGTCACATAATTGGAAAAATGTAAAGTCTTATGACAATGACAGACAGAATAACTCTTTTATAATATAAGATAAATCTTTTTCTAATATAAAAATTAATATTACGTTATAAATTCAAAAACGACGCTTATTTGTTTCATTTTCAATTAACAGCATAAAATTGTCATAAAAACTTTAAAATTTATAATAAAATTTACTTAGTATTTAGGTAAAGATTATTTCTGATACTCAGTAGCAAACCGAGATAAGTCACCGTAACTCTTCGAATTTATATTGACGAGAATTGTAGAAAATTCTTCCACAAAAACCGAAATCTTCAATCAAAATGAAATCAAATTTGGGTAAAATTGATGAAATAATTTTATTTTTTGAGTAAACTTAAATTTCGGTTTTGGAACTTGAAGTAAACATAATTTTTTTTTCTTTAATATTAGTTGATTTTCTTTAAGGAAAAATAAAAAAAAAAAAAAAATTATTAAATAAAAAGTGAATGAAAATGAATTCACGTTAAGGATATTAACTTACTTAATATTTAAAATAATATTATACTCTTAAATTTTTTGGTATACTTTCATTTTATCTTTGAATAATTATTATATTTAAGTGTTACTCAAAACTTTTTTTTTCCTAATTTTCTCTTCCTCCAAAGAACTTGTATAATAGTTTTTTAAAACTTTAAATAATTAAAAAAAACCAACAAAAAACAAAAATTAATTAAGAACGAAGGCCTTTATATTATAGAAAAGCCGCAACCTTTAAAAAAAATTATTTCAGTCTTTCTGGATATAATTTATCTAGCTTTTAATCACATGTCAACCAAGTGACATATTCGCATTCTCTGAGTTGTACAGTTATTAGGAGCCATTAAAGCATCAGGAATGTCTCCGCCCTCATCTTTGTTTTAATTAAATTAACATTCACTTCATTAATTTCTTAATGAATTAATTGCTACTTAACAATTTTAAATAAGAAATGAAAAAAAAAAAACCCGTTTTTTTTCTTCTTATTTTTATAAGAAAGAATATAGCAGTCTAACCAAAAAACAATCTTTAAAACATTATCTTAAAATAGCAGTATCAAAATTAAAACCGAAGGAGAATCAACTGAAATTTCCTCACGGATCAAAATTAAAGGTCGTAAAAAAGGATTTATAACATAAAGATTATTTATTTTCGTAATTAAGTGATACATATGTAATTAGAAAGGAAGTGCTCATATATTTTCCTTTATCACAAAGCGCGTAGTTATGTTGACTGTCTTGCAAATGCCAGGAGAACTGCCTAAGTACTAACTGTCAATTTTCCATGAGTGCGATCAACATCCTTTTTCTTCAATTCTCCTTTTAACCTTTCCATTTTCTTGTCCTCATCCAAACCTGCTTTTGTGAGATTCGAGTGAGGAAGATATACCTTGGAAATGCAGACAAGCAAAAAACTCTCAAGCCGGTCCTCGTGTAACTGTTCTTCTTAGATTTAAACATATCTAGACGTAGGCTCGTAGCTAAGAGTCAATCTACCAGTTAAGGTAGATATATAAGGGGGGGGGGGGCTCGGGGGCTCGGGTCCCTCCCGAAATAATGAAGATATGTCCTCCCAACGTTTTTTTTTGGTTGAACAGATAGGTTTTCATTGTTTTTTTGTTTGGTTGAATAGATTTTTTGGCCCGGCCCCCCCCCCCTCCCCCCCGAAATATGTCCTCCCAACGTTTTTTTTTTTTGTTTGGTTGAACAGATAGGTTTCCATGGGGTGTCTTCTTAATTATATTAATCTTGGGCCCCCCCCACCGAAAATATATTCTATAAACGCCACTGTCCTATTGTAAAAGTTTGATCTAGATTTTAATTAATAAACCTAAGCTATAAGCTACATAAAATACCTTACATATCTTTTAAACCGGTAAGATATTTCTCGGTAATAAATTAAATCATCCAAAATAACCAAAGTAATGTAATAGATGTAATACAACTATAGTAATAATCAGTTAATTATATTTTTTTTTAATTAGGAAATTCTAAAAAAATAGAAAATAACATGATGAATTCTTTCTTCTAACTATTGTACACACAAAGATTTCATTCTAATTAAATATTATTAAGAAATTTTTGGGGTAAGTATCTTCAGAACTTTTTAAAGTACAATTATATTCTTCGTAAAGCGCTCATAAATAAGCACGAGAGAAAATTTTTAAAAAGGCATGTTTTTCTAAAAAGAGAAGTCTTTGGGGTTAAAGTTGAGACCCTGGGACGGCCGTTTCTAGCTTCTTGGTCTCTCATCAGTCAAAAGGAAAAAGTGCAAAACGCAAAAGGCGTACGAGGGGAAGAATAATCTAAAGTGGTTAATCAAAATTCCTTTGAAGGCAGTAATTTGCCTCCAATTACCCAAGGTTCTTGTTTTACTTTTCATTGTTGTTTTTATTTTCTTGTCCTTTAGTTTTGAGGGGTCATTTTACTACCTTTAGGCATTTTTTTGTCTCTCAACTCTCGGCAAAAACTATCAAAAACTTGTCGATCCTAACTATCATAGTCGGCTAACCGTAAAACAGTCGTTGCGTTTAAGCTTCCAAATCTTTTCTAAAGTAAGTCAAGATTGTAATAACTGTTCAGCATTCTTTCTTGTAAAATAGCAATAGCGAAAAGTAGCTTCAGATAATTTCAACAACTTAATAGAAAATGCAAGATTTCCAAGAAAAATTTTTTAATTCAGTGAAAAATGCCTACGAAGGAAAGAAATAACTTAGAGAAAGTTATTAAAAAAAAATATGTAAAAAAAGAAGGGTGTAGGTCGATGTTGTGAAGCTAATTTGTTTTTGTAACTTTTCAGTATCTTGTCTATTTTTTATCTTTATTATTTATGATGTAAAAGTTATAAAATGTTAATCTAAAGCCATAAATTTCCTCAAGTTGATGAATCGGCATAAATAGATCACAATCTACGAATTCAAAATAATTGAAAAGAGAATAATAAAGGAGAAACGTTGAGAAACGTTTTTGATTAAACTTTGATTTTCTTCCTTAATTACTCGAAAATCATTATTTTAATGCTTGCCATTTTAAAACGAATTAGACTCGAAAACTCTCCATTGACCATAGAACCATATCAAACCAATATGGTAATTAAGGATGGTAATAGACTCATTTATTTTGTTTCTGAAGAAAATTACTTATACGAAATTCTAACGCATTTGTAATATGCTTCTGAACGTAGCTCTATCTGTTGCACAACCGTTTCTAATAGCTATCTAATTGCTTGTTTAATTTCCAATATATCTTGAATTTATTATTATTTTTTGCTTACAAGAGTACGAATTACAAAATCCAGTTCTTGTTACGTACTGCAGCACTGTTCTACAGCATTTCAGCAATGAAAAAATTGTATAATTTGTATGGTATTTACACATATCACTGCTCAATGCTACGAGAGCGACAAAGCCTTGAGATTTTGAGTTTAACTCTGAAAAGCAAAAACGGTTTGTAAATTTCGTCTTAGGCAAAATTTAGTCTTCGACTTAGCCTAATTTTCGTAAATAATCAATCAATTCTGAATATTAATTTGGATGTTCGAGAAATTATAACAATGCTTTAAAGATAAGGTGTAGTAAAAGTATGGGTATATCTTCCTACTCTTTTTTTTTTTTTTTTTTTTTTGTAATATTTTTAGCTTGAAAAGGGACTTTCATTACTAAGTATTTATGTCTTAGATTTATCGATATCGTTGTAACTACGAATAATGGAAAACTATCTGACGAAGTGATAGATATAAAACAATTATGTTTCATGACGATTATATTAGCTGATTATGAATTGTGAATTGTTGCATTACATTGTTGGTTCATTTAAAAAAAGGACTGTAATAAACGCAATGATACTACATTTACGGCTTCTATTTTAACTCTCTTTTAAAACGTTTGATAGCTGAGCAGATTTAGTGAATTTTACAATTAAAGTAATTATGCTGTTAGGCATTTTCTACTATATTCTTTATTTTTCCCGCCTATTAACCACACTTATACGAACATGATCTGAATGAACTTATGGTCCGTCGTCTATTTACAGAGAACTCCAATATCAAATTTCGTCAATATCAGTAAGAACATTCTTGAACTACACAACATCTGCACACGAACAGATGACAGAGCCAGACAAAATCTCCATCGTTCATTCATGTAATACAGAATCGCTTTCTTGTTTTTACAAACTTCTTTTAATTTTCAAAAATAATAAGTCAATAAACATATTTCCAAATTGTTAAAACACTTTTTTTTGGGGGAGTAAACTGTCGTAGTAAATTAAAAGCGATGAATATAACGAGCATTCTTTGACATCTGTTTGTTTGTTTTTTAACTTCAAATAAGTAAATAAATAAATAAATAAATAAATAGCAATTGGAAACGTGTTTAGATTCTTCTGGTTCGAAAGACTTCCTCTTAAATCTTTTGCTAAGTTTGGAGGTTGTTTCTGTGAACACAAAAACCTAATACTTTGTTACGTAAAAACATGCGTCTAAATATACCAGAAGACAGGATTGCACTCGACTTATGTACTCGTATTCCTCTCCTGTTGTCTACGGTAATCTGTCGCTGCATTCAAAGAAACTATTATAGAATTCTATCATTTCTTACTGTGATGGAATCTATTTTGTCTTTCAATAAACTGTTCTTTCATGTCCAATCGAAGACATTCTTCATTCTTTCAGTCAACGAGAAAGAAATGGAAAGAAAGAAAGAAATGGCCGTAAAGCTTGTTTATCTTCATACGAGCGGAAGCCATAAAGTGTCTGAAGAGATTCTTTGAAACTGATGAAAAATAAAAGAGTAGATGAACGAAATTCTCCCGCTTTCATTACTACAATCCCATGCGCGTTCAATGACGAGTATGACATATTTGTTACTGTCATTATTACGGCAATCGGTAACAAACAAATACCATTATATAATGCACAATAAAAAAGTCTTGAAGACGCAAAAGTTCACAGTAATCTAAGGTTCAATCATGTTACGGATAATTCAAAATTACGGATTAAAATTAAATAAAAATATAATACATAACATCATATATGAATGAATGAATAAAAGTAAAGAATAATCGACTTATAAGTTACGTATAATGTCCAATAAATCAAAAGACAGAATACAAAATAATAGGATGTGATTAATAACAGAATCTATAACATTTTATTGAGATTTTTTTTTTAATTGCTACCGTTGTAACATTGTTTGTTACTGCAGTCAGAACATGTTGATAGAAACCACTTCAGAAAATGTCCATTCCTTATCAAAACAACGGAATCTACACGATATTGGGAAGCACGAGATTTATTAACTAGTGTATGACTGTGTTCATTACTCACTTGCTACTGGAATAAATAAATAAATATTTCATGTGTTCATGAATTTAAATTTCATGAAATTTTTAAAAATGTAATTTAATTTAATATCTAAATTATTCCGAATAGATCAAATGATTTAAGTTTAAGTAATGAAACGATTTAGGGTCTTTTTTTTATTATATGAGCCTTACATCTATTTTAATTGGAAGACGTTATTATAGTTTTATCGAAACTTAACTCAGCTATCAAACTTAAATGGTAGGATTACAAATAAAACAATCTCCGACCACTATTACTTCTGACTTTTTAATAATATTCTGTTATTTCTTAAGATTTTCAGACGATCATAGTCTCTCTCTTCTCAGTTACCCAAATAATTCATCCGTGCAATTACATAACTGTATCTATTTGTAGAAAACTTTATTATTTCAATCTATAATGTTATTTTTCTGTTTTAAAAATGTTAATTCTATAACGGGTTAAAGTTTATTTTTAAAAAAAAAAAGAGCAAGAAACGTAATCGATATCTGCTAATGTACTTAAAATGAAAAAAATAACACAGCCATTAAACTGATCTGATGAGTTTGTAAGGAATTGATCCATGGACTTAACCTGTTTTTTCATGCTTCTTCGCCGAAAACAGAAATCATTCCAATTAATGTTTGATATCGAAGCCCTAATTTCTTTCACTCAATTGAATGGCTACGGATCAATCGATAATCACGTTCGAATTTCATTGAATAAATTACGTTGAAACATCTCCGAGCCAAATCTACCAGAAGTCTTTCACTGAATACATTTTTTGGCAGAACTGGAACCACTCCGGGGACTGCACATGAATGGAACAAAATATACAAATGATGTCCATGCTATTGATATTAAATAGCAGAAATTTAAGTATACAAGATTTTCAGAATACATTTGCCAAATACTTTCTTTTAAGGGAATAAATAGCTCTTGTATTGTTTGTACAAATTCAATTAAAAATTACGTTTAACTTTGGATTGAAAAAAAAAATGCTTCTATGTGGTCTTATTAAGTTAATTTTAGTTCATTGGCTATTGCACAGAACTTGCAAAGTTCGTTGTCTTGTATGATACTGCGAATAAATATCCCTATTCAATTCTTGTAACACAGTTGTTAGATGAATTGAAGTATAAAATTTCTGCCAACACGAGCAGTCCAAGATATTTTGGAAGAATTCAAGTTATGTTTGTTTAAGAATACATGACGCTACAAAAGTCATTCTTTTACAAACAAACAAAAAAAGGGCTACACTTTTTAGACACAATATGCTATGTTTTAAAGTAGGTATTAGAGAAAACCAATTACACATATATCTTTGTATTCTTCCATACTACATCATACATCAGGTTTCTGTATCTATCATATGTTAGTAGCAATAATATACTGTTCTACCTTTGGATGATGCGACGTTATTAGTAAAAACACACTTTGGGGCTGTTCAAGTGTTACCTAAGCATTGAAGGGGAGGGCAGGGGTTCAACCTTTGCTCATTTTTGGTTACAAGTGGAGGGGGGAGAGGGGATCAAAAATGACTAAAAACGTCCTTACGTATTACTTGAACGGCCCCTTTCAGAAAATATAGAGAAAAGAAAAAAGCAGTAAACATCCCATTGGCTGTTTGAACCATATGATATTTAGTTTCTAATGATGCAGAACAAGTCATCAAGCAGCAAGATTAAATTTTAGTTCGAGGATGATATCAAATTAATACTTTGTCTACATTTTAATGATATGAAGTAAACTATACATTCAGCTATCTGTCGCTTAATGGGAACTGTCCATGCAGTGTTGGGTGGAGAGGAGGGACAATTTTGAAGAGTCGGAAGGAAGGTGGAGTCAAAATAGTCATGCTCATATTTTAAAAATGTCGACCGGAAACAAGATCCGTATCAAATTTTCAAGAAATGAATCCAGCCATAGTGGCAAGGGATTTATGTTTTTAAGGGATGGAAACCAAAATAATGTTGCTCTGTTTTAAGTTGAACCATAAATAAGCAATTAACAAATTTTGTGGAAATCGATACAGCCGTTTTAACGCGATGCACGGGCAAACAGAGAAGAAAAAATATTCAATTGTTAGAGTAAGACTCAGTCAATAAGCAAATATTTTATATTCAAGACAAAACAACATCAGTTATGCCCGGTTGCACCAAAGTAGCGTTTAACTACGGTTTCCATGAACCGAGTTCTGCTTGAACCTCAAATTAAAGTTCAGCCTTGTTGCACCAAGCTAAAGCAGTCACAACTGAACTGAGGTTCTGTGATCTTGGTTCATAGCAGCGGAAGTACGTCATGCGTTCAAAGCTGATTCCTGATTGGTTACAAGATTCGTCTTTCGTTGCGGGAAATCAACCCATTGTATTTTTTTCAACAGCTGTCCTTTGTTTCAGCAGCAACAATCTCATTATGAAAAAGGAGTTCAGGAATTAAAAAACTGAATTCTGCCGAGTCCCTAATTATATAGAGACGAAAAAAATTCCTTTTAATTGATATAATTGAATCATACATAACACATTTTAGAATGTAAAAAAAATCGATGCGGAGTATTACTAATATATGTAATCGTGGAGTTTAGCGTCCCAAATTAAATAACAATAAAAACCTACAACAGTGTAATGACACACAGTCATAAAATGTGAAATTTCACCACATTTGGATGGGTGGATGGCTATAAGTGTCCCACCCCCGACCGACAACGGGCCATCGTAAGCTCTGTTTTCGTGCCACCGCGTTCTGGAGTCCGCTATCGCCGGCCTGCTGCCGGACCTAACGCATGAGCGTCGGCGGCACAGACTGTACCAACAGCGGCAAACTTCGGTGCGCGATGTCGGTGGGGAATGGGACACTATCCGTGCGGCCACCCACCCACCCAAGTGTGGTGAAATTACACATTTTATGACTGTCATTTACTATTATAGGTTTTTTATTGTTATTTAATTTGGGACACTAAACTCCACGATTACCCTAATATACTAATCGCGAAATAGTCTGCCTTTTGGATACAAATGATGCAACTCTGTTAACAACTGAAATTTCTCTTCACAGTCACTGTCCAACGAATCAAATAAATGTAAAGTTGTCATTTTTAAAAGTTATTTCTGATAGTTGAGAGAAAACTTGCTTTGGTCTCAATTCGCAAGCGAATATCAGTAAAGGCCGAACGCCGAACAGCGGTTTTGAACCGAGTTCAGCGGCTTGAACGGCCGAATTCGGCAGATCAACTTAACGACGCTTTTGAACCGAGATTCTCCTTAAACGTTGTTGGCGCAGTAGGTTTAAGAATGATCTCCGTTCATCTTGCAGTTTGAACGTGGTTCAGCTCCTGAACTTCAATGGTGCAACCGGCCATTAGTAATTTATCACGATGGTTATTGACAAATGTTTAATGGAACTTGAAAGAATTTGATTGCTATGCATTTTTCATTATATACTCATGTATGTACACTTTGATAGACAAACAGAGTAATGCATTCGGGTCCTGTGCTAGAAACTTGGAGTTGACGTTTTTTTATTCCCTTCAGTCTGTGGTTGGATGCCGTTAATCTTATGGCAAAGTAAGTGTTTGACCTTCAACTCTTTTTAAGAGACAGAAGAAGAAGAGTAATTTGTTAACCATATGGGATGGAATGATCCAAATTACTAGAAATAAGATCTTCCTTTCGCTATGGGTTTATGATATTAACATCTTTTTAATTTCTCCAATTATATTGCTTAAAATTACTCATCTTGTTACATGATCCAACTCAAACTTAAAACTCAGGATGGTTGTAAGATTTCGATATTACATTGGGATAAAAGTAATCTCATTCCTACTTACTATTCATAAGTTGAATAGAATTAAGATTCTGAATTATATTTTAGGAACATACATAATATTGTTGTGCTTGAATTAAATATAAGTCTATATAAAAAAAAATTCCATCTTGTTATAACAATTTCTACATCATTTAACTTGATATTTTCATGGAATTATATTTTTTGATCTCTTCTTACATTATTTCAATAAAGAAAAAAAACCGGATATATTAATTTAAATAATAATACATTAATTTCGTAATAATTTTATAGTTTCATACTTTAATTTTTTATAATGTTATCGAGCTCATTTTGCAATTATGAGGAATACGAAAGTTTTATATTTTAATAAAAAATGAATAAATAATATATTAAATAAAAATAAGTTTTAACTTAATAAGTATTAAGTTTATCAAATAATTTATGTCTAATATATTAAATTTTAACCTATTTTATTTTACAGTATTCTATTATCACAGCATTTTCTCAAAATAAGACTAGACTTAGCAAACAATTTTTTAATTATTTTTTTTTGAAATTAACTAATCTAAAATTAACTTTGAAATTAATTAACGAAAAAACGCTGCAAAATTATGTGAAGATTTTTTTTAGACATAAGCTGGATATATTCAGTTTTTGTTTAAGATCTAAAAGATCTAAATCTATTTCAAGGCATTAGAATAAAACATATCTCTAGTAATCGAAAAGCCAATTCACCCTAGCTTAACATTTTCACTTGTCTTCTATCCTTCCCAAATGACCACGAGATGAAACAGCAAATCTATTCATTTTAAATGCATTGAGAAGCTCAAATCCGAGCCCCTTTTTGTGTTCACCTAACGGAGAAACCTAATAATAAATCTATCCTATGTAAAACTAAACAAAACATATCATCGAAAAACAACGATAATTCGACTTTAGATGGATTTGTTGATGATATTTGTATTAATGGAAGAACAGGAATGTATTTTAAAGAATTCGCTTCCAGTGTTGTTTGCACTCCAATGAGACACAAAAACTTCCAAGGGTGGGTCGTTTTTCGGTCTTTGGGACCCACCAGCAAATCGGCGTGTTGTGTTATTTATTTCATTGGCAAGGGTCCCTTGTTTTCCCAAAGTGGATATTCTCGAGTTGGATCCGAGTCAGGCGGAACTCCGTCGAACGTTGCCATTGTTTATAGGGAAGACGACCTGAGCTGAATTGGCTGCTACCTCAAGGTTAGAAAAGAAAAACGCTTTAAAAGCACGACTTAAACCATTGACAAGTTTAAGGAAACTCATACAGCATTAAAAAATACGACTAAAACCCTAATAACTTATTTTTTCCTTACATAGTTGCAAAAATAAACATTGGATTTATACAATGAAAGCTTCATGGTTCCTTTCGATATTCGAATAAGAGTAATTCCTAATTTAAAATCGAACAAGAACATTATAATTGGAGGGCGAATTTCCAATATTTGATGAAAGTGTTTTTCGTCCAATTTTTTTTTTAATTGCTTGTCTGTGTACGCAAGTCGTGCAAAAAATTAACAAGAAGTTCACATTGGAAACCTTGAATCTAACACTAAAACAGTAGGTCCCTAGCATAGATGTAACCAGGATTTTGAAATGGTAGGGTATTATGATGACCCGTTCAACCAAAAAAAAAAAATATCCTTTTCGGGAATGGAGAATTGGATGTGGATTACAAACAAAGAGATGGACTTTCCAACCCAAAAAAAAAGGGTCCAAAATCCTATTTTTTTTTTTCAATTTTGGATGCAATGCATTCTCACCCTTGGTACGACAATGGTTCCTAGGGTAATTAGTTTTTAATTAACTAGGATTTATGTACACACATTTATGCGAGACTTGTCTTGGAGAAAATTGAAGAATTTTCACAATCACAGATTGAGTGAAAAATGAAAATTTTGTCATACTAGCTTTTAGAATTTTGCAGTCTGAAATAACACTTTTCTACGGATACAAAAAATAATAAGTTGGAATTAATTATCCCACTAAATTTAAGATCATTTCCGCAATAATGTTGTCTAGAAGGAATTCCGATCGATAGAATAAGAAAGATTTTTTTTTTTCTAATTAATGGCACATATTTTTTTTTTTTTTAATTTTTATTTTTGTTCTTATATAGTTAAAAATTTTTTTATTTATTTGTTGGGCTTGGAAACTATTTTGTAGAATCTCGGAAACTAAGTACTACTGCACTTCAACTAAAATAAAAATAAAATACGCTTAAATTCATATAATAAAGAAAAAAGATCAACAAAGAAAGAAATAAACTATCTAACTCTTTCAAGCGCTAGGAAACTGTCAGAGAATCTTCCCCATTTCCAAGGATATAATTTACCTAAATGCTAGTTGTATTTTAATGAAACTCTAAACCTTCTTAATTCCCAGTGTAAAGGAATTACGCCACATCCTTCAGGTTTCGGAATAACGATGAGATCTAAGTATTATTT
Organism: Thereuonema tuberculata; assembly: GCA_023159025.1. Lineage (NCBI taxonomy): Eukaryota > Metazoa > Arthropoda > Chilopoda > Scutigeromorpha > Scutigeridae > Thereuonema > Thereuonema tuberculata. Next base: position 37,247,151 of record JAFIDM010000003.1, on the reverse strand, counting down.
ATGAAGCGGCCTAAAAAGGTGGAGGATTTACAACGAAAAAAACGGAAATCCTTTTCTCAGATTCATCTGATTTTCTGTAGATGTAGGTTGAGAATCCAATAGTTAAACCGGGACATTTTCTAACTGTTTTGAGTTGTCGAATCACGTGACTCAAATTAGAATCTTAGCATCAAGGAAATCTTAATAGTATATTGATGTACTACACAAAGAAGACCAAACATAGAATGCACGAGATGAAATGTATAATGAAAGATTAAAAATTTAGAATATATCTAAGTTAAATAGAAAATATTTAAGTTAAATAGCTTCTTAAAAAGCTATAACAGATACAGGTGCTGCGAAAGTTAAGTATTATTTCAGAGATTTTAAGCAAAAATCAAAATAGGAATATTTTTTCCTAATGTATTTTAATATATTGCTTACAGTAGCAGAAACAGTTTTAATCCATGTATTTATACATGTCGGCAAACTAAAACAGAGAAACACTGAGGTAAGGCTCATAACAGCATGATTTATCAAATTCAAGTTGTTCCTTCGATCCTACTAAAGCAATGAGGAGAAGCAACCATCTTATTGCAATCCGATCACGTGTTTATCAAGTATGGACAGCGATAACGGGCAAAATTATTTCTTTCTTCCGTTATTAGAAAAATGCTTAATATCTGGAAATTACCTTTAAGAAAAGCAGTACAGTGGTATACAATAATTTCTATAATTATTATTTTTCATTATAATGTCATTTCTGTAATTTATGGACTATTCGTTTTGCAAAAATGGGGTCCATATCCCGTGATTGTTTCATATTATTAAGATAGAGCTGCCGCAGGTTTAGAAATCAAAATAAAATAACCCAAAAAATACTATACATTTTTTTAAAATATATAATAATGGCTTTGTTATTAAAACCTGCATTTCCAAGCAATAAATAAAGCTCAATCATTTCACTCTTAATAATCGGAGGAAATTAAAAACATTCAGTTATAAATCATAAAAAGTGCTTTTGAAACTTAAGTGCTAAATGAATATTATCCTATTCAGCTCATCAGAAGCTAATGAATCACAGTAAATCATCTTGTCAAGATGACGGAGTGTCTTTGAATATCATCTTATCGCTTATGAAGTGATAGCAACTACTTTAGACAAACCCTAAACTTGTTTTTAACGAACTTGTGTTGATAAATTCGACATTTCTGGATTGGATCTGTTTTCGTTTATTTTCAATTAGATTAAATTAAATGAAAGTGACCCTGGGTACTCAAATATTTCATAAAACTTTTTGTCTTCTATTGACAAAATTGAGTAAAATGATTTTTAAAGTCATACGACAGATATTCCTAATTTACTGCAGGTGATTTATTTTTTTTTTTTATAAATTAACTTTCTTCTGTTAGTAAATTTATAGTTTTTACAGTATTAATATTAAATGTAAAGTTAGATCTATTACCACAATTTAAATTTAAGGCCTTTTCCTTCAATTTTTTTTATCATTCAATTTCAAAATATTGAAAACTTTTTTTACTGTGTAACAATGAAATTTAGTTTCTAAAATAAAATAATGTAAGGCATAAATTTAATTTAAGCTTAAAATATATATATATATTTTATATATATATAAATAAAGGAAAAGAAAAACAGCACCTGAACAAAAGAAGAAGAAAAAATTGCCTTTTTGATTTTAGATTACGGGGAGGAGTTGGAACGGCCGTTTCGTCCTGCAACGGACTCATCAGCCCAACCCTGCCTCACCCTAACCGAATCAGAATATTATATAATATATTATATTATATATAGTTAATAATAATAAATATCCTGGTCAAGAACAGTTCGGCTTAAAAACGTTTTGTCTTTTTTTTTTTTTTTTTTCATTGTTGCTCTTAATACTACGCTGATTGTTCGTAAAGTTACTGTAACTTTAAATTCAATTTTAATGTTAACAATTAAATAGTCGATTTCCGTGCTTATTTCATTGTTGGTAGATAACATATCAATTGTTTCCCATTCCCGCCTGCAATTGGAACAGTTGTGTTTTTTTTTTTTTTCTTTTTAAAATATAGATAGATACTTTAAATGCAATTGCATGAATTTTTAAAATAAATAATTTTTTATAAAATTGAAGAATTATTCTGCAATTTCAGAATACATTCTATATTTTGTAATTATCTTCTACTTATTATCTTTTCGATTTTTCAATAAGCTAACTAGATTTCAAATTTGGAAACGCGTTTGAATCACCTACACATATCGGGTAACGTAAGGAGAAGCAGTCATACATATATTTATTTCGAACAAAGCAAACAAAACATTCACAAATATATGTGAAATCAACGCAGTAAAACATACAGAGCTTCGAATAGAAAAACAATTTCTTTCCAATTTTACAAAAATTTACTAATTGTCATTATGTGAACCATCCCTGAGGTACCGGCACGCCCTACATAGGTTGAAAACGTTTGCTAAGCTGTTTAATCTTAGAGCCATTAAGTGATTTAAACCCACTTCATATTATGTTTTAGTTTACAGTTGGCAAGATAACGGCAGCAGCAAAAAAAATTGAAGAGATAAGAATTTTTTTTTGCAAACATTTACGCGTAGGAATTTAGATGAGACACACGAATAGACAGGGTTTATTAGGTTCAACTTTTTTTTTCTTTCTTCATATGAATTTTTCTAAAATAAAGTATTTAAGCAATTTTGAAAAAAAAGTTGCTTAATTATTCTCATCAATGGAGGATATGGTAGCATTTTTTTTTTCAAGTAAGACCGATAACCTTCTTGGAAGTTATCTCTTTTGTCAATATCCTGAACGTTCTTTTATCAAAAAGGAATAAAAAAAAAAAAAAAAAAAAAATGAAACAAGAGAAAAGATAACAGTTTGATATCTTCAATTAGCGTAAATAAGAAGTCTTCCTTATGTAAGGATTTCAATGGCAGAAAATGTTAGAATTTAGCAAGTATTATACAATTAAATTCAATATTTACAAACAAAAGAATATGATTGAATATTTAACAGTTTTACAAAAAATTGAATTAATTTGAGCTGTTTCTTATGAAGAGGTGCCACTTGATTTATTTCTTACTAATAATTATAATCTTTTGGATTGGGCTGATTTTCTATCATTTATTGATCATTTTGTTTTTAAAGACTTTTTTTAGACATTAATATTTTTTTTTTTTTTACTCTTTCCGATTTAACAAGAAAATAATAACTAAAATAAAACGGTAATGCGATTTGTTGTTATGTGAATTAACCTAGAACTTCTGTAATATCGATGTCAGTTTTATTTTTAACCCGAGTTTTCGTGGGTGGAAGGTGTTTGGTCCGCATGGATGATTTGCTGAGCAGGTGTTCTTCTCTAGAACAGAAACTCAACACTGAATAAAAATAATAATAATAAAAAAAAAAGAGGAAAAGTTGTGGATCTTTTTGTAAATTCTGTTTTTAACAGATCGTTACAAAATGTTGGCCGGCGAAACGTGAAACAGATTTAAAAAAATAATTGCTATTTGTAACAAATACAACATTTTTATATACAGTATAAGGAATTTAAGAAAAAAAAAGTAGATATAATAAGATATAAAAAATCCAAATAATCTCTAATATTTGAAATATTGAAAAAAATGAATTTTAAAATATAATAATTTAAAAGTGAAATATATACATTATAAACTATATTAATTACTGTGCATTTTACCTTTAGGGATATATTAAAGACGAATTTGCAAAACATTTCGAAACACAAACCATAACTATTGTATTTAAATTTTCGTTATACATTTTTAGCCATCTCAATTGATTTTAAAAACTACAAAGAATTCAATGTTCGTTATTCAAATAAGGATTCGATATAGCTTCAAAATTTCCTGTACAATTAAAACAAAACAAAAATGGGTCAAAAGTTAAATTGCTTTCTGATTTACTATTTGGAAAAAAATGCAATTATTCAAAACGAAAAATTCACATTTTTTTTTTTTCCTATTTAAGTGTTACTTATAATAATAGTGCAAAAAAAAAAAATACTTTTGGCACTTAACGTAACAAGAAATTTCCCACAGTGATTTTTTCTTGAGGTACATATTCGCTCTACTTAGTTGGGGATTTATATTTAACAAGTCTAAATTTATCCTGAATAAGAACCCAGTCTAGATTCAAAGCCACAGTCTCATATTCTCTGCTTTTCATAACAATGCTTGTAACTGTTTAATTTGCACGAAGGATATGCTTAAAATATTAAGTGATGAATCTATCCTTCCAAGATATCTTTTCAAGCTTGATTAAAACATTTTTATTATTAAAAAAAAAATCACAAAAAATGAATTTAACAGCCAAATTAAATGATAATAAATCTAATAATAAATGATAACGATAATAATTATTTTATTAATTAATTAAATTTATTAGTGATCATAAAATTTCTGCTTAAATGTATTTGTAACATTCAATTATGAAACGAAAAAACAATAAAATCAATTAAAGTCAATTAGAAAAATCATTGTTTAAATTAGTTTTAATTGGTATTTTTAGCGAGATTTAGTTATAAAGAATAATTTCATTAACTTTTAAATAGGAATTAGATTACTTTTTAAGTTTTTTTTTTATAATTTACTTTAAAAAAATTATATATATATATATATATATATATATATATATATATATATATATAAAAAAAAAAAAAAACAAGAAAAAAATTGCGAAGTTTTTGTGTATTTTATCAAAAGTTGTTAATTCTGAATAGTAAAAAAAAAAAAAAAAATACTAATATTAATTCTCTAAGTAAATATTTTTAATAATTTCGTGAGATGGCCCTTCAGAAGCTCTGGAAACATGATTGAATATTTTTAATGTAAGTAGGTTTTTCCCTAAATATGTTTTAACATAGCAGAAACATTCATATAATTTAAATAGTGGATTTAGAATAATAATACACGGAATACTTACAGCAAACAGGTGGCAAGTGGCGACGGCCAGGCCAATAGCGAGGGGGGCCGATCCTTTGATGTCTAACCGATTTCCGTCACACACACCGAAAATCGTGAAGATGAGTACGAAAGT
>JAFIDM010000003.1:37214543-37237101 GCA_023159025.1 Thereuonema tuberculata | reverse complement strand
CAGAGAATATACACTTTGGAGCGCAATTAAAAAAGATATATTTCAAAAAGAAGATTTAAAAAGATAGCATTATTAAAGCTTGTTTAAAAAAAAATGACGTAAATACTTATATATTGTTGTACAATTAGCCTCAAACATGTTCCAAATCGCTGTTCTTTACCTTAGGTTCGCGGAACTATTTCTGGAGGACCCAAAAAAAATTGAAAATTCCTTAGTACATTATTGTTATTGAGAATGGGGGGGGGGGGCGAATCTGGGCGGCCGCCTGGGGCCCCTCGGCTGGTTGAGGATATTTTTTTTTCGTTTTTGTTAGCAGCAATTTTTTCTGCATCAAACTTCCATTTGGTCAGCCAAAAGAATTTTTAAGGTTATTTTCTTCGTTTAAATTTCGGCTTCTCCAACAATTTGCTCATGACTGTAAAGATAGGTAACCAAAAGAAATTTGTAATTTTAGAAAGTGTCTGTTTGGGAAGTTGGATCGGAGGGGAGGGATCAGGACATTGTCCTTTAAGAAAAGGGGAGGGGAGGCTTACTTTTAGCTCTTCTGGGACCACGCACCCCCATAGGGCTGGGCCTGGAATAAGTTGAAGGATTTTAGATAAGACTGATCCCCATTTTTTTTTTTTTTTTTAAAGAAAAAAAGGTTCTTAAATATCACTAATAGATCACTGATAAATGGTCACCACTAGGCTTAATCATAAACATTTTGTTCTCTCTTTATCTAAATACCGAATTCTTATCATAATCATTGAGGTCGTTTGCATCTTCAAGAATGACTTTTCCAGTTATCGCGTTCATAGACAGACGAACTGGTTCCTAAGTCCTAGTTTGATAATCTTTCGTTGTTTAACGTAAAATGTTTACATCTGTTTTTCATTTTTCATTTCAGGAAACAGTGTTTAAACAGTACTGGGAATTTTCAACAAGCACCCAACATTACTTTAAAAAGTTATAAAATTTATTTATAATTATTTAACCTGTGTAAATTTATTAAGAAAAGTTAAAATTTAGTTATAAAATTTACTTTTCCAAAAATTGCAGAAAACCAAGCCTCATTTTGATAACATGCGTTTAGCATTCTGAATAAAAGTGAATTATTTTAAACTATCATAAAAATTCTGAAAAAAAAAGTTAAAAAGCCGTTTTTAGTTTGCTTCTCGATTTTTGTGATGAATCGACATGTTTAATTATTATCTACCGTAACAGATTGGATTTCTGTAAGGATTTTCATGATTCACACAGCCCTATTAGAAACAGGCTTTCTAAATTTTTGTTATCTCTGATAATCAAAAAACAATTTGGTTAAGAAGCTTAATACTGATTTCGTGTTCTGAGTATCTAAAAGTCAAGCTGCAGAAATATCACCCACAGATAAAAAATATTATGCTTTGGAAGCTGAGACTTACCGAAGAATTGTATATGATTCTTTATTTATAAAGAAACATATATAAAAAAAAACTCTTTACTTTATTAATAATAAATAAATATTATTAACTAACAAAACGCCGGACTTTGAGTAGACTCGCGCACTGTTAAAATCACTTCCGAAAATTTGCATAATATATATGATTATACAAATGATTGAAGGTATTTAAAAGTGACTAATGCTACGACGCTGTAGGATTATTAGAAATTACAAATTTTTCTTTCGGTTTAAGAACTGATGGCGCTTTTCTTATGGAGTTTCGTTTGGCTTTTCCAAGTTTTTAAAAACAAATCATTCTTATGAAATTTTTAGTTTTAAGTGTTGAAAATAGGATTGTGCATTTATAAAAGTAATTCTAAGTGGGATGCAAAATTTCATATCTCTAGCTACAGTAGTTTTTGAATAAAACGATTCACAAAATGTTTAGTTGGGAATGGAGAGACTCGCTTCGCTCGTCTAAATGATAATATTCACTTAAATTGCTTAATTATTTTAAAACACTCACACTTTATTAAAAAAATCTTAGAACCTACTTTTGGGTTATCCTTTAATAGAAAAACTCCATTGATTATATCTTATTGAACCAACCAACCAAAAGAAAAAAATTCTAATATATCTTCAAAAACGGAATCGAAGTCAAGAAGTTAACAACTTACGGCATCAGTTATAATGACAGTTAGTATTTTTAATAAGATCTGGATTATGGTAAATGCTATCTTGTTACATCCTAATAAATAGCAGTGGTATATAGTGGAAAAATTGTTTTCATTTTTATTAGTGACTTTTGGGCGCTCAATTAAAAGATCACATTAAGACCTTTATCACTACAGCCGATTTCATTTAACGAAGTTTTCAAGCAAACAAACCGAAGAAGTAACAAAAATCCAGTGACAGTTAATATTAAGTAAATGAATAAGTACTGTTGTTTTCTGCTGATATTTATATTAAATACAAATATATATATATAAAATGTCCATACTTAAAAAACTCAAAAACATGTATTGCAAAGTAATGTGACGTGATAGAAAAGTTTGGAATGTATTCATAATTGTACTCTTGAATAATGATAAAAATAACCTTTCGAAGTTAAAACAATTTTAATAAGTTAAATTTTGCAGACCAAAGTAGTTTTTATTAAAAAATCTTATTGCTAACATTTATATTGCGACCTACTGAATTACATTTTATAGTTATTTTCTCAAATACCTAAGAGATAACCAGTGAGACTATTGAAAAAAGTAACATTATTTGTAACAAATTGAGAAAACAAAATAACAAACTTTAAAAATAAAATAAACTTTAAAAACAAATAAACTTATTTAAAAATTTGATAAAGAATCCACTTAAAAGTGGACGAAAAAAATGGTATATTAAATCTTTTCTAAACATTTTTTTTAAAGGAATACATTAAAGGATTTACATTAAAAGTTACAAATACGTTACAATAAACGGATGTTGTGGCTTACTGAATGTAAAAAAGCTTTTGTCGGCGACAAAATATTCCTAACCTGTTACGATGTATTCAGTAAAGTCAACAAAGTTTTATCACATATTTTGACACAATACGTAAGTTATTTCTTTCTTTTAAATATCTTGATTTTGCAGAAGTGAAACTGCTTTCTTGAACTTTCTTTTAATTTACAAGAAATTTTTAAGGATGATATTAGAGCTTCAATTTGGTTTATATAGAGACGAGTAACGGAAAATCCACAGAACATAGTTAATTTGAAACATATTATGTTTCTTTTATCATAATGGAAGACGTTTCTACATGTTTATTTCAGAATAGTTCAGTCCTCACAAGCAGACTCTTCTTTAATTAAAGAATTAACTATCCGGCCGGTTATCAAGGAAAAAAAAAACCCAGTTAACCTCTCGTTATGTCTCATTAATGCGAAAAATTAACTTTAAAAATTTGACTGTTGCTCAACTTTGCAGAAGATTTGTCTTTAATCAGTCCGATTTGCCAAAAAGGGTAAGAATCGTCTCAGGAATCTGTGGACACTTCTTTGGTGATTACATTCAGTTCATGAAAGAAGAGCTTTTGATGACGTAATTTCCTTATAGATTGATGTTTCCAGGACATAACAGCGACATCTATTGCTAAAATCCGTAACTGAAACTTATAAACATTATAAAAAAATTCTGGTTTTTGTATTTTCTATGAATACATAACAGTTGCGAATACATAATAATAATTAAAATTGAAAGAATTACAAAGGTTCCAAACTATTCCCCTTGTTTGGCTATGCAAAGTTTATCCTTTCTTGGTCACGCTTATGCGATCACAAAACGACGCCATCTTGGACTGACTGCTCGGAGTTCAAGTTAATGACGTCATGACTGGTGACGTTTGTTCCAGACAAAATCGATCGCTAAGTAATGAGCATATATGGCAAACCCTTCTTTTTTGAAAACTACTATATTTACGCTTTCTTTCGTTAGATCGCCATAACAATGAATTTTAATTAGCACATTCTTGCAGCGAAAGAGATAAAGACTAAGACAATTGACAGTGATCCTCAGAAATCCGAAAAAGGACTACACTGCTTTTTCACTGAAGACTTTCCAAATAGCGAATTGTAAGGTTGTGCAAGTATTCCTTTAATTTATCTTTTTTTTATTGTTATTACATTGCGAATTACTTTATTTTTACAGTATTATATTACTTTTAAGAAATACCATACTTTCATGCTTTATCCTTAAGCCCTGCATTCAAAAAATAGTTATTTGACTCGAAATTAGCTGTTTTAGTTGATATGAAAAAAAAAATGCTAGTTTTTCATTTTTAAAATCGCTTTAAAATAACTGAAAAAAGAAATAAGGAAAAATAATAATAAAAAAGTAAAATAGATTTTGCAAGTTTTTCGTTTTTAATGTTCAATGTAGTAAACGTAGTAGGGGGATGTACTTCCATTAGATCAGCAATTCTCAAAGGTAGTGCCGCGAAATTGCGTGGCTGGCTCCGAGAAAAAAACCCAGAAAAAAGTATTTTTATTAAGATGGAATAGTAAGAGGAAATAAAAAATAGGTGTTAAGTATTTTCAATAACATTATTTATTAACATAAAAGGAACAAGTAAATTGTAAATAATACAACTGGAATGGTTAAATTAATGAGTCTATAATTACATCATTTTTATAATTCAATGAGCAAATATGATAAATAATCAATATAATTTATACCCAAATTTTGCTTGTGTTTCCCTAGGATTCTATTATTCGTAATAAACGAAAAAGTTTGGAGTACACTGCGATATTAGGAACACCGTTTAGTGCGCCATTGGATTCTTCCAAATTTATAAGTGTGCCGTGAAGCAAACAAGATTAAGAGACACTCCATTATAGATGAATATTCTTTTATGCTACGTCTAAATAAACCTTTTTACAAAAATAAAGAGAAGGCATTTCTATTCAGTCGTTCCTAACTACCTTCAACTTCCTTCACTAACGGTATTATTTAGCCCAAACTGTAAAATTCATTGCAGTTGATTACCCATGCAAGGGTTAAAAGAGTTAACACGGTAGTAAAGGAAAAAAAAAAACCCAGAAAACCCATGTTTCCCATTTCAACTAAACTGACTCATGAAATTTTATTTACAAAAAATCTGGAAATTTCGTCGTCACTAAATGATATATTTTAAAGGGAGACATTGATGTAATGGTTCCAAAGAAAGTGATTAAATCAACGGAAGTTGAGGCGACTCAAAACCATTTCCCGTATAGTTGATTTCAGGTAGAATTCCCTTCCCTAAATTATGGCGGTTTTTTGCAGTTCCAATCAATACTACGAACAATCAGGTAGCTTTCAACGAAATTAACATCCTAACTTTTCTTTTTATGAATCCTTGAGTTGAAGCAAAATCAAGTTAACGGTTTGAATACAATCAGATTCTGCAGTGAATGCAGGGTCGCATAAAAAAAAACAAAAAAACCCCGAATCGATTCAAAGAAGAAGCAAAATGACTCAATAGTAATTTTTGAATCAGACAGATAAAAAAATTAATAAAATTGTATAAATTATTAAAGCAATTTATTATTATAAATTGTTAATTATTATAAATTACTTTTAAAATATGAGATGCTTTCCTACTATCTTCGCTAATCTCTTAACCTTTGCAAGGGGTGTCTATAAACTACCGGTAAGTCACGCTAATTTTTGTTATTTTCGAACCCCTCCCTCCCTTTTGTCACTATCATGTGAACCCACCTTCTTAATATTACGTCACAATATAATGCACTACCCCTAATTTACATTAAAAACTAAAGTATTTTTAATTGTAGGCATTTATAAGATTCAGTTCAGAACACCTATTAATCAGTTCAAGTCGTTTCAATAAGTTCTATAAGTATCTTTCCATGATGGATTTTTATATATTTAATTATTTCTTTTTTTTTAACAATTAAAATGTAATTTTTGTCAATGATTTTTGTCTAAATTCCATCTTTAACATTAGGTAACGGAAGTGAATAAGAAATCTTTTGTACATGCGCAGAAATACCAAGACATATTCAAGTGATTAAAATTTTCTTTGTGAAAAACGATGTATACTTGAGAGATAATATAAATTTTAATAGTTAAAATGAGAACTTTGTTTATTTAGAAAGACACATTAGTAGATTCTTTCCAAATTACACGTATTTTCAGAATATGTACGCTATTTTTGAGTCCTGATGTGGATCAAAGAGACACTCGGGAACTGCAGGTTTTTAGAAAACGGCTCGTTAGGCCTACAACAATCAGTTAAAATTAAAAAAAAAAACAACAACTTTTTAACGTAACGTAAAATAACATGCTAACTTAGCCCTTGAGCTGTCTGATACTACAAGTTAGTAATTCATATATCGTGACATAATGGTTATTCTCTCTCAAGCACTGTCCGTATTTCTGTACTGGGCTTAACATTCTGAAATTGCAATTGCTTAATTGCAATTATTCAAAAAAAGTTGGAGCAAATTTAGATAAGGTTGTCGAGATGGTTAAACAGACTAGCTTAGACGTGGTTTCTTTAGAGAAAATTCACTTTTCCGCACTTTTTATTTTTAATTAGAGCTCCTAAGATTAGAATTGAAGCCGGAACATGTAAAGTTAAGGAGAAAAGAGTTCATCCTTTATTTAATATTTTTTTGAATAAATTCCCCTTCGTGTTTGGAGTTGAGTGAGCATTCTAAGTGAAAACCAAACATTTCTTCGGTTTCCTTTCTTAGAATTACCGTTGGAGTTACACAGTGAGAATACCAGAAGTGGACTGGCTGTAGGACGAGTACGTGAATTCCAGTTGGCCGCCATTGTTTGCGGAATTCATTTATCATAGAAAAGATAGGTCGTTTTGTTTTGTGTTCCAGTCCGATCTTGATGACACGAAGGTAAGGGAATTCTCTACAAATTTTTGACAGAGAAGTAAAACTGAGGAACGTTCCAAATGAAACAACAACAGCAGCAGTGGGACAGTAAATTGTTAAATGATAACCAGTATTCACAAATGATCTTCCAGGATGCCGTTTCATGCTGATTACTAATAGAGGCCTTTTGTTTTTCTTTTTCTTTCAAAAGTGTAATTATTAATGTTAAGTACAGTTGACTGAAAGATTATAGGAAAAATATCATTTTTGCTTTTTCAGTTTCTAGGTATAGCTATAGTAGGGTAAGGGAACCAGTTGTGGATCAGGAACCAATTGCGGATCAAGTCGTTTACCGTCTTAATTATCACACTTATCAACAGATGGCTCAGATATATAGAATCCCGATCCCTTCATGAGCTTCGTTTTGGTATTACAGTTTGTTTGGAATTTCAAGTGGAGCCATCCTGTGAATTTGTTAAATAATTTGTCAGAATTTCAAAAGAAAATTAAGGTGAGTTAGCCTGAAAGTTATTTGTAGTTATTCTAGAATGGATATACGTTAGAATTAATGGATGTATGATAGTACAAGGTTTAATATAACCGGGAAAAAATAAAACAGTGTTTTCTGCCTCTGGCCATGTTTGCAGGAAATTCTGCAGCCTTTTGTTCTGGCGGAAATTCAGCGGTTCGCGGGGTCCAATTGTGGATCAAACGTCACAATACAAATGAAGACTGTGAAAATGCAGTAAATATTTTTTTATTGAACTGAGGTAATACAATATCAATTATAAGGGCTTAATAAAGGAATAAATGCAAAAATAAAAATTATTTAGCTATTTCTCGTGGTGAAAACCAAGTTTATGCTTAGGCCGATCCACAACTGTACCCTATATAGATTACAGATAAATATGTGGTGCACCATTTTTAAGACAGACTGTAAACATATAATTATTCTAAAATTCAGAAAAGCTTAGCCTATTTAAAAAAAAAAAAAAAAGGACGGGCGCTATTTGTCATTTTTCCTTTTCAATCTTATTAATGTTTTGTATTCTTGTAATTTGAATGAAATTTATTTTCTCTCTCCTTTTTATTCTTTCTTTCTTTTATTTTTATTATTTTATTTTAAGTGATAAAAAAAAATATGATTCGGAAAATAAAAAATGAAACTTAGCAACAAAGTACATTTCTAATAAACCTTTCCCGTCTGTCCGTGTGACATCAGCTAAAAAATATATGTTCTAGTGTGAGAAGCTCTTTCAAATTTCTATCGCTTGGATAGAATTGAGTATTCTTACTTTAGAAAAGAAAACTGTTACTGAAGTTAAATGTAATTTATTTACTAGATAGCAACATCAAATTTAAAACGTTATTAAAAGTGTATTCTTGATGAAATAAATTCCTAATCAGCTGGACCAAGAAATACGCCATACTCCGCGTAAGCTATAAAATATACGAAAGTTCTCCTACATCATGCTCCTCGTATTCAAGAAAAATACACAAAAAAATCCTACTATCTCCTGGAATAAATACTATGTGCATTCCACAAAAATAAGTTCCTGGAACAAATGCTCCAAGTATTCCATAAAAAAAATCCAAAATTCTATCTTCTAGGACAGCAGGGACGCATATGTGTACAGAATTTTGCAGTTGGCGAAGTGAGACTACGGCAATTCTATTTATAATGCTAGAAATTAAATTAAGATTATAACGTTTAAAAGAATGTGTGTGTGTGTGTGTGTGTGTGTGTGTGTGTGTTGTGTGATATTCTGAGACAGTTAACTGTAAGTGTAGAACAGGTTCTCCGTGTAATTTATAAACAAAAGTACAACAGCCGGCAGTTGTGAGAACATTTTTTTACAAAATTCATTAAAGTATTTCCTTAAAGCTGATGTTCCTACTAAATCTATATCAGGAATATCGATAGAAAACTAAAAATTGTTGCATTTTAATAATTAAAAAAGTCACTTCAAGCAAATGTATTCCTTCTCAAAAAGAAAGGAAGAATGTAAAGTAGACCTATATACTTTGTGCTGAAAGAAAGAAGAAAAAAAAGTACTTACATTTTAAATTCAAATTATCTTTTTTTTATTTCATTCTTATTCGGAGATGAAGTGATCCATGTCTGGCACCTACTATCACTTCTCGTTCAAAATCATGATATGGTGCCATCGTCACTGCGAATTATACGACAACGGATTGCAGAGATATCGCCTTTACATATACTTCAATTGAGGAAGATATCATTTAATGAGAGGGTGTGGTTGCTTTTTATTGAAAATGGAAGCGACACACTCAATTTTTCTGGCAGTTCAGTGGGTTTTTTTTTTGTGTATTATATATATATATATATACAAACATACACACAAACTGTCCTATACATATATATATATAATTTTACTCTTTTTAAAAAAGTTACACAGTGTAAACGTTCACCCAAACAAACACAAAAAATCACGTTTATCACTGGCATTTTCTTAGGCAAGACGGGCCTCAACCAGGGGCCTAAGTGTTGCTAAGGTATTGACGTAAAACGTTCGCAGTGCCAATGATGGCTGTCTTCTGTAATTCAGCTGTTGTTATTGCTGGTGCCCCAAGTCTGGTGTAACAGTCCATAAATTTAGGTGATAGTGTTCCTAGTGCACCAATGATGATTGGCAGCACTGTAGTTGTTTTATTCCATATTCGTGTAATTTCAAGTGCCAGAGCCCTGTATTTGTTGATTTTTTTCCAGTTCTTTTTCCTGGACTCTACAGTCCCCAGGGATGGCGATGTCAATTAGGGTCTCATTTTGTTGTTCAATTAATGTAATATCGGGCGTATTAGTTGTTACATGCTGGTCTGTTTGGATACGAAAATCCCAGAGGATTTTAACTTGCCCGTTGTCCAAGACCTTTTCTGTACTGTGATGCCAGGGTTTTTCTGATGTATGGAATCCAAATTTACGGCATAGTGCCCAATGTATTTTCTTGGCCACATCATCATGTCGCTTTTTATATTCTGTGTGAGCAATTGTAGAGCACTCACAGATTATATGATTTACAGTTTCTTCTCGGTTGTTACACAGTCTGCAGAGGCTGTTGGTGCTTGTGCCTTGTATTTTGGCCTTCATAACATTGGTCTGAAGGGCCTGTTCCTATGCAGCAAGGAGCAGACCCTCAGTCTCCTTTCTCAATGTACCATTTTTTAGCCAAGTCCAGATGATATTTTTGTCATGTTTATGTTCGATTCCTTTGAAGAAAGCCCCATGAAGGGGCTTGTTTTTCCAGGTTTCTAGTCGAGTATTGTACTGATCTTTTTTATACTCTATTTTGGATTTGGTGGCTTTCAGGAAATTTTCAGTTTTAACTGCTTTTAGCAGTTTTTCATTACTGTTGTTGATGTAGTCACGGAGGCCACATTTTTCCTCTTCAACAGTTTGTTGTATCTGTAATAAACCACGACCTCCAATGGTGCGTGGTAAATACAGTCTATCAATGTCACTCTTAGGGTGTAATGAGTGATGTATAGTTAGGAGTTTTCGTGTTTTTTTATCGAGTGTCTCCAGTTCAGAAATTGTCCAGTCAATAATTCCCGCTGGATATCGAATTAAGGGCACTGCCCATGTATTTATTGCACGAATAGTGTTTCCAGCATTGAGTTTAGATTTTAGGGTCTTTCGAACTCTTTTCAAATACTCTGATCTAGTAAGGTTTTTGACCCTATCATGCAGTATATTGTCCATTTCTAAAATCGGACAGTGACGTGAAATTTGAAAAATGTCAATACAAAATTCAAATCACTGTTTCTGTGAAGATAGTCAAATTTATCTTCACGTCATCAGCGGCACAAGTGTCAAAAATAGAAATTAAAATTTCGAAAATTTAGCAAAAACAAAAACGCAATAGTTAAAGACTTTACTCTTTTTATCTTACCTATACTTTTTATTTTTTTTTATTTTTTTATATCCTTTTTTTTATTGAAATCTTTGCTTTGCGAAACTCGAAGAGGAGGCCTTGAGGTAGTTTTAGTGTTGTGGCTGGTAGACAATGATTTACGGAACGGCCATTGTCACCTGCTTACTTGGAACGTTGTGCATTAGATATTCAAAGTGACGCCCTCTTGTTCTACACAATAGTAGCATCGCCGAAGCATTGACTGCCGCACTCGTTCAAAAATGCCAGGTGTAGTAGCCTACGGATCGTGTTGCAGGCTTCGATAATTCATTGACGCAGTTCATCGATTGTATCGACAAGTGTGGCGTACACGAATCGCTTTACATGGCCCCAATCAAAAGAAGTCATTCGGATTAAGATCCGGCGATCGTGGAGGCTACGGGACAATCACGCCCTCCTGCGGCCAACAGCCAAAACACTAAAACGAATTAATCCACTCTTTGGATTGTTATTTTTGATTGGAAAGGTATCATTTTTTTTGGGGGGGAAACAGCTCCTTAAGAAAAAGATCACAATTATTATTACTATTTTTTTGTTGTTGTTGAACGTCATCACTAACTCTACCACTCCAAAATTCTGCCTATGTATAATCTGATTAAAGTATGTAAAAATTGTAAAAAAAAACAAACAAACATTGAATAACTCAGTTATAAATCCTAAATTATTTTGCAATTTAGGATTTAAAACTGGGGGTATTCAATTTATTTTTTAAGTAAGTACTTTCCTTATTTCACGTGGTAACTGTCAAAATGGTCAGTGGATTTGGGAAGCATTACTATAACCTCTGAGTAATTATAATACTCAAGAGTTACGATCTTATTTATCAATAAAGACATAGTTTTCAAGTTTAAATTATCGTCAATTTAAAAAGTGATTCTTCAATTCTTGATCCACAAGTTCTCCTTAATTTTTAATTTTTATTTATTACCTTAACAGATAATCTATTACCAGAAAAACGTAGAACTTCCTTGACTGTTCCATAGATTTTCTTAAAACTTTCTTTCGACATGTTTTCTTTGTCATTGCAATACAGCGATTACGCATATCAATCAATCAGTGAATAAACATAGGAAGTCTGAACATTGGCGCCTGGGTTACAGGTCTATGACGTCATCTTATCCCAAGGTCAAAAGATGACCATATTTTCTTAAAAACATCCTAAACTGTAAGAGAAATTTGTGTCCTTGGAAGAAATGACGTTAAATAAAAGTAACTTCGACATCGGTGTTTATGGTTTCTAGACAAAGTGACACATTCCTGAGGTATTTCAAAGGAAATCATTTCGAGAAAGGAATTGATATTTTCTTTTCCTATCCCAATGACTATTGAACTTAAAGAAATCATCTTCTGTATATTTAGAGGATTTTAAATTGTAATTTCCAAAATAAAGCCAACCGTTCAAATTCTTACTGGTCTTTTATCCTATTTAAATGAGGATCATCAGATTGTTCAGAGTGTTTGTCTCCCATCCTAATAACGTTTTAACTGTTGTATGGATTTTAGTACATATATTTAAGGACTACAGACGGTCTAACTTTTTTATTCGCGAAATCTTTTGCGTATGGGTCCTTGTCGAGAAATTAATGCGAGAATATGACAAAAAAACCAACTTTTTTTTCATTTTTCTATAATTTATTTCTACTCACTTTAAAAAAGGCATGTAAAAAACAAATTGGATTCAGGGTGTCCATGCAAAATTACCCTATTGATAAACTGCAGAAAAGCGGAAGCTTATTTTTGGTAATTTCATATTCTCTATGAAAATACTGAAACTGAAATTGGAAGAATCCAACGGAGGATCTGAGTGAAAAGGATACAACGTCTCAAGCAACTTCTTACAATAAATAAAATTTTGATAACTAATGAAATACAGAGTACAGAGTCCATCTTTAGGCTAGATCAGCGGTTCCCAACATTTTTCAACTGGCGACCTACCTTTCCTTATCGGAATACCTCCACATATATAGGAATAGAAGAATATAGAATAAAACCATATTTGTATCGTATCCCTTCCTTATATATATCGATTTTCGATTTTTCTGATCTTTTCTGATGGTTTATTCGATGGTTTCTGATAGTTTTAGGATCAAGTCGCGACCCACCGGTTGGGAACCGCTGGGCTAGGTGATGTTTTAAGATTAAAGATTCAAAGCATTATCGTCATTATTTTTGTTTCCCTTTGAATTTTACATTCCAATATTTAACAATACTTACACGCAATGTATTGATGCAGAGACAGAACTTCAGGATTTGCTCCTCGATAATAATTATTATTACTAGTATTTGATTATTAAATGAAATAAGATAAGCTTCGGAAAGTAAGTTTAATCCGTACAAAGTCTATAAAAGTGTATTTTTAAGCGATTCATGTTTAACTAATAAATTTACTCACAACTTTACAAAATCTAATTTTAAGTTATTTGCTAGTAAATTTAAATCAATCTGTACAGACGGTGAATTACATGTTATTCTAATCGTCACAAAATAGTTAATAAAGAAAAATTAGTATTTTGAGTTTAAAACGTAAAATTAACATAATAATACACTTATAATAATAGTCTTGGCTGTATCATTCCACAAATTTCGAATGTAAACAGAGTTCAATTTTATTCCTTCTCCTTCCTTCAATGTTTATATAAGATCTGAATTACTGTAAGATTCCTTTTTGCTTTTAAAATATTAGAAACACTAGCGTAGTGTATTACTGTGCGCAACTCAGGATATTGTTATCAGCATAACTGAAATATTAGAAATATTATCCTTTTTAGAAAGACAAGAGGAGCTGACTAATACTCTTTTTAAAACTCTTATTTTGCTAATCGCTCTGCCAACTGAATTAATATCTGTAAACGCCTACTGTAGCGTTACTTCTAAAATAGTGGCTCTCTGTCTGTAATCTCATGAGAGAAAGAGAAAAGCAGCATTTACGGAATATTTCTTTGCGTCATAAATTTATTTGAGAGATTTAAAAAAAAAATAAAAATAAAAATCTTACTCTTAGTTTTTTTTGGTGCCGTTCATAACTTATTATTATTTTTTTTTTCAAAAACGAAAAAAAATCAAACAGAATTACTCTTCAAATAAGGCACTGGATAATTATAATTTATTGAAAATAAAATAAAAACAGACTAACTGATATATTAAAACGTTTTGTGGTTTCTAAGATCTGTAGGAGACAATAAAAAGCTAAAAACACCTAAATTTTTTAGGAATTGGGTTTTATTTTAATTTCAAAATATCTATAATATGTTATTAAAAATCAGAAAACAAGAAGAATATACTGTTACTTCTTTACGCTAAGTAGGAAAAATAAATGCTGCGTCTCGCAGAAAAATCCTATACAGGAGGAACAATCAGACTCGTGGCAGTTTGAATGCCGGAACATAAAGGCCAGATAGATATCTATAATCGGAAATAGCGAAGTAATGAAAAACACGTTAACCACAAAAATTAACACAAATTTGATAAACTGATTTTTTGATAAAAATAAGAAGAATTGTAGAATCTTTCTACATTAGAAATTCAAGATGCTTCAATAAAAATAGAGCCTGAAATATAATTAATTCCAATTTTAATGAAATTATTCCGTGCTTTAAAAGAAATGAGAATTATTTTGATCTTAAAAGAAAAAAAAAAACTGTAACGATATATATTTACCTTTAAATATAGGTTTTCAAAAGAACGACAGTCAAACGTATTTAAGTGAGATTTTCATTGCGTTATTTGCTTTTAGTTCAAACATACATTATCCTTGTTGTTATTATTTTGTTACTGTTACTTTCAAAATTAAATTTTATTTAATTATTATTCTGATAATTTTGAATTTACCATCAAGTATATTCGATCTGTACTTGACACACCATCAAATCTTACTTAAATTCATTTGGTTTTTGCGTTACTGGGATTATAACACAAAATTATAGCTTTCAGTTTATAACATTACAACAGGGCAGCACAAGGTAAAATTATTGTTTTCATTTAACATTCTCATATTATTATTAGACTCGTAAGCCACAAGTGGCAGCTGTTCTCTTCTGATCCCATTATTACCTGCCTATCAGATAGATGTTTAAAAAAAACTGCATTACGTAACTGCAAAAAATACCACGATAATCTTAAAAATAATAATAATAAAGTAACTTTTCTTAGTGATTCAATTAAAAAAAAAATTAAACAACTATTTATATTAAAAAAAAAAAAAAAAACTCATAGGGGCCAGCGGAAAGCGTGCACATGAATTTTCTCGCCGAATTTCTCTTTGGTGAGTTTTTTATTGTTTATTTCAGCTTTACAGGCTCCACATTTATTCCAATAGGCCTGTTTATCGAGACCTCGTTGTTTACTGGCGACTGCTTCCAGCTGATGATCGCCATATTAGTGTGAAACAGCTGTACTAGGATGTCACTTAGTAAACAACTTGATATCACCCATTGAGGTTTATTTATATTGTTATTCAACATGTTAGTGAGTAACAACATTATAATTTGTTTCATATTTTTTATTTAATAATGTAGATAGTTGAATGAACAAATATTAACGTTACTGTCACTTTCCAATTCAGGTTGGTATGTGTGTATTTTCTTTCTCCGGCCACCCCATCTTAATAATTTTTTTTGAGTCGGTGAACAAATTACTCTTAAAACATGTCCTACAAACCATGGGATCAGGGATTTTTAACTTCTTTATAGTTTTCTTCATACAAGAAGCTACATTTAATGCTAATTATCACTTGTTCTCTTCAAGTGCGAGGTTCGCCATGCAGCGACTTGATTGTTCCGACAGATCGACGGCACGGCAGCCCTGCGGCGAGACTGCTGTTGATGACGTCATGACTGGTGACGTTTGTTCCAGATTAAAATCGATCGTTACGTAATGACTATATACGGCAACCCCCCCTTTTTTTTTTTTTTTGCAAAATACTATAGGTCGTAATTAGGCTTATGTAGCAAGAAAAAAAAAAGTTTCTTTTAGTTTGATAGTTTGTTGACACCAAGTTTTCATAGTGATGAATCCTAAAGGGCTAAACGCACTTCTCCGTCTTCCGTTATGTTTCCGTAACGTAATTGCATTAGTGACGTACTGTCCTCCAAATGAAAGTTGAACGGCAGAAGTTTGAACTGCGTAGCCCTTCCGGTAGCTGATCAATTATGTTTTCCTGTCACAATGGACGCCGTCGTCTGTTTTCACTGAGAAAGACATGTTGATAACGCCAAATTAAAACTTCTCTCGACTATTTAGCGTTATTTCAATATCAGTTGCTAACAATAAGTATTTATATAAATAAATAAATATATATTATTTATAAATACAATGCTCTTTTGCAAAGTAACAAGCGATTACCGTAATGGTGGCGTCCTGTCATAACATCAGACGGAAGTGCCTGACCAGACTAATCGATCATACATGCGCAGATCTCACAAAAACAGGGCGGCCATCTCTCATTTTGGAGGACAATAGTTACATGTTCAGGATCACCCGAATTAAGCCTCGTAAGACGTAAAGGAGATCTTCAAATCGACGAACATATGTTATGTAAATGTAACTGCTATGTTCGTCGATTTCAAGATTTCCGTCTTACGAGACTCAATTCTGGTGACCCTGAATATCTAACTACGTCACTAAAGCAATTACGTTACGGAAACATAACGGAAGACGGAGAAGTGCGTTTAGCCCTTAAGACGTTCTGCGTCAGTTAAATAAAAAATCTTGGCTGTTGTCACAGAAGAATTATGGTTTAATCATCGGAATTGCAGTGGCGCCTCAGAAGCAACAATAAAAAACTCACTAATAAAACATTAATGAGAAAATTCATGTGCCAGCAGTCCGCCGGCCTCAATGAATTTTTTTAATGCTTAGAAAATTCAATCTGATCATTTTGATCATTTGATAAAGAAACAGCTGTTCTAGGATGTCACTTAGTAAACACTTAGTCTCACCCATTCTTTTTTATTAATTACGATTTCAATTATTCTTTTTCATTAAAAAAAAAATTGACAACATTACGTCAAGATTTGAGGGAATGCTCGCTTAATCCATCGAGGTTGGGCTGCAAAGATCCTTTAAATGATTTAAATAGGCCACGACAGAGATTACATAAAATTCATCTTCATGCCTATACAAAAGTGGAAGTGACAGCCAAAAGACTCTTCAGAATTTTTAAGTTATACAGGGAAACTTATAAGTAATGTCGGTATGTTACTTAAGCTTAAATGTTTCTTCTGCTTAGCAATATTTTTATTTTTTTTATTTTTCCATTAGCTTAAAAAGTTAATGTAAAATGTTTATTTGCTTTTATAAATATTATTCAGGTGCCATTTTAATTTTACAAAAGTCAGTGCCATAAAAGATCTTAGACATATAGGGTGATTCATAAAGTACTGGAAAAATAGGCCTATAAAGAACGAATATCGAAATATTTTTCTAAGTCAAATTCTGTTTAAAAAAAAATAAAAAAGTAAAATAGGGCATGGAATTCAGGATCGAACGTGCGATTCTGAGTCGGATGATGGGGCAGTGGCGTAGCAAGGGGGGGGGGGGGGGGGGGCCCCCCCCCCGCCAGTTTATTCCTTTTTTTTTTTTTGATTGGTTTTGCAGCCAGACTAGAGGCCCCACCTAAGGAAATTTTTTTTTTTTTTTTGGTTGTAAAAGCAAGCCTAGGGGGCCCATCCACCCAAGTATTTCCTTTTTTTTTGGTTGTGGAATAATGGAACTCCCGCCCCTGGCCCCCAAAGGCGTTGCTACGCCACTATGATGTTAATTTTAATCTTTTTTCTGTAACTGTAAGATTATAAGTAACATCGGTATGTTACTTAAATGTTTCTTCGGCTATAAGAAATAAAAATATTGCTTTTATTTCTTATTTTTACATTAGCTTAAAAAGTTAGTGTAAAACGTTTATTTGCTTTTATAAATATCTATTTATGTGCCATTTTAATTTTACAAAAGTCAGTGCCATAAAAGATCTTAGACATACAGGGTGATTCATAAAGTACTGGAAAAATAAAGAATCTTTAAAGAACGAACATCGAAATATTTTTCGAAGTCAAATTCGGTGTAAAAAAAAAAAAGAAAAAGTAAAATAGGGCATGGAATTTAGGATCGAACGTGCGATTCTAGTCGGATGATGGGGATCCCCATTTTAAGCTTTTTTCTGCCCCGATGAAAAAAAATGGTCTAGTTAGCACCATTTCATTTTTCCAGTACTTTATGAATCACCCTGTATATTTTATAGTCGAGTTCACAACTCTAGATGAAATTTTGATAAAAAAAAAAAAAAAAAAACGCAAGGAAACTAAGTAATAGTTTAAAATAAATAATCATAACTATTTTATTAGTGAACTAGACGGCTACCCGTCGCTTTGCTTCAGAAGTCTCGCGTATGTTACGGAAAAAGAACAAAAAATATTTTATTTATTCATAAAAACAAAAACAAAAATTACATCAAGTAAACTAAAAACTCAACTGGACTGTCTATTTATGAATTATTATGGACATTTTTGCTTTTCAATAAACTAAAAACTAAAACATAAAACTGAAACTAAATTAGTTTAAATTCTGAAGAATACAAATTTGCGCAGTTGAGTTGACAATACTCTTGTTGCCTGGCAACGCGCGTGCGACATTCCATTGTTGTGAAATTCAATTGTTGCGGACATACGTACATGAGCTGTTTTTTTTTTAATAATGTAGATGCTTAGTTAATGATTACAATTTTTACTTTAACACATTTCATTAAACCACGAATGGGAGAATGAAAAAGAAATATATAAGAGGAAATATTGATTATTCATTTAAGCTAAAATAGGTAAATTAAACAGAAAACCGGAAGTTCCCCTGGAATAAGAAAAAAAAATCCCGTTTCTTGGAAAAAAAACCAAATGATTGCGAAACAGTTCGGAAATTAATGTTTCTAAATCAACTAAGTCAATTTTACAGTGAAAATATTAGCTTCAGAAAATATTTCTAACGCATTTCAAAATTCAAAATATAATGATGCAACGTAGAAAAGAAATATTTAGAAAGGAAAAACCCGAATGTCTATATTCAATGAAATACAAATGTAAAAATAATTTATTGATTTATTTTTTTTTAAACCATTTATCCAAATCAAGTTATGCATGATATTTCCTTAAATAAAAATAACCATTTTTATACTGACATTCGCATTGTATATTAAGCTTATTCTTTCATTTCGTAAAACATTTTTCTTTTTTTTTTCACGACCAATAAGTTTATTGAATAAATTCTTGTTTCAAATTTATTGTAATACAAAACTAAATAAATAAATAAATAAATAAATAAATAAATAAATAAATAAAAAATAAATAAAATAAAATAATATATTTTTACATGGGAGAGACCAAAAGAACCCTAGCGGAGCGAGTGTCCGAGCACTGTAGGGCCTTGAAAAATAAAAACAAAGACATCTCAGACGTAGCACATCATTGTATAACGAAAAGCCACGTTATGGACACAAATGTCCAAATTTTATATAAAGAAACAAAATTAAGTTTAAGAAAAATATTGGAAAGTTATGTTATTAGAAACTCTAAAGAAAAAAATTTCAATAGGTATAAAGGAGCTATAGTAGATTGTAATACCATTGTACTTATTAGAGATTACTTACAATTTGATAACAAAAAAACAGCCAATATTAAGGAATTAAATTATTAACAATATTTTGGAAAAATTATGGATAACAATTAATAAGTCAAATTGTAAACAACAATTAAATTTGTTGTATCACCATGCTTCTATTTATTTATTTTTTGGTAACAATAAAATTAGTTAATAGTCACTTTGAGATGTTTAAGCACATTGTAAGAACAATTAATTTTATTAATAGTTCATGTTTTTAAACCATTGCTGCCAAGCTTATTCTTAATTCTGTTTATGACACGCCTCTATTATTTGACTTGAAAAAAGGAATATGTACAGTTCCTGAAAATTTGTCTCCCTTATTAGTATTTTAATAAATATTTTAATACTAATGTACTGTATGGAAGAGTGTGTTTCTATCAAAATAATATATTCTTAACCAAAAATTACTCATATCAGTTTTAAATGTTTCTAACACCGTTTTATTATATTTAATGTTACCTCAAAATCTCATAACATCAGTTCTCATCAACAGTTTTATTTTCAACGAAACCTTATCTTTTTCTGTGATTGATCCTAGTTCAACAGTGGACGCAAAGGAAAAATAAGAATTGTGAAGATTGCAGCTACAGACATCTTAGACAAATTTACAGTAATTTCCAAAAATGTACAATAGCTACAAAATATATAGATAGATAGTACAGTTGAAATCACGAAAGAAAAGCTATAAGGAAATGACGTCAAATGTTTTCAGGACGTAACAGCGCCATCTTCTAATTTTTGTAAAGTTACGACTATATATTTATGTTATTGTTATTATTTAAATAATTTCATAATTTTTTAATAATTTGGCTTATTAATGTCGATGTAGAATTTCCTGATATTAATTCATTCCCAGTTTCACGAGCAGAATTCGTTGTAGATATTTTGCTTCAATCTTTGACTGAAGCTTCAAATGAATGATATCAAGCGTTGGGTATTCATTCTCACGAATTATTTCACTGTTAGTGCTTCTGACAATATTGAAGTTAAAGTCGTCCGTTCACAACTGGCTTTACAGGAATTTGTTTCAAGAGGCGAGTGGATGAGGGTCCGGGAAAAGACCGTTGCGGTAGCCGTTCTATCCAGCGCTCCGGAAATAGATATTTCAACACTCTTGACTCTTGAATATTGAAAAACATTCAAAATTATAAGGTTTAGCTGTATAATGTCTTCTCTCGCGTACTGACAGTAATTTGCCATTGCAGAGACACCATTTTTATAGTTGATGTCATGATTTTCAGGCGAAAATCATAAGGCTAAATTTGATCACTTCGATAAGGCAGTCTTACTATAATATAAAGTAAATAAATATTTTCTTTTTAAAGATTCTTAAAATCTATTTCAATGTAAATTCCAATTCTGCTGACTCAGTTCTAAAGAACAGTAATTAAAGTATGCCAATTTTATGAATTAAATGCACGAACACATACATACTAAAGTATTTGCCCATCATATATTATGACGGATAAAAAATTAAAATGAATGCATTGCTAGGAACATACCATATATGCTCCAATAGAGGCCCCCGGCGTTTATTTGCAAAACTAGCCTCGGCTCCCGGCGCTTAATAGAGACCGGCTGCTATTAGAGGCCGGCCATTATTAACAAAAACCTTCAGAACGCAATATTTTTACACATAAATACCGGCTAATATTACAAACAGCTACTTTTTTTGAATTTCACATGCTACATAAGACTGTTAAAGATAAATGGCAATGTCTTTCTGTAACTTTCGCTGCTATTCGTCGTCCGAATCCGCAATGACGGGCGGCCGTCACACGTTTCTTTCGCGTATTCCACCGCGCGAATCTTAAAGGCAATGTCAAATGACCGTTTCGGCGGCATTTTGTAAGGCAATGTACCGTAAGGTATTACGCACGACTTTAAAGATACTGACGCTTACACTAGTACCGATAGGCAAATATAAAAGATCCGGCTACTGTTAGAGACCGGCTACTGTTTGGCCGTGTCCCCTCTGCAGCCCGGCGCTTATTAGAGACCGGCGACAATAAGAGCCTCGGCGTTTATTGGAGCATATTCGGTAAATGAATTTGTTAATTGGAAGGCTTGATGCGGGCATTACTGGGAACTGATGGATCTTCAATTTGAATGGTAAATTGACATCATTCGGTCGAAAATCGATCTTGGGAGTAGTGACGATATCATCTCTGTTGCTTTCCGAAAGAACTTCTGTCGTGGTTAAATTGTGATGACACTCCTTAAATTGTGATAACATTGGTAATCGTGCGTGTGCCATTACAGAGTCCCTTCTTTGGATTGAGATTGCGAATGATCCTTTCTTCAAGCTCAGCTGATGAGGCGGCATGCCGGAATTCTGCAGGATAGTTTCGTTCATCACATGGATATCCGACACTACTATATCTACGCTGCAGTAGATGTGGGACTTGCCGGGCAGCTTCTGATCTGTTGCGTTACATACAGAGGGATACAAACACAGCATTGGAAAGCTATGTAAGTGTATGATATGATAACGATACTGATAATGAATGGTAGATTGCAAATGACCGGATTTGCAGTTTGTAGTATAAATATAACATCATAAAATTTTTTAACATTAATAATTTGTGTATTTACGAAGATCGATTAAGACCTGAAACAAGGTAAAATTAAACAAACTTCAACAAGATTCTCATAGTTGGCAACTGTTGCCAAAATGACTATATTGAGTATGTAATGCCGTTACAAGTTTTTCTCTATACTGTGATATTATAAAGAAATTCCCGCAATAATAATTCAACAGAATATTTAATTGCGATAAGTATTTCTAAAATAATAATATCAAATGTCGATCTACGAAAACTCAACTGTAAAGTTTATCCTCAAATAAATACAATAACAAATTACAATTACATGTATTTACTCTGCTAATTAATTAAAATAAATGTTTTTACAAACAAATTGCTTAAATTTACTTTTTTCAATAGTAACACCAGGATCAATAACCTCGATTGACTTTGTAAACTCATAACCACTACTTCATATATATATATATATATTTTTTAAAAAAATACATCAAACTGTGTTTCTGAATAGTGTAAACTACTGAAGAATAACTATTCAACGATCAATTCCACAAGAATTATAAATACTAAAGTAACATATAGTGATGCAACTAACTAACTACAATTCTTGTTTTGAATAAACACCTAATATGTTTAAAGATCAAAAAGTTCACTTAAATAATTGTATAAATATAT
>JAFIDM010000003.1:37174762-37185203 GCA_023159025.1 Thereuonema tuberculata | reverse complement strand
GTAAGTTATGGCCTACGTCGCAAGAAGCAAAGATGTTAGGTCATGTTCGTTGACAATGTATTGATACCTAATTGTTACTCATTGTAGAAGATCAACCACTTTAAGGATGGAGAGAGAGATCAGTGACCAAGGATGGGACGAAACCATTCGATGGGTATCGGGAGCATTCGATTGATCAGCGTCATCTTTGGTATGTAGATGATTTTCCTTAAGATCAAGGGGTTCCGTAAGTCTACATAATTCCGTCTAGGACTTTTAATTGACTTTACGTTTTATTAGGTTCTTCTAAAGTAACAAAAAGGAATTCGACGATTTATATTATATGAAAATCTAGTGAGAAAGAGAACAGTACTGATAGGTTCTAAATGACTTTGAATTAGGCCATCTGGACTGAAATTTATTAGAAAGCTAATATTATGAGATGTATAATTATAGATTACATTAGCAAATTATTTGTAAAGAACATTGTGGCGGGGTATTAAATTTGGACTTGTTTCTTGTTTAGGATTCTAGGGCTTAAGAATAATGTTAAGTTAGTGTTAGTCGGATAGGACATTTTATTTCAATTTTTCCTTTCCCTCTATCTGATACTCAAACTGTTTATCAAGTTATGTTTTGAGTGAGCGAAGTTATTGTTAAATTAAGGTATTAACAAGTCTTTCGTTATTTTTGCACTAAATATCCTTTTCCCCTAGCTGTTATAGGGAAAAGGATTATCTATGGATTAATAAATTTATCTTAATTTTAATTTAATTCAATTGAATTGTTGTTTTTAATTTTCCACTGCATGTATTTAAGTATCTCTGCATTTCATTTTTCCTCACAAACAATTTTTTTTCTCTCCCCCTCAGCGTCTTAAGAAAGATTCACGATTTATCTAGAAATTAATTTAATAAGTAGTGGAATCTACAAGCTTCTGATTGGTTCACCATTCAAAAGCTACTGTCCAATAGCAAAGTACTGATCTGACGTATTAAAACTCATTTCTGAAGTAGAATTGTTGAAGAATAAATAATTTTATTATTATTAGAGAATATACAGCTTAAAAAAAAAACAACTCTAAGATGAGTTTTCTTGAAGTCTTAAAAATGCGTTCTGATATTTATTTATTATTTTTTGGATCTTTTTCTTGAAGAAAACCACGATAACCATCGGTTTGGCCGTAGCTGTCCGCAATGTTAAAACACTACCCACGGACCATAGCAACTGGCTCTTTGAACTGTGACGTAGGTTGTGAGGACACCACTTAAACGGTCCATACCATTCACGGTATTCGTTGCCATAACCATTCATGTCTTTAAATTGCAGTCGAAAATAGCACTTGCCATTCGATTAAAAGAACACGTGCACGCAGCTAATAAAGCTAACTTGAATTATAATACCGCCACATACATTAAAAATTCTGGCCACACTCTTTAATGTTGAGGAACCTATTGTTTTTGCAACCGAAACTGATCCCCTTATTTGCATAAGTTTCGGGAATTCATATTGATTTTGCTCAATTTCTGCTGTAATGACCGGGTTTCCAGTCATAGTGCAGCTGTTTATGGTTTGCATTTTTAAACATAAACTTTTTTCAAATATTTTTTTTCCTTCTCTTCCCCCTGATTTATTTGCGTTTTGTTGGATCTGTCTGCTTTCAACCTTTGGATCTTAGTGGTTTCTTCTCAAATTACTGGTTGATAGCGTTGGTTCCTTTGCCTTTTATAGCGATGCGCATTGCCTTCTTTTTCGTTTGATGAAGACCCCTGAAAGAGGGGTCGAAACATGTTACTTATTGTAGTACAGTAAAACCTCGTTAAGTCGTCACTCAGGGACCAAACATTTTTGACGACTTAAGCGGAGTGACTACTTAGGCGGAGTGGGAATTTTTGAAAAAATAAAAACCAAAAAAACACTGAAATACAGTATTTTCATGAATTGCTGTAGGATTCGGTGAGAAAAGTAAAATTTTCAGAAATCAATACATGCAAATAAGTGAGTAGAAAGTAAAAAAACAAAACAAAAAAAACACTTTTTATTGTTACCACATTTTAATCGTTTTAAAAGAAAGGCAATGTCTGTTTTTGAAACGTTCCAGCCAACCGAAATCTTCAATGTTCAACTCCTTAGCAATTTCCATGGCTTTTTCTTTGAGAATCACGGCATAAATCGGCACATTTTGCTATCTGGCATGTTTTAGCCATCGAACTAAAACCTCCTCGATCTTGTCAAACTTCGATTTCCTCATTCTCTTTCTTTTGTCTTTGCAGTCAGCTTCTTCAATTACTTGTTTCGATGAAAAAATATCGCTTAATGTAGTCCTAGGAATATGGTGGTTTTTGGCAAAAGATGTTTTCGAAACATAAAACATTAATTGCACTTTTTGAAAAATCAATTTTTTCTTTAAAAGATAACGAGGTAAGTTTTTGTTTCCCTGGCGTAATTAACCACGACGTAATCGAACCACGAAATTGCAAGAGAAAAAATAGCCCTTATAGCGGGGCTTACTCGCTATGAAATGAAGTCACACTCAGGAGCGGTCAAGAAAAACGTCTACACTTGATAGAGTCGCAGCGAGAAGTGTGCTTTGAATGATTAGCAGCGAGATTCCAAGAACCCAAATCCTCCGAAGGAGTAGGAAAGGAATGAAATGACAGGCAAGGTCGAAAATTCCCCGTAAAGGCTTGGCTTTCTTAAAGTGAAGGGGCGGGGCTGAAAAGACAACACGATGGCATGCAAAATGGAAAAGAAAGATGGTTTTGGCCATTTTTGAGGGTGACGAGTTATCCGGAGTAGAATTAAATTTGGTGACGGGTAAAGGAGGGTTATTTTACATTATTGTGTATGAGACCTTATCGGGACCAAAGGAAAACGACGACTTAAACGGAGTGACGACTTATCCGGGTGACGACTTAACGAGGTTAAGCTATTACTTTCTATTTCACCTATTTAGATGAAAATTAGCAAAACTACCAATATTTAATTACTAAAACCTTATTAACAGTGGGTGTTTTATTGCTATACTCGGTAATGCCTAGATTCGAAAGCATTCTTATTATTCTTCTAAAAAAATCAACAATATTAGCTGCCAGAAACGATACAAAGTGTGTGTGCAGTCACTATTGTAAATCGATTCCTTTTTATTAATTTGTTTTAGGCCACGATAGATTCTGACAAGTTCAAACAGTTGTTTGCCGTTTGAAAGATTCTCCATCAGATATACAGATATTTTTTGTTTTGCTGTATATTGAAAAACTGATGTAGAACCTTATGAAATGGAAGTCATTAGCTTACATCACTTCCCAAGCTTATTGATATTTTTTTTTTTTTTTTTTTTTATATAAAATAAGCATTGAAAAAATTTAAAAAAAAAAAAAAAAAAACGGAGTACAGTAAAGTTTCATGACCATTCCGACGCTCACTCGACTTTACTCCCGGAAAAATACCGTTGACCAATGCTGAGAGGCGTAAGAAAGCAAGGAAAAAAATTCTTGACCTCCGTCGCGAATCCAATCTGGCTACCTAGATAAGCGCCTGTACCATTTAAGAGCTATACCTATGCCCATAAAAACTATTATATTCAACATTAAAATAGTTATAGATTATACTAGCAAAGATTAACAATGTTAGGTTTGTTACTATTTATCTAACTTTCAATGAAAACTAATGCTTATAATACAGAAATGGCAAGGAAATATATGAAAATGGAGGTTTAAAAATCTTGAAATCGAATGACCATAAAAAAAAGGGGGGGGGGGGGGAGATAGAGAAATATGGAGAAAAATTTACGCGAGTTTCATGATTGTTGAGTATCCAATGAAACGTTGTTTTTTGTTTCAACCAAAAATTTAATATAGTTTAGCGTCACATTTTCCATTAGTGGAGAGTTTTTGAACCTTATTATTGACATTTCAAAACCTCTTCCCCATGTTCCGGGAAGTGTTCCTATCGAGTAGCCTGGTTTCTCACAAAGTGATTATTTCTGCAGAGGGCTCTTATTATCCATTTTAATTAGATCCACATGGATATAAATGAATGCTAAACCTAATAAATCATGTGAAATTTTCATACCTCGATCCTCAATTACCTAATTATGTCACAAGCTTTTTATAGGACGATATAAAGAAGAAATGCAAAGTAACCGTTTGTTAACTTTAATGCCTCCGTCCGCGAGTTCCATTGTCTTCGGAATTAATCTTTAAACTGACGAAAGAATCCTTAATCATCTATTTCAACATCATTGAATCGTCTTCTTTGAATAAAACGAGTTGTTTTGCCTTGGACTGGGTTTCAAGAATCTGTAACTCGCAATCAAAGACCTTGCACGTTTACAACGAATCACCGGTTGTTAACCTTGCAATGAAGGTCAGTCAGTTCGAAAAGGAAAACATCATTGAACAGCTGATGAATGAAAGTAAATAAGCAGCTTTATCAAAGTTTTCTCTTTGTTTTCTATTCAATTAAAAGTTAATATATATATATAATTAGGAAGTTTGCCTTTCTCACACTTTGCAAGAGAGACATGAATTCAATAGTGTTCATTATCATTATGAAAGATGAATAAATAAAGGATATAACTTGTTGTGGTTCAAAACAAACAGTTTCTTGGGATTTGCTCTGAGCTTTCGAAAAATACATATCCCTAATTCATCAATAAAACATCAATAAAAATATCAATAAAAATCGATCATAGGGATCAGGGGACTATTGTCCTCGAAATGAAAGTTGGCCGGCGGAAGTTTGAACTGCGCAGCCCTTCCGGCAGCTGATCAATTATGTTTTCCTGTCACAATGGAGGACGTCGTCTGTTTTCACTAAGAAAGACATGTTGATAACGCCAAATTAAAACTTCTCTCGACTATTTAGCGTTATTTCAATTCCAGTTGCTAACAATAAGTATTTATATAAATAAATAAATATATATTATTTATAAATACAATGCTCTTTTGCAAAGTAATAAGCCTTTACCGTAATGGCGGCGTCCTATCATAAAATCAGACGGAAGTGCCTGACCAGACTAATCGATGATACATGCGCAGATCTCATAAAAACAGGGCGGCCATCTCTCATTGGGAGGACAGTAGCGTTTTTAATTCTTAGAAACTCTGCAAATTATATCAGCAATAAGTGCAAAAATTTTAGGATACTAGGCCATCCCCCTGTCTCCCCCTGGTAAGTATGAGATAATCCAAGAAGAATAGATTCCAAGCGGTTATGGCAAAAAGTGAAATTTAATTTTAATCTAGTAGGCTAAAATTAATGAGTTATTTTCTTTTTTCTCTGGCTCTTCTCTCATTGCGCCACACACACACAAACAAAGGGAGTGATAAGAAATAATAATTTGAATGTTAATTATGAATAATGGATAAGACGTCTGACTTTGGATCAAAAGGTTGCAGGTTCGATTCCCGTCGCGAACGTTTCATTATAGTAATTATTTCTATTTTTTACAGGAAATTAACAATTGCGCCGGACAGACAGACAGAGAAATAAAAGATTTTAGTAATATAGATTGTGTTTCTGGAGTAATTTTTGGGAATTCATATACAGTAAAACCTCGTTATTACGCTCGTCAAGGGACCATGACCTACAAGCGTAATAAGCGGGATAGCGCTATAGACGGGAAATTATTTGAGATGGGGAAAGATTTGGACACCATTTTACAGGAAACATATATGATTCTGCAATAGATATACTGCAAATATGAGCTTATTTCCTATTAAAAAGATCTTTGTTTGTGGTTTGCCGGGTGAGTGTGCTATTGTTATGAATTAAGACATTTTCAATGCGGTTCAGATAACTATAACGTCAATTGATACACCACTAGGAGCAACACTAATATATTTTCGGAGCAGATTTAGTGAACACTTTACTTTTGCAATAACCCTTCGCTGCATCGGTAATTGCATCCCTGTTTTTCTTTATTGTTCGCAGACTGGACGAGGGAATTCCTAGAGATTCTGCGAAATCCTTCTGACTTCTGTAGAATTGTCGTCCTACTTACGGAGAATTTGCAATTTTTCACTTATAGAAAGGGATTTTCGATTCGACATTTTGCACAACTGTATCACAGACCCGCATTTCACAGAGTTCAAAGATTCCCTCCTACCAGAGAAAAAAAAAAAAGAATCTTCACAGTGTTACATTTTCTTTTCGATACCAAATTTCCTATATAAAAAAGCGCTACAAGCGGGATTTGAAGCGTTGTAAGAGGGTAAAAGTATACAGAGATGTATAGAAAATTCCAGGGACCGTATAAAAAGAGTGTAAAGAACGGGATAGTGCTATAAGCGGGAGCGTTATATCGAGGTTTTACTGTATAACAGAACTAGAGTACACATTTTATAATTTTGTTTCTAATTTTTTTTTTTTTTTGGAGTTTCTGTAAAATTGATTTAAATTTAAAAATATTTATAAATATCTATAGTCTATATGTATGTTATAGTTAGAAGTGTAGATAGTGTACTACTGGCTCATAATGCGCTGTGTATACTCCAATGTTTTTATGACCAATCGGGGGCTGTTCAGAATAGTGGTCAGCCCAAAGAGCTCCTGCCTTTAATCCAGGGTAAGAATCGAGATACCGTCGAACAGTGAACGCGACTCCACCAGCTCGTCGACTCACTGTTTATACGCCGCAGATTAAAGTAATATTGTGATATTGTTCTCAAAATTAATAATAATTAATTTACTTAGAAATAATTTAAATTTATAGTAATTATTAATAAGTCAAAAGAACAGGGTAAAGATAGTAGGAAGAAATAGAAAAAGAGAGAAAGACAGAGAATTAAAAAAAGATGAATTATGTAATCACTGTTTCACCAATATGTGGTTGAAACTAGTCAAGATCTTCTAAAATTAAAAACAACGGATGGTGTGAAAAGGTGAAAGATGACGGGAAATGAAAGAAAGTCAAAAATGATGATAAAAAGTCCAGAAGAACAGATTAGGTACAGTCTTTTTTTTTCATGATAGTACTGAAGAACTGAAGCTTTCAAGCCCAACATCACACTTACAAGTTAGTAAAGGTCAAAAGTCGCTTAGAATGAGAATTTGTGGACTCTGCATTAATGGAAGGAAGTCCAAAGTAGCGATGGTACAATGTTCAGACCTGCCGGTTGAGTTGGAGAATGTTTTGGACAATCGATAGGTGACAATTGACAAAGTTCGGAAAAGATGGTTTCCTAATGATTCTTTCATACGACAGATTGATGTTGATAGTCGAATTGCCGAACATCCTCAACGCCGATAGTGTATTGAGCAATACTTACAATTCTTCGAATGAAGTTGTTGATGGTAGGGGATTGTAATGATAGTCTCACTAATTGCGGCATTTTAAGTATTTGATAGTAAAAATTAGCTAGCCATAGAATCCCTACAATTGAATCCCATAAAATTGGCTTTGAAACACGGGAGAAAAAGGCCTCTTCCAAGATAACGGTGACGACTGCAATGAAGAAACAAAACTGTCGATTCTAACTTCTTACCGTCATATGAACTTCTTGAAAGTCTTCGCGAAGAGTTACCCCTGTTGTTCAGGTCTTAGTTGGGTCCTAGAAGCATCAAATGATTAATTCCTTTTTTTAAATTATTAGTGCGAGAATGTTTTTAAGATAATAAGGTATTTCAAGCAGATGTTGATCAACAGATATAACGGGAAATTTGTAGCTGGATAAAGGAATTCACATTATATTAATTTTATATTTTGTGTGTGTGTGTGTGTGTGTGTGTTTATACGTTAAAAAAAAAAAGCAAATATTATTTTTACTTAATTTTTTTTTTTTATTGACTAAATTTGTTTTGTAGGAAGTACTTAATCTGTGTAAAATTGAAACTATAAGCACAAATTAGATAATAATTAGATAATTAATAAATAAAAATTACAAATTCTAAAATTATTAAATATTACGTCAAAGATTAATTGCTCCCTTGTATGAATTTTGAACGGAACATCTCTCTTTTTTTTTGTAATGTGTGGGTGTAATTTGAATGCATCTCACAAGAGATATAAACAGAATTATCTCTGAAAACGATTTCCTTACTCTACTTAGACTCCTTCCCGAATTTATGTTTTCAAAATCAAAGAATTCATAAAAGAATTAAACTGTTCAGCTGAAACTATGATAGGCTTTATCATATTTACATAAAGATACTTTCATTACAAAGCAAAAATTTTCCTAAATTCTATTTGTTCGCAGAATGAATTTTAGAGGAACATTAAATAGTGACGCGAGAGCTTTACTTCATCGATTGAACTAAATAAAGGCTTGTCCTCCAACTGACTTGAGTTATATTTGTTTTCCTCTAGCCAAGGCTGAAAGGACATTAACATAAGACTCTACAGTATTACGGAATTATTATGATCTTCTGTTTACTAAGCATATCACTGAAGTTCACAGAAGTCATCCTAAATAAATAGAAAAGTTATACAAAGTTATTATCTTAAAAACATTCTAGCATTAATAAATTGAAAAAAAGAAATTAATCATTTGATGCTTCATTTGAAATTAATTTTCATATTTTCCCAAATTGTTAGTTTTCTGTCATTGCGGATCAGATTTCTTGACGTGCGTAATGTCTAACAGATGGATGTTGACGATCCCGTATTTTCGTGATTTCACGTAATTTACGCGAGAATAGTCTCTATCCATGTCTTCTCACAAAATATTGAAATATTTAAATGAATTATAATACGGGGAAATGCATGAGACTTTTACTACATTTTAATATAGTTCTAATAAATTGAAAACAGTCAATAAGCAAACAATAAATTCATTATGTAGCATTTTTCTAGTGACAGACATTAAAAATACTAAATTTCTTGAGACCTGCTGAAGAGGCTAATGGCGAGATCTCGTGTTTTTCGTAATTCTCGCGCAAACGTGATCGTCAACATCCATCTGTTAGACATTAGTTGCAACAGAACATGACAAAACCATTAAACTTTTGACTAAACTATTCAGAGCTAACTAAATAGGACTATAAAGTAACTAATTAGAAAGCTAGCTTAAATGATATGCAATGAAATTCCGGCTTTTTTTTTCCCCTTTTGATCGAAAAATAAACTTTTGTTTTGATGTCTAAACAGGTCAAGAAAATTTCATTCAGTTTTTTTTTCATCAAATTCAGTGAATTGAATTGAAGGTGAAAAGTTTAATTAAAACCATCTGATCAGAAAAGATTGATTCATACAAGTTCGCTGCTTAACTTAAATCCAGAATATATCTATCGAGATTATAATCTACGGAGGGGTATAGCTTCCCTGCATAGCATCCGGGCAGATACTTTTTACAAGATGGATACAACATCAATGGAAATGAAAAATTCGAATTTAAGATCTTAATTTTTCCTCCGAGTC
Organism: Thereuonema tuberculata; assembly: GCA_023159025.1. Classification (NCBI taxonomy): domain Eukaryota; kingdom Metazoa; phylum Arthropoda; class Chilopoda; order Scutigeromorpha; family Scutigeridae; genus Thereuonema; species Thereuonema tuberculata. Next base: position 37,175,863 of record JAFIDM010000003.1, on the reverse strand, counting down.
CTTTTGCAGTTTTTAATGAATTATGATACTTATTGCTTAATTTGGAAAAGAGATATTATTATTAAAAAGTAACAGAGATCAAATTATAGTAAAAAAAAAAAAAAAACCTGATTTTTTTTTATTCCATAAAGTTATATTCCTGATTATACGACTTAATACCTAATGAAAATGTTAAGTTGCAAAGAAGGCAGGCGATTTTTCTATTCAGATCGTTTTAGATAATAATACAAACCATGTAAATATCAGGATCATTCCTAACAGTATTGCTGCCACGGAAACGACCTTGCAATTCTTAGTTCGAGGACATCTCTCCGGAACAGTTCTAATTGTGGAATGGTAGAGAACGAAAGCACGTGTCTTCATTAAAAACTAGATACAAATGTTGGTCGATCACAATATATAGTCTTCCGTTAAGGTGGGAATGTGAAAGGGATTAAATGAGAATGTTAAATGAAGATGGCATGTTACCGATAGAATTTATTCTTTCAAAATTATTCATTTCTCAATCAATAAATGTATTCCGTCCATTTCAAATATCTTACTTAAGTCGATTGCCTGGTTTCATTGATGATTAAGGAGTCATTTAACAACTTATGGAAATTTACGTATTTTGCTTTTTCTGTCATGGATCATTGTTGACGTCACATACGTTTCTATGAGTTTTGTGTAACAAAGCTTTTTTTAAGTTATAATTTTCAAGTATGTACAATAACACTGTACAACAAATAACACTCTAATAACACTGTACAACAAATAACACTCTAATAACACTGCACAACAGAATTTTAACTTTTTTAATGCCATGAAATGAAAATATGTTACTTTTACTAATTCGTGTCTCCTAAATTCGAATTTGAAGTCAAAGATTCTCTATCACGTACCGTTTTCTTTGGCAACCATATTAATATTTAGTTGAAAATTTGATGTTTTTCGTAGTTGTAGTTCCAGAGTCAAAATTTTAACACACTCAGCGTTGAAAAGTACCTTTTATTGAAAGTAATGTGCTGATTACTGATAAAATGTCAAAGAGTTTAAAAAACTAAAAAAAATTATTACATGCAACATAACTTTAAAAAAAAATGTTAAAAACTTACAATTTTA
>JAFIDM010000003.1:37143649-37166851 GCA_023159025.1 Thereuonema tuberculata | reverse complement strand
ACTAGGCATTTTAATTATACTAGTTAATTTTTAAAAAAATAATTTAACCTCACAATTTAACAAATTTTTATTTTTTTTAAAATTAACTGTTGGACTAATAATAAATATTTGAAATGCAAATCATTATTTTATAAATTTTTTATATTTTTTTTTTCATTTTTTTTCAGGCTTTTGTCAATTTTTTTTAAAAAATACCGAGTAATTTCTCGAAAACACCCAAAAAAATTGACTGTTTTTGAATTTTAATTTAATTAATTACAGAATTTTTTTGAAAATTAAAAACAAGAAAATAGAAATCCCAGATGCTTTACAAGTTCATAATTAAATTTTCAGAATTTTAGGTGCATTGGAAAAATAAATATATAAAAGAAATAAAAGGTTTGCAGTCGCCTGCATTTGCTTGAGTCGGGAACTTCAGTTAAATTTAAATTAAAAATCATTCATGAATACGGTGTGTCGTAATATCAAATTAAGTTAAATTTTAATTTACGATAACATTAGAATCATCAGTTTTATAAAATGAAATTTGCTTTTAGCAATTAGATCGCTGTGTTTGCTTTATTAAATTTACTTCCCTGGCGAAGATCTTGTGCAGTAAATTATAAAATTAAACTCATTCACATTCGGAAGCAGAATTAGAATTTCCATTTATTCTTCGAGTCATATATACATCTATTATTTACCATAATGAAGTTTGTATGTACAAAGTAGATCTCTAAAGAGATAAAAGCCTAGGGATCTGTTCTCTTTCATGATTTAGTTCGTGGATCTTAATTAATTTAGATGAAAACGACAAGGTTACGAAACGCGTTCGCCTTCGATTAATGGAACTTGTAACGGTGTCAACACTGTTAGGAATTAGCAACGCCTAAGTGTTATTAACAATGGAGTAGGTCTTTGCTGCTGAGATTTATGGGAGACAAATGAACATCATTGGAAACGTTTCTGTGTTTGCAATGGAGATAAGTCTTTCTGAAACCTTTCTTCAGAACACAAAGCACGCTACAAAAAAAAAAGAAAAAAAGTGATATCCCAGAGCAGCTGTGTCACGCTTATTGGCGATCATCAGCCAGGAGTAGACACAGTAAGCAGTGAAGTGTCAAGATAAGGGCGACGAGGAATAATTGTGAAAATAAATATAGAAAAAAATGGGCTCTTATCCCGGCCCTCGCCCTAAATAAAAGCAATTTTAAAAAACTAACAAAAAAAAAATACAAAAATTTCAGAAAAGTTATAGAATCACTGCAGTATTTGTAATAAAATAAAAAAAAAAATGCAAACGGAAAATTAAAAAAACAAAAAAACAAATAAACCTCTGGATTTGAGAAAACTAAAAATCACACCATACATTAACAAGGGCTCGCAAAGTATATTGGCCCGGAGCCTCGCAAACGCTGTGGCGGCCCTGGTCTAATCAAATGATGCTTCGCTCAGATTTGTTCCCACGCATGGCAACAAGACATTTGCACACGACACCATCGTTTGAGAAAGAGAAAAACAAAACAAAAAACAAAATGTTTGTTTGATAATTTAAGCATTTCAGAAGCAAATACAGCGTTCCCAATTACAAAAAAAATCGACTATCTCTTCCTGTATTATCAGTTTTTCGCATTGAATGAAATATTTTAGAGTTGTTTACAAAAATCCAGTCCATTTGCAAAGTCAACAACGAATTCCATTTTACGATTTGGTGCGAGATCTCTTTCTGAAATCGTTATTTCCTCTCTTGTAATTTCTGGTGGTGTTCAGATATGAAGAAACCAATTAAAAAGGAGGACATTACGAGGAACCTTTCCATAAATATAAGTTTCATCAGAGTTCTAATTCAAATCAATGAAGCGTTTAGCAAAAGCGTTCTTGCAAAAATAAATAAAACCCTAAAAATAGCTCAGATGTGTGAGTTCTTTTTATCTATCTGAAAATACTGATTATTTTTTTTTTCATTATTTTTAGTTCGCTGATCCAGTTTACATAATAATAATGATTAATGGAAGTGTCAAAGATGCCATATTTTGGGCCATAAATTTTCGATTAAATCGTTCCTCAGAAACGCTCTACTGGTGGAATAATTCACAAACAGAAAATTCAGCATAGCTAGTTATGCTTTAAGGAAATATATCTCGGGGATTGTTTAATAATTTAAAAGTTCTGTGAGGGTTTCGAAAACAAGATTTAATTTGCTCTAGAAATTTGGAACAAAGTTGAATTCTCCAAGATTGATGTACAAACCTTAAAATAAAAATGGACACTAAATGGTCACAAAAAAGAAACCCTGAAAAAGCTTTTTATAGTTTTATACAAATATAAAAAAATACGTACACATGTATACTGTATGTAGTAACACTACTACATTATACACGATATAATTGTCGTTTATTATCGTTTACATAAAATTGCAGTACACAAAATACTGTAGTAAATCCAAACTATCTAATATTTTGAAGGAAATATATAACGGTTTTTTTTTTTTGCTTGATAAAAAAAAAGCAAAAAATAACAAATAAGACAAAAAAAAAATAATCCACTTATACTAATATGTAGTATAAGATGCTGTTTTCTTTCTGTAATAAAAATATATATCAAAATGATAAGTATATAATATAGTATATATTAGAACACTAAAAATATACTGTTACATTATACTATACAATATTACTGTTGTGGTATATGCCTGGTATTTATTACTGAATTATTATGCTGTCGTATATACAGTATAATACTACAGTACACAAAAGAAAAAAAAAACTATAATAAATACAATATTATGTAATGTTTGAAGAAAATGTATAATGTTCTTACCTAATTTTATCTTTTTAAAAATAAGCCTATTAATAAAATGACGTAGCTAATACACGACTGATCGTAAATGTTGCCTCGGCTTTAGAAAAAATGCACGGTCCGATTTGAATCCTCAAGAGTTGTATATTTAATAAAGTTACAAATATCTTTACTGATCACAGTGTAATTAGATTAAGAGAAATCAATTACAATTTGAAGAGAAATCAAACTAAAAGTTATTAATTATATTTTAAATATATTAGATTCATTATAAAATTATACGATTAAAATTTGAGACCAATATTCATTACTGACATATCAAGGCGCTAACCTTTTCACGCTAACCTGGCGATCTTCAGTTGAGAATAGTCAGAATAAATAAGGAGGTGAATTGACGTGTGATTTTCTTTATTTTTAATATGTATTATTGGTTTTAGTTAGATTTGTAGAGGTTCATTTGTCTAAAGAACAAAAGATTAAAAATAAAAAAAATTATACTTTAATTATGAATTACAATTATCGTAGTTATAACTATAATAATAAATTTTCATTGCTCTCGATGTAACAAAGTTAATGATATGAATAAATTAAACGTAAGACTATTTCAAATAGTCCAGAATAATAGATAGTTTATAAACTTACGTATTCTATCAATAGACTAAACACTGATAAAATAAAGATTATCTATTTTTTTGTTATTTTTTTATACTCAAATAACCACATCCCATATCCAATTTCCCTTCGTAGATAGAATAAATATGTCACTACAGTTAGATTTATAGTTATTTCAGGTAGTTTTACAGGATATTCATTTATTTACTTACTTATTTATTTGTTTATTTCTTTATTTATTTTACCTCAGAATAAGATACACTTCCGTTTGAAATAAATAAATGTTTTTCGTTGGAAATTTTGATTTTTACTTAGGAATTATTGTGAATAAAGTGTTAAACTTTAACTATTATTATTTTGATTTACCTATTTTTTTTTAACCTATTTTCCGAGGGCTCATCAAATCATTCTGTCTGTGTGTCTGTGTTCACTGGAGCAATTTCTGAACCGCTGTACGAGTCTTCTTGAAACTTGGTATAAACGTTTAAGGATAGGAGACAATCCAACTTTAGTATTTTACCCATGTAGATCTTTATCCAGAAATATCCAGAAATAAAAAAAGTCCCAAAGAAAATTGTTTAGAACCGAAACAGTAGATTTCGATCTTAAACATATTAATCCGCTTTTTAATCTCTTAATGTCTGAGCAGTGCTGTTTTAAAATAGATTCAAACAGCTTCAGTAAGTAAATGTGGATTTAATTAATGTTTTGAGGGAAAATCAAAACAAAACTACTATTTATATTTATCAGATAGTAAAATAAACAAAACCAAGTAATCCCTTACAATTTGCACCATTCGAGCGACTCTTTGAGTAAGTAGCCAGTGGCCATCTTGTACCGGAAGTGATCTGAACCGGATATCGGAATTTTTTCCAAAGCTCCGGGCCCTGGGGAATCCAAGTGGGGTGAATCATGAGGATCCGACTCCCAGTTTAGACTGTGGGGAGCGTTTTACCCACACACACACGCGCACACAGACAGACAGACAGATTAGTGCCATATTAGTTTCTCCGCACAGGATCGCTAAAAAAATTGAGAATTTTCGCTTGATTTATTTTCACGACGAAAAAAAAAAAAAGATAGAAAGAAAGAAAAATAAAAAAAAAGGAAGAGATTTTTAAGGAAAGTAGGCCTTGAGTTCTTTAAGAACGTTCTTACTTTTTTTTTTATTCAAAGTTTCTGCCAATTCTTACTTCCTAGCTCTTTTTTTTTTCGGATGACTTTTCTTTTATTCTATGATTTTCAATATCTTTTCCAAGACTTTCGTAAACTGGGACACTTCTGCGGCGAATCTTCTGGGAAGTCGTTGAAGGAATCATTGGTTCTTCTTATTTCCTGTTTCTTGGAGCTTAGCTCCTTGGAAGTCATCCTTAATTCACTCCTTGGAATGGACAGCGCTCGCTTCGCAGAAACTGGAATGAAGGAGAATGGCAATTCCCATGTTTCAGAAAACGGGAAAACACTTTATACGCGATTGTTTATTCATCCGAAGAAAAACACTTTAAATCAAAAAACAATATCTCCAGAAGTTCCTGAAACACATTAAAATTACTTTCCTTAAATATTGTTTTATCAATTTTGGATTGTTTCCTGAAAGTCGTAAAAGTGCCTGCATATACTTTTAAATTTTACTTTGTATAATACAAAGTTTTTTTTGCATTTTCTTAAATAAAAAAATAAAATAATAAATAAATAATTTAGCTCAGCTTTAATATTAGTTGCTTAAAGTGAATGAATTTCTGTTTATCAACTGCACACAAACTATACACTTTTTAAGTCGATTAATATCCATGTATAGTATTAGTTTCTTATCAAATGTTTTTCTTGGAAATTTTTGTTAATTTCTCGATAATCAATATAAAGTTAGATCGTCTCTTGTCTTTAAATATGCACGCCAATTTTCAAGAAGATCGGTCCAACGCAACGGTTCAAAAGTTGTTAGGGAAGAAGTACACAAACTCACACATACACTGATTTGGTGAGGCTCACCAAATACCATATAGTCGATATGGTATTTGGTCTCACTTTCAAAGGTTTTGCACATGCGTGATTCTGAAACTTTTCACGTTCCAACAGCGAGACTACGGCGAGACTTTCAAATTACGGTGTAATCCTGTTGTTTGCACTTTACAGAATGAGACTGTTAAAAAAGCAGTGATTGCCTGTTATAAAAACGGTAATTTTTTTACAGTGTAATTCGGCTAAAAATGCTTTTTATCAAATGGGTATAGATACATATTTAGTTTACAAAGTAACGATGGCTCCTTTTCTTCGACAAAAAAAAGTAAAAAACAAAATACAAAACCAGGTTTCAAAGTGTACGCTTTACCATAGCAATCCGGTACATATTCCGTTTTTCGATCAATTCCACTTTCTGTGAGACAGTAAGTGGTCGCAGACCGGAAGTCGTATTTTTCCTCTTCTCTGCAAGTCTAAGCTTCTCAATAAGGTATGACTCATGTCTATGCAACTTATAGTTTGGGCTGTAGAGATAATGACGGACGAACAAAAGAATATTCTAATAAGCCCTTTACTCTTTGTGTACGGGGTCGATAAAAACTAGTGACAAAATGATTAGTTTTATTTTTTATAAAATTTATTTATTTAAAAATATAATTTTCGAAATAATCAAAATCATCTTAATTGGTTGACTTTTAGAAGCTAAAATCCCAATTTTAAATAAGCTATTGCATGATGTTTTAATAGAATCGAGCTGCAGTTTTAATCGAGCTTACAACCATCGTAAATACGGGAATGTGTCGTAAAGAGCCATCTAGAAGAAACTGTATATAATTTGAGCGACCCCTTAGACAGGAGCTATGAAGGTTTCCGTGTGTGTGTGTGTCTGTTTATACCACACTCACAGCCCAAACTGTTGGACTCACTATAGCCTCGATGTTTGGGGAAAATCCTACTTCCGGTCCAAATCACTTCTAATTTTAGATGGCCACTAGGCCTGTGTAAAAAATGAACATTGAAATTTAAATTTTAATCTAGTATGCTAAAATTAATGAGTTATTTTCTTTTTTCTCTGGCTCTTCTCTCATTGCGCCACACATACACACACAAAAGAAGTAATAAGAAACAATAATTTGAATGTAGTCCCCGTGGCCTAATGGATAAGACGACTGATTTCGGATCAAAAGGTTGCAGGTTCCATTCCCGTCGCGAACGTTCCATTGTAGAAATTTTTTCACAGGAAATTAACAATTACGCCGGACAGACAGACAGACAGAGAAATAAAAGATTTTAGTAATATAGATTGATCTGTTCAGGAAAATATTGGTAATTGGAGAAAATTGATGGTTGTTGAGGTTCTTAGGTTATGAAAATAGTGGATTTAACTAGAAAATAAATAGGCAAGGCTTAAACATCTCTATTGACGGACAATGAGGTGATAAAACTTCAAAGCTTAGATTAGTATTTTAATCTAGTAGCATCCTTGGAAATGGCATATACAAAGAAAAAAAGAAATATTCTTACTTTCATTTGAAATCATAATAAACAATAATATAAAATTATTTCAGTTCTTAAAGTCATAGATTAACACACGTATTCATTCCTAGTAAAGACAGGAACAGATCGTGGTGCATATAAATCATTCATGAAAAGGCAGAAGATCAGAGTCCATCTGGTGGCTGGTAATAAAAACAATAGTCCGTTAGGTGCTGTCACCTATGAGTCTTTTTTTATTTTAGGCAGAGAGAGGCCGGCTGGCCAAAACCTTGTCACTTAGTCTAACAGTTGTGGATCTATCTTTTCTAAATCTCTTATGCGTATGATACCTTCGAACTCAATGTAGTCACTTCCGGGTTCATGATGGCCACTGGCCACTTAATCAGAGTTTTATGTAAACCGAGGGAGTGGGTTTTGGCATTGTAAATGCATTAAATGCGGGCATCGCATATAATTTACTTTTGAATTACAACGACTTGAATAAATGAGTTTTGCGCACCAATCAGTAATGATATTACTTTTAACAATTCAGGCGTCTGATAGATTGTGCAAATTGTACGGGAATTGCTTGATTTCGTGTTAACATTTTGTGTTTTTCACTTTAATGTTTAACATCATTTTGTTTGTTTTTATGTTTAATAATTGATTGTTCTTATGTTTTTCTAGCCGGATGCCAAGATGGTGATGGACGTGATTGCCCGAATGGAAGATACAGAGCCCTTCTCAGAAGAGCTTTTGGCTGCGATGAAACGGTTATGGGTAGACACAGGAGTACAAGAATGCTTCGGCCGATCAAATGAATATCAGCTCAATGATTCGGCGAAATAGTAAGCATTTTGTTTTAAAACTATTTTATTATTTTATTACTAACATTATCTTTTTGTTGAAGACATCTTGGGGACAAATCATCAATATACCAGGGTTTCCACTTTACAGTACATATGTTACGTAAGAACTATATGTCACCCTGACGTTTTTCCTATTACGTGGTGAGCAATACAAAATCAAAGTTTGATAAAAGGAAAAAAACTTTTTATACAGTATATTGCTCATCATTTTATCTTGTCATCTATTTCTTCTAAAATATTCATATATATCTGTGTGTTATCTGCAGATTTATCTTAGAGAAATACATGTATCATAACTGGTCTACTTTGTATGTATATGTTTGAGTGAAGAATATCCAATAAAAAAATATTCAAAAAAATAAACAGTGAAAAAAAAAAAAATATCAAACCTACAGACATTGGTTCAAATTGACAGGGATTTTGGGTGTGTTTAGACAGAGAAAGTCAGGGAAATGTCAAGTAATTTGACTTCCATTTTTCTGTGGACAACCTGAATATAGTTTAGACCCGTGATTCTCAAACTGAAATCGGTAAAATCGGACGCGGTGAAATCGGCAAAATAATTGTAATGCAAATTTTACATAACTTAAGTTTATTCCCCTATTTATTATAGTTATTTTGTTAAATTGTGTATTAACTACTTTTATTAATAATATTTGGTTAATTATTACAGAGCGTAATGTCTTTCTTAGTTAAAACGACATAAAATAAGAAATATGTAATAGACTGTCTTTTCAGAAAAGATTAGAGTTATTTTTAATTAAATTTTAAATTTACTTATATCAAGAAATGAAATAAAACAAATTAACGAAGTAACTCTTCAAAAAAATGATACAAATGCAATTTAGATTGAATTAAGAATTGTTATCAAAGAAATTTATAATGCCAACAATTGTATTTGTGAATTTAAGTTATTTGAAACATCCTACTCAATATAGGATACTACTCGTACTTGCAGAATAGCTGCAACAATTGTTGCAAAGGATAAGGCGAATAAAATGGTGAAATTGCCTGTGTGATTTTCAAATTGAAAATTATTTGTAATGTTTCAAAATTTCGAAAGTAGATCACTTAGAAATCGAAATTTAAGTTTATGAGTTCTGGAAGCTTTCAGTAAATGCAATACTGGAGATTTCTGACTGTTTTTGTAAAACTAACTTACAGTCTTAGTTCAGAGCTTTTCTGTTAGGCCATTCAAACGAATCCTCAGCCTACAGGTGCAGGGAATCGCAATGCTTTTTCGGAGGAAAAAATAAAAATAAAAGTTAACTCCGGAAGACCGATAGTTTTGATAAATTACCCTTGCTTAAGAAGAAATTTGTTATCCTAGACACGTTAATTTTTGTCAATATGAAAATGCCCTTTTCTTATTCCATCTCTAATTTGCTTGACAATCAGCTAGTCGAGATTAACAACTGTCCATTTTTATCTTTTCAGTTTTTATTGTTTGTCATGTGCAGGGTCGTTATTTTGTTTCTTTGTCTTTTGCGTATACAAGTTTTCGACTTCACTGAGCTGCGGATACTGCGCGAATCCAGCTGATAAGGGTTTGGAAACCCGAAACAGCCTGTCTTGGATTCCCAGTGCAGTTTTCAAAAACAGCTCAGCGAATTTTATCTGATGTCCGTTTTATTCTATCTTTTTCTTCTTACAAACATAAATATTGTTATTTCGATAATATTACTTCAATGCAATTAATGTTGATGATTTACAAATAATTTATCGAAATTATACTTTTGTAATTATTATTATCATTAGTATTACTTTTGCTTTTTTTTTTCCTCGAGGAGGCGCCCCAGGACCTTCCCTCCCACTGAACCTTTCAAAAATGGAAGAAACACTGTCAATGTAATAATCGCGAAAAGTAATACGAGACACAGGATGTTAATCTAGTTTTCTTGAAATGCCGCCACTAAAATAGAAATAATGTATGATCTGACAAAAAAACGCAATAAATTTTTTCGTTTTCATTATGTTTTCTGTTACTACTATCTGAAAATTTTCATTAATGTTTTCATTCAAACGTTGTTTTAATGATTCAAATCATTCCGTTGTTTCCATCACTGTTTGAAAATAGAAAAGTTAAATTGTCTGTAGTCCTTAAATATATGTACCAAGTTTCAAGAAGATCCTTCAGAAAATTTACGTAAACAGTGTGAGCAATAAGCAATTAGAATATTTCGTTGCACTACGTCTTTGAATTTTTTGAAAAGGGTAAATATCAGAGGTAGGACAACTCGCCTTGGAAGTCATCAATATGAACAAAATATAATAAAGTTACGTTGCCAGTTCTATTCGGCTAAATCATCGGAAGAGAATCGAGTCCTTGGTGACTTCGTTTGCGAACGGCCTCTTGAAAAGGAGAGCCCCAAGGTGAGTCTCGTCCTTGTTTATCGCTTCAGCCAAAAGATCAATAGTTCTTCTGTTGCTGCTCGAGGCTTTCAATTGGAGAATCGAAGATGAAGTTGACGCTGCGGAACCAGACGGATACCAGCAGTGAATGCAGGCACACACCATCAGCAATAAGAATAGTAACTGCCTTATAAAAGCAAAACCACTGGAAATTGACGTAGAAGGTTACAGTTGAAAGCTACATTTTAAAATGCAGCAATACTAAGTATTCAATAGCCATACTGTATTGGAATATTAGCCTGTATTCAGTCAAAAAGACTGCTCGTTTCTTAACTTAATTCAAAATCGTTTAGTATTTTTTAATATAAAACAAGGTAGAGATAGCGATTAGTAAGCCAATCACAAGGCTTCGCAACGGCTTCAGATACGTCATTTATGTTGAATTATTGCTTTAATTTCCTTATTATTATAAATGTGATTGCTGCGAATGCAAAAGGCGCAATTGTTGCGATTGTTGTGCTTAATGATAATTTAAGGAGATTTTAATGATACTTGTCCCCAGACGGACGGACAAAGCGGGATTATCAGGCTTCCTATCAGAAGCCTAAAAGTGTGGTTGTGTATTACATTTTTGTAAGAATGCTACACAAAACATATTTTGCTTAAGAAATTTGATAAAATTTAAGAAATTTTTGTGAAATTTCGGACCTCTGTTTAATAACTTAAGTTTCAGACTTTCGTTTTAATGTAACTCTCTCAATTAGTATATCACTAACTCAGTATGTTCAGAAATAGGCGAATGCTCAATGAACGCCTGAACCACATTTCGAATCCCACAGCTGACCTTGTTGTTCGTATTTCTTTTTCTGCATTCGTGTTTTTTCAGGGACATCCCTTTTGAAGATTGATTTAATACCAGACGACTTACGGCAAAATAGTGTACAATTACCTTCTCTTGTTAAGGTTTAAAGTCTAGACGCATGGTTTTGGATCCAAACCGAACCACGTAAACAGCCACCATCAGTCACGCCACCTATTGGTCAGAAACATAATCTCAGATGTAAATCAACTCTCGTAGTTATCTATAATAGTTATAGTCAATCCATTTGAGGAAGGCAGTCCCCTCAGGCGTTGGGACTGAGAACTTGAAAAAATAGAGGTGAAAGGGTATCAGGATATTTTTACGGAATTAAAAAAAAAAGGCCTTATGTGATCTTTTTTTTAGTATTTTGAGAATTCAGCTCTTCGGAAATATAGTTACTTAAAGCCGATAATAACGAGGTGAAGCTCTGCCAACACTGTTGCGATCTTTCCTCCCTATCCCCACTTACCTTATACCCTTTCTCCCCTATTTTTTCAAGTTCTCAGTCCCAACGCCTGAGGGGACTGCCCTCCTCAAATGGTTCAACTATACACTGGTGAGATAGAAGTAGAAAGTCTTCTGTGGACTTCTACTATATTTATTTATATTATAATTCTTCTGTATTTATTTATATTATAATTTACCGAATTTGAAACGAATATATTTTTTTCTAAATAACGACTGGTGATTTTTTTTTTTAAAGTTACTGACTTTTAACACAAAGATAGATCAAACATATAACATTCTCTTAAAAGAGACATGTTTTTATTTTTTTACTGTTGAAGGCTTTCATATACTAATGCTTTCACATCATAAATACAGTTGAGCAGATTTCTTTTAATATTTTTAGCTTATCTTTAATAGAATAATAATAAAAAATTGCAAATAACGATAAGAGACAAATTTTTCTTAATATTTATTTAATTTATAAGAAATTAAAGTTAAAATAAAAAAGTTGAGAGTTCTTTACTTTTATTTCTAAACAAAATATTTTTATGACTCTAAATACAGGATATTATCACAGGATTAATTTTATATTCTTAGGTATATTAGCAATATTGAGAATGCTTTTTAAATCCAAATGAGCACATCCATGTATCCGTTTATGCCTAAAACCTATTGTGGTGAATTAAACCGGTCCGATAAAAGAAGATAGACTGTGTCTTAGTTGGATCTGGACTCAACTGAACTCAACTGAACTCAACTGAACTCAACTGAACTCAATTGAACTCAACTGAACTCAACTGTTTGTTCTCGGGAGAGTATGGGTTTAAACCCATTGTACATGAAAACTCGAAAATCCCGATAATCGGGTAATATGGGTCTTAAGCAAAACAAATCCTTCAGTAAGCGACTTATTGGTCCTTAAATAAGTTTATTACGATAAAAAAATGTCACTATGACACTAGTAAAGCTTTCTTAAACTCGACAAAAAAGCATTTTATTACCATAATTTATTGTACAATCTAGGCAGGAACTGTACATTTAGTCAAAATAAAAAGCGAATGTTTGGCGTACTTATAGTTATGTTCTTGTTATCATAGTTAAAATTATTATCTATTTGAACATTAAATAAAAAAAAAAAATGTCTAAAAATCTGATCCGGATTATCCGGTGATCCGGATCAACGAGGGCCGGATAAACGAGGTTGTAGTGTATCACGTAAAAAATGAGAATTGTAAGTAGATTTTTTTGTTTTGTTCCTTTTGTTAAACTCATTTTCCATTGCATAATTGACCTTTTTTAAATTAGAACGCTTCATAATATAAGAATAATATACAGCAAAAAAAGGCCAACAGCAAGCGATGGAGAACATCTTCCACAGACACGATATCAGGAAGACAAATCGCCATGACTTTTTGGCTAGTCTCAAATAAGGAGCATTTGATCATGAAAACGTTCAATTCTATATTTTCTAAAAAGCTGTGAATTTAATGCTGAGGCTCCAAGTTAAAGAAAGAAGTCGAGAGAATTGTTTACAAAATTCTTTTTTTTTTTTTTAATTCTTGTAATGTATTTTTTTAATTTTATTTTAATCTATTAGAAATATTTTTAGATTTGCTTTTTATACATTCGAAAATATACATACAAACAAGATCTCGAGATACGACCATTCGCGGTTATAATAAAGATTCCATAAAGCCTTCATCAACCCTTTCGAATTGCATATACAACGATCGTAGACGAAAGTGTTTGTATCTTGTTTCGGGAGTTTCCACGTAAAGAAACAAATTGCGCTGCCGAAAATAGCCTTTAAGTTAATAAAACTACATAACAAACTTAAAATAGTTTACATTATTTTGCAGCTATGATGTAACTATATGTATATACTTTATTATTGCCGTGCCGGCGTGGTCGTGTGGTCTCAGGCGTCGGTCTGCCGTGAGGCCAGTGTGCCGGTACCCGGGTTCAAATTCCGGTCGAGAGCATGGATGTTTCAATTTCCTTTCCTGTGTTGTTAGCCTCTTCTTCACTTTCTCTTTGGTCTGACGTCATTCCGTAATGGCGTCTTGGAGAATGCAACGGGAAACCACTCCAGTATCTGTTCCCTTGTATAGCTACGGCTTCTCCTGACTTGTTTTAATCGTGCGCATGTTTAGCAACTTGAGAAAATATTAGCGTATTTAATTAATTTTCGAACAAAATGAGAAATTTTGAAAGTTCTGTTTATATTCTCCAGATTACACTGAGGCCGTTCCTTTGTATTTTCATGTCATTCGATAAAGAACATAAAAAAAAACTGTTAAAAGAAGGTAGGGGCGCGTCCATTATGTTTTTTAAAAAATTTGGAACCCCCTCTCCCCCTTGTGAGATTTGGTAAGATGTGGTGGGACGTTAGGGGGAGGGAGGTCCCCCCTCACGTGAGATTTCCCCTATAATTTTTAAACTATTTAAATTTATTTGATACGTTCATGTATTTTGCTTCATACCACTAAATATCTAAAGCGTTACTGATGTCTTCTATGAAATACATTTTTTTATGTGAAAGAAGAGGAGAAAAATACCTACGTTTAAGGTGCACTATAACGAATTTAATTAAATTTAGTAAAAGTAAAAAAATAGGCTGCGACACCACCTTTCCTAATTCTTCACTCACTCCATGGGCATTCATATGCTTCCTCTATTGGATTGGACACATGACGTCCTTGTCTTTTGGTAGTTTAGGAAGACAGTCATGAGACGTACCTACATATCTTCTCGTATCTACATATTGACTGTCCTTCATAGGTGCTTTAAAAGCCTCACAAGACAAAAGCCTATTGAAATCATCAGCGTGAGATGTCGCCGAAGACGAAGAGTGTTTGGCACTGCGGATAGCGATGTACGTCGGCCCACTGTAAGTAACATCTTCAGGGCGCCCCATCTCATTAGGTTTGATTTCACAGATAGCGTACACACTTGGAATTAATTTATGTTGAGAAGCAATCACGAATTCGTGATCCGGCAGAGAAACTTCGTACTGTGTACGCGCATGAGCAGTGGTGCCTGTTTGTTTGCTGCTACAATGTTATAATCTGTTAAAATATGTATATTGTAAATTTTTGGAAAATTATTTTTGGAAATTTTTGAGATTTCTTAAATCTTTTAGGTGAACCTTGCATTCTGTGTTTTGGACCTCATCTTTAAGCAAAAAGTTGCAATATCCTTGAAATTTTCACTTTTTTTTTTAGTACGTAGAATGAGAAAATGACACTCTTGGGAAACCAAAGTACGGAACGAATTGTGGAAATGCTCATTGTCTGCTTTGATTTGAGAGAATTTGCAAGAAAAAATTTCGAATGAGAAGGGAAAAAAAGTTTGTAATTGTTCACACAATGAACTTGAAAAATAAAAAAGACAAGATAATTTACAAACACTTCTTAAAGTATCTGCAATGATTTCGGAGAGAAGACAGTAAGAATTTGATCAAAAATAACAAAGATCTAATGATAACCGTTAAGGATAGATTTTTGAAGCCTTGCAATGAATTTTGGGCTGCGCCATTTTTCGTAGGATGAGGACATCGAAAGATTTACTGAACAACTTGTCGTTTGATTCAGTGGTTCCCAAACTTCTAAGCCGCTTCTCCCCGAAGCACCTCAACGAACTCTCAGGGCGCCGCAGCATCTTTCAGATTTTCGAAGGAAACACACAATTTTCAGATAGCAGAAAGTCATAATCTAGGTTTTCTTCTGGACAAAAAGCTGTTGAGGCATTAAGAGCGCCGTTAACCAAGAAAGTTCGGGAACATCCGGTTTAAATCTAAAATTGCATTAGAAATGAAAAAAAAAAAACCACTTCACAGATAGAAAACTTAGCGATCTCGTACAATTTGCAATTTATCAAGCGTTGTTAAAAATGACACCACTATTGATTGGCGCGCAAAACTCATTTAAGCCGTTATAATTCAAGGGCCCAGTACAATTTCTTTCACGGCCTCCTCGGTAAGCATAGAAATGGCTTTTGCAGGAGAGTTGCTGCCGCCCAATCATTCCAGTGGAAGTGATCTTCCGGTTGAGTTCATGTACAAGTCCTTTTTCCCCATTCGGGCGACTCTTTGCGTAAGGCGCCTGTGGAAGTGACTTTGAACCGGAAATGGTAACTTTGGGTGGAGGTATCATATTCATTCACAGCATAAAACAAACCGTATTCATAGTGGAACATTTCTGCAAATGCCACCAGAATGTGAGGGCGCGCTGTTCGGCAGCACATTAGTTGGGCAGTGTTAGCCATTGTCATTTGAGACGCTGACTTTGTGTAAGTAGGATGTACCGCTTCACTAATGCTGAGAGGGCAAACACGCAACTGCCTTTGGGCAGCGAACGAAAACGGATGAACCGCTGTACGATTATATCGTGAACGGTTCCCCAATAGACTTGTGTCCAATCATCAAATGTCTGCGCGTTTGCACCAGAGATTGTGTGAAACTGGATCATTCGACGGAAACGGGCATGATTGTAAGTTTACACCTTACTGTCATAGTGGAAACATAAGGCTAATAAACATGTTGTCTTCCTTACTTGTTATCTTTTATTTCTGAACCGTAGCACAGTGGGGTATTTGGGTCAAAAACCTGGCTAAAAATATTTACACGTTGTTTCCTTAATTTTATTAAGTGAAACTCTTGTTTCTTGAATATTAACTACTTCTTCACATAAGGGGCGTATATAAGGGGGGGGGGGGGGGGCCCCCCCCCCCGAAATAATGAAGATATGTCCTCCCAACGTTTTTTTTTGGTTGAACAGATAGGTTTTCATTGGTTTTTTTTGTGTGGTTGATTAGATTTTTCGCCCCCCCCCCCCGAAAAAATATTCTATATACGCCACTGCTTCACATATTATTGATAGGGAATATAGTTCCTAAACCTGAAAAAGTCAGGGAAATCTGGAAAACGAGGGAAAATTATTAAAATCAAGTAAATTATTCTAATAGATTTCTTTCGTGCTCAGAGAGAATATTCTAAACAGTGATTATGTACCAAAAGAGTGTATAAATATTGTTTAGTTGTAACAAATAAGACAAACTATTTCAAGAATTTCCTTTTTTAAATAGCTAGTCTTTTCTTTGGAGCAGATACATTGAAACAACAAATTAATCAGTCAAGATTTACGAAAAAATGTTTGTCGTTAATTTTAATTAACTAACCGGACAGTTCTCTTATGTGAAGCACCAGCATCTCATCGCCCCATTCATTGCCTTACAAAATGTTCAATGGTTAAGAAATGTCTTCTTCATCACTTTCTTCATCTTCGCTTTCTTCAACACAACTTCCACAACGACCACCTTCAGGTGGCTCTGGCAGAAGTGCGAATGTCTCACTGCTAAAAGGTTTACTTTTTTTACGAGACTATTTTCTTGAGCAGCTCATCACCGGATCGCTTGAAAGAAAAAGCCGGTTTAGAACGTCCCTATTGCAGATTGTTCGGTTAAACTTCCTGGAAAATTTACTTCTGTACATCCTGAAATGTTTATTTCTGGCCTCAGCAGCTTCTTCTGATAACTGTCCTATGGGTAAAATGGCATGAACCAAAACTTTATGCATTGTTGGTGTCATGGGGTGCCAGCCGTTCAGACTTACCTAAAGCCTAGGTGTTTCATCAGCGTATAATTGAAATTTCTTATCATCAATGTGATGCCCACTCGTAATGGCTTCTAATATCACTTTCAATCTCTTGATGAGATTAAGGTTTACTCCAGTGATGCTTGACGCTGTTTCTGGATCGGAGAAGAACCGCCTAGCTGTGTTTCCATCATTGGTGTTCCGAATCCGTGTTTGGGAACATCAACAAGGAGCCTTGGTTCTTCCTTACATTTTTTTTGGATTTCCTTTTTTTGTGTCACTAACGATTTTTTTCTCCTCTGGGCTTCTTGCTTGCCACTTCTTTTTTGGGATTTTGTAGGCCCAATGAAGCACTGATTCCAGAAATCTGATTCTTGTATGTAATGTGTCAGGATTCACGTCACCACGTAAATTCCCCATAAGGACCAATTTCCAACTTATTAAATTACGTTTTACTCGAAAACGGCAACAGATGGACGGAAATATATAAGGATAAAAAATGTGTATTTTGATACGTTCTTTAACTTTTGTCTCAAACATTTTTCTGTATTTTTAACTGTTTACAAAATAATTATAAAAATTCTTATTTTGGCCGCAATTTTCCAAGATGGCGGCCTTCATTTTACTGAGATTTTTTTGGGACCTAGGGTGGACTTCCAGGACATTTTCCTGCATGTTTCCACCAATTTTCAGCCTGTTAATAATTTTTTCGGGCCAAAATCTAATTGCACCGAACTTAGAACATTGACGCTGCAGTCAGTTTTGATTTAACATTTATCGGCATTATATGTTTTAAAAATATTTCACAGACTAAAGCAACTAAATGCGGAATTTTTTCTTTTTGAACTTAGTTACCAATAGATTAGTGAACAAGAATATCAATGGCAAAAAGCTTGACAAAGCCTGACACACAGTTAAAAAGCTTGCTCAAAAATTACTTTTTAGAAATAAATTCGTTAAAAATACGTTTTTATGTTTGTTTTATTTTTTATAATATAAAATAATTACAAAACAGACTATCTAATAATATTAAAACAACGCAATTACCTTTATAAACATCCGTAGAAAATAGGATTCAAATCCGAAGGTCCGTTGTCTCAGAAAAAATTTGTTTGTAGGTACAAGTCATACGTGAAAAACACCGAACAATCGCGACCACTGAAACAGATACCTGAACTTCAACTGACCTGGAGAGCCACCAAAGATGGCTAATTCGTCAGAAATAGATTTAGGGTGACTCACAATTTAGTTCCCTTCACGCCGGACAGCTTTTCACACCTATAGAACGAATTTGAGTTTTTGCCTTTTTGGCCAGGTTTATGGCCATAATACCCCACTGTGCGTAGTGTAACTTCCAGCATAATCGGGTGTCGTTTGACATACGTTCAACTACGAATTAAGTTTGTTTTTGCATTCCTGACCTGCCTTTAAAGTTTGTACAGGGAATTTTGAATCACCCTGTATATTCAGCAGGCAATATCATAACTTAAAAAGAACTTCGAAATAATTTAAAACTTATATTCTTCATAATATTATTTCTTAAAATTTCTTTTCTTTCATTAAAATCGTAAAAACAACAAAAACGAATTATTTGTATACAAATTATAATATCTATTAAATACAAACAATATTATCTAACTATTGATTTTAATAAGCCTCACTTTTATTTATATAAACTCATGTATATATATCACAATATTATATATCAGTGAATTCTCATAAGGGCAATTTTGCTGCTTAATGACGTCATTGTGTAACGTTTCTGAGAAAATTTCGTTATATTCTCGTTTTTTTGATGTAGGAAAATCAGCCTAATAGACGAAACGCTAAGGACTTATTTATAAATCGAAAAATTTATTATTAAATCGTTAGCAGAAATCCGGATAAGAGTGCTTCACTCGAATAGTTGAGCTTTTAATAAATTTTGATTGTGAATCACCGATAAAGAATTATCGACTCTTTATTTCGAATGAAGAGAAATCGGATACAAATGAATCACCACGGTATCGATGGCACATACAATTATTTAAGTGTTGTTGAGCCAATAAATGTATTATAAAGTTATCATGTTTTGTTGCGATGCAGTGGAACATTAAACCAAGTCAAAATATTTTTTTTTTAAAAAAGTATTTATTTATTAATGTATATAGTTTTGCGGATGACTTTCTGTATAACTCATCAATTCGATGATTCAATGACGCTACTGCAGGGCTCTTTTAGCTGTATGAGATTAAATACATTGCCGGTGTAAGCAAAACTAAACTGACTCCGAAAGACCTACAATTTTTTGATAGATTTCGTCTTAAAATGTAGTAATTTATCTACAAAATATACAACACTTCTGTAGAATAGAATAATATTTGTTTATTTAATGAAAATTCACAATTAAAGTTGAAATCGCAGTAAGAACTTGCTACTTCCGGTGACGAAATCGGCGGTTGAAATGTAAACATAAAATTGGACATCCATCTCTGCTATCAGCGCAAAATACGTAAATAATAACGAATAGAAATGGTTCCTGTTCGTTTTTGTTTACGAGAACCTTCAGCGCTTTTGCGCATGCGTCAGGTCTCCTTCGATTTCTTCAAAATAGGGCTGAGGAGAAATAGAGGGGATGTTTACTTTTTATCAGTGTTAGTTTACTAGAAGCTGCGTTCTATTTACGCTTTTCGGGAAAGAATTAAGGAAAATTATTGTTTGTTTTTTTTGTGGGAGAGGGAGGGGGGGGGGATTTTTACTTTATTTATGTTTTAATATCTCATTGTCCTTAAACAGTAAATGTTAAATCCGTCGATTAATCCATTGCGGAAGATTTCATGAGATTAAAATCAATCCGATTGATCAGTTTAAGTAAATAATAAGAACTATTTCTAATTTTTGGCGGCCCCTAGATTACAGCTTGACTGTAAAACATATGGAATCGCTCTTGCTTTTATGCTTGCTGGATGTCACACTCTGTAGTGGCCAAACGGTTAGAGATATTAGAATGAAACCTTCGCCATTGTGTTCAGCATCAAAAAGTAGGTGACCACGTCCAAAAAATCAGACCTCTAGGATCTCTCCCTGACCGGATGTGGGGGGGGGGTCAAAATTCGGTGCTTCAATATGTTTTTCTTTTATCATATCTGGCAAAAATGTGACCACCACCAATGTGTTCAGAAGGGTCGATATTGGGAGGACGTCTATCGCCGTTTTCCTCTTTATCGGAAGCGACCACTTTTGACCCCCCAACTTCCGGTTTGCTAAAAGCGTCCATTAGGTTCATTGTAAACGCTGATTAGGTTCACTCTACGTTTGTTTATAAAGTTGTGCATATTATGGGGCCGCTTTGCTGTTGACACTGTCTAAAAGCATTAATTAGCTTGGTTTTTTTTTTTTTTTTTCAGAAAATGAAAAAATTGGTACTGTCTGTATTCATAGCAGGGGCGTATATAAGGGGGGGCCGAGGGGGCCCGGGCCCCTCCCGAAATAATGAAGATATGTCCTCCGAACGTTTTTTTTGGTTGAACAGATAGATTTTCATTGTTTTTTTTTGTTTAGTTGAATAGATTTTTTGGCCCGGGCCCCCCCCGAAATGTCCTCCCAAAGTTTTTTTTTTTTTTTTTTTTGGTTGAACAGATAGGTTTCCATGGGGTGTCGGCCCCCCCCCGAAAATATATTCTATATACGCCACTGATTCATAGATATTATAATTTGAAAATAAACGTAAACTTCTAAATTTCACAATTAAAAAAAAAAAAAAAGGAAAAATTACATTTTAAGGAAAGTTAGCTTCAAATTCTTGAAACCTTGTATTTTAATACGTTCAATGTAAAACAAATTTTAGACATCTTTAAAAATATGTTAATTCTCTTTTAATAGCCAACAAATATCAATCACGAGTTGCAGAATTAGTTTAAATTAAGTAACGGTTTCTGCCAATATATTCGGTAAATAACGTTAAGAATTATGGGGTCTTCAGATAACTGAATGAATTGGAGAAAGAAGTGCGTAAATAGCAACCGATTTCTATTTTAATTTGACTTTCATCGCGAAACGTCTGCTGGCAAACAAATACCCTGTACCGAATTTCCGTTTCATTTCCGCGGCTTCGGCGACACCTCGTTGTTTTTTATGTCGTTGTTTTTTTCTAATACAGGAAATTAAAAGATTTTTTTTCTTTCGTAGTGAACTAACGTGTTTAGGCTTAAAAAATTAGGTGGGAATCTGGTCTTTGGAGTAACTTAATAAAGCTACAATTAAAGAAAAACAAAATTAAAGCTTAAATCACAAAAACAAAATTTAATGTTACATTTAATTTATAGTGAAACGAATTTTAGCATTCACGTTAGTTAGTGTTATATTTAGCTTATATATATTGGTTACAATGATATTTTGTGATACAGAGAAGGATAAGATTTTTAATTGATTAAAACTTGTTGTAAATATGCATTGGAATAACAATATGAAAATTTTAATAATATATCGTTTCGAAATTGAACTATTCCGTTGTCTACATAATATACGTTTTTTTAACATACATACATACCTATGATAAGGTCTAATTTAAAAATTACACACATTAAGACGTCCAAAAAAATAATTTAGTAAAATATATATGTGAAGGTGCAGACACACTGCCAAAAAAAATATCTTGTACTGTAATTACCATCCTCCTCCTTCGTTCATCTTGTGTTGAGAATTGATGATAAAGAAATGTAGGCGATACAACGCCTAGGTAATGAGATTTTTTATTTAATACAGAGTACCTGGAAGACAAAGCTTCACTCGGTAAAATAAAATGAAAATAAAGTAATAACACTGTAGATAGTCACCTGGTTATTTAATCCATTTCGGGGAAATGGACAGCTACGCAGTAAATATACGCGACGTTGAAAGCAAAAACTTTAAAAATTATTATTTTATGACACGTAAAAATGTACAGAACACGAATTTATTAAGAATAAAATAAAATGAAAGTAAAGTAAGAACATTGTAGACAATATCCTGGTATATCATTTATATATATATCCAGCTCAATCATTTATCCCCTAAATAAGTTTTCCCGAAATCGAGACCTAGCTAAATCGCTTTCTCGCACCCGAAAACGGTAGATTCACCCCATTTCATCAAAACTCCTCAGGCCCATTTTCAAGATAAAACTTAGAAGAATAACTCGCTTTGTAGATTGATTGATTTAATATTTTTAAACCGTGAGTAACGGAAACCGCGGTTGATGAAACAGAGGATATGGTGGAGTATTTACAAACAAAACAGCGGGTGACATTTGGATTAACCACGGTTAGAAAGGTGGCTTAGAAAGGAAAATAATTGAACTTAAAAATGACAGTGTTATCAGGAAGCAAACATAAAAAGTAAATAGAACAAATTAAAACAATATAAAGGTAATAAAAATAATAATAAAACGATATAAATGAATCAATCAATAACTAAATAAATACATAAATAAATAAAAATGTAAGTAAAATAAAAATTGATGTTTTTCCCATTTTATTTTTTAGTAATTTTTATATTATTTTAATATATTTTGTTATTTCTCTAGTTTTTATTATTTTTTATTACAGATTCCTGATCATCATCCCATCCTTTATTGCCATTCATATGTTCATTTATTTCTCTCTCTCTATCCTCCTTTTATATATATTAATTACAGATCCAATTGTGCGGCGCTCTTGGTCTCTTGTTAATATAATGATTAAATTTTTAAAAACATAAAATACTTAATAGTTTTTTTCCTTTGCGTGTTCGCCTCAAGATACTTCGACACATGTTAAATTCATTTCAGATAATATATATTTATTATAATACACTCATGGACAAAAAAATTAGCGCACCAAGAAGGAGTCGTCAAAATGAAACGAAAATTTACATACGCAATGACTACTTTGATATAAGTAAATGATTAGAAAATCAAAGAAAAAGGATAATTTATTTCAGAGAAAAAGACAAAAGAACGGAGGAGTTAATACTCCGTTGGACCCCCTCTAGCGCGAATGCACGATGCGATACGATCGGGCATTGAGTCATACAAGTTCTGTATGATGTCTTGAGACATTTCGCTCCATATTTGCTGTAACCTTGCCTCTAGTTCGTTCAAACTCGTGGGATGCCCAACTCGTCGTCCCAAATGATCCCAGATATGATCGATTGGAGACAAATCTGGGGATCGGGCAGGCCAAGGAAGGGTAGTAACAGTGCGGAGACAGACTTGTGACACCCTTGCCGTATGAGGCCGAGCATTGTCTTGTTGAAAA
>JAFIDM010000003.1:37094444-37138649 GCA_023159025.1 Thereuonema tuberculata | reverse complement strand
TAATTTTTTTTTGTTCAGAGCAACTATAGTAGTTACGTAATTGCATTCAATTCTCTTCAATCGAAATTTTCTGGAATTTGCCAACGTACTTTTCCCTCTTGCCTCGAAATGAAATCTTGGATTCTCATCTGCAGCTTATTAAAGCTTGTACAGATGTAAAAATCCTTCAGAGTAACAAGAAACTACAGAAGATCAAATTACTTTTCTGGTTTTTTTTTTCCGTAAAAACTATTTTTTGGCTGGTAGTTTTGTTTAGCTCATTTAGTTAACAGAACAACTTGTTCGTCCTTGGTTCGAAGAGATAAGAGGAAGAAGGGAAGAATAAAGAATGAAGGAAAAGGAAATGCATTGCCTCTTTTATTCCTTTACGCCGTTTTTATAACAGTTAAATATGGTTTTTCTGCATCTTGTTGTAGAATCGGATCAGTAGTTATGAGATAAGAAGGGAAATAAACTTCGTGCCTCATTTATCTTCAGCCAGTAGAAAATACAACTTAGTGAGGCTTGAAGTTTACAAATTAAGTAACAAGAACACGAATACACTTTTATGTAATATAATTTGAGGCTGAACCACAGTCTGTGTCGAAAACAACATTGTTAAAAGATTGGTGAATACTGGTGACGAGTCTATTTTACTGTTTCGGTCTCATAAAATTGTCTATCTGGTTTGTTTTATTTGATCGGTGACAATGAGTCTGTCACTAGCGATCCAAGCGGCAATTTTTGGCAATTGTATATTTCTTGCTGTTATTTTCATAGTAAATGATTGCTAGTACTACTGTCCTCCCAATGAATGATAGCCGCCCTGTTTTTGTGAGATCTGCGCATGTATCATCGATTACTCTGGTCAGACACTTCCGTATGAGTTTATCACTGGACGTTGCCATTACGGTAAAGGCTTGTTACTTTGCAAAAGAGCATTGTATTTTTAAATAATATATATTTATTTATTTATATAGATACTTATTGTTAGCAACTGGTATTGAAATAACGCTAAATAGTCGAGAGAAGTTTTAATTTGGCGTTATCAACATGTCTTTCTCAGTGAAAACAGACTACGTCATCCATTGTGACAGGAAAACATAATTGATCAGCTACCGGAAGGGCTGCGCAGTTCAAACTTCCGCCGGTCATCTTTCATTTTGAGGACAATACAAGCGATAATTGCATTCCATTAACTTATTGTCAGATCACAGTGACATAAAGCAGAGAATCCCAAAGCTTTGATTCGACATTAAAGTTAAATCTGTGGCGATCTGACTGTGTCTTTATAACTATATATCTGATGCTAGTAAATGTAATTCCATGGCTCAAAGGGAATTGGCTGTCCTTCCTCATTTATACTTTAAAATCAACAAACAAACATTAGTAAAATGTTTTTTTTTTAGGTATGAACATCTTTTTTTAAAAAACGTATTCTTGACTCAAAACCTCTTGAATTTCTTGTTTAATTTCAGTTTTATTTTGTTAACACGTTGTTTTAAACAGTTTAATAAATGAACTGTTCACTGAAAAACCTACTATTAAAGTAGAATCTAACAATAAAGTTATCTACTATTAAAAATTGATGTTTTTTTTTTTTAATATTTTTTAATAGTTTCAGCAGAATGCGGATTAATACTATAAGTAACGTAACTTAACTAGCGAATATAATTACTCTATCTTTTTTGCTTTTCTTTGAATTTAGTGATATTTCATTCGTTGAGCAACTTTCCGCCCACACACATAATTAGACTAATAAATTTACACGTTAAAATATTAAACACGACCGGTTGCATTAGCAAAACTGCTTAATATCATCAGGTCTTTTATTATTGTTATTATTAGTGATATTTCAGTTTCTGATCGTAAATGTGCTTATATATAAATATGTGTGTGTGTATGTTATTTTTGTCCCTATAACAGTTTTTATCATAATAATATTACATTAATAATAGTAATAGCATTAAAATTTGACCGCCCTTAAGTAAAATGCTAAAAACGGTAGTTTCTTCCTCTTAATTGGCATTTTTTTTGCTTCATTATGAAAAACAAAAAAAACAAAAAAATAACATCCTTGTGAGATTATCTGTTAGTTTTATCTACTCCATCGATCAGCTCGTGTAATAACGGCTATTGCCATTAATGAAATACAGTGCAACTTGGATAATTCGAAGCTGAAGGGACCACTACAAAACTTCGAATTATCCAAGTTTTCGAATTAAACAAGTTACATCTTTTAACTTTAATTTCAGGTCCACTGAATGCTTTAAAAGATTATTCTGTCAATAAGTAAATATTTATTCAGAAAGATCATGGTATGAAAGACTTAAACACTATATGTATGTAAACAAAATAAGATTTATACGTATTACATTCAATACAGAATTATAGTTTTTCAATGTCTGATTGTTTTGTAGAATTCAGTCGCTTAAGAGTAGCAAAATCATCAAGCATGTTTAGTGAACGGAAAACAGCTTCACTTACGTCGGTTTGTCCTTCAATGTAATGACGAAATTCGGCGCTATCCCGTACTCGTTGGCGATTTGGCATTTCTTCTTCACACCCTTTTCCACCTCACGAATGACGGCGACCTTTTCAGCGAACGTTAAATTCTTGTGCGCGTGGTTTACTGAAAGACTTGGTGACACTGACAGCAGGAAGCTCGAATGGTGTCTGAAGCGTCACGTGTCGAACGATGACGGGAAGGGGATTTCAGTTGTCACGTATCGAATTTCTTAACGATGAACGCCGAAAAGTCGTTTTGGTTCGAAATTTTTTATAAAAAACTTCGAATTAAAGAGGTTGAGCTTCGAATTATCCACGATTTTTTAAAATTGATTTAATAAGAAATTCAAGGGACTAAGAGAAATCTTCGAATTAACCACGATTTCGAATTAAAGACATTCGAATTATCCACGTTGCACTGTATTTTTATATTTTTAGCATTTTTGTAAAAAAAAAAATATTAAATAGAAAATCACAGTACTGTCTTTCTGGGACGTGGGTCACAGATGTGATGCTCCTCTGTTATTCCGAGTGATCGACGGTAGCGCCGCTCTATTGGAATAATTGGCTACTATTGGAGCTACGTGATTCCTCTTTTTCTTCATCCCGTTGATCGCAGAAGACATTATCTCCTGAGCTACCTACACTCGTTCTACGATACGGGTGTGATGCTTTAGTCTTAACTAACAAATGTATGATGAGGATTCATTCTACTCGAACTTTAGCAGTTTTGTAATTTATGTGGCGAAACAGACAGAATCAATGATAACAAAGTCACTGATCTCGGATTTTTATATATCTACATAATAAGCGTGAAAGTTTGTTTGGTTGGTTGTGTGTGTTTCAAACGTTCCTGAGGGTATGCATATCTCCGAAAGCTCTTCAGTTGGAAACACGAAATTTGACATAAATGTCCTTTGTCAAAATCTAAAAGATACTTATTTGACTAAATTTCGATATTCGCGTCCTAAGGGGTGTAAATGGAAAGTGGGGCAAACTTCGTTGAAGGGCACGTTAGGATGTAAATGGGAAGGGTGGGGTGGGGGCAATTTTCTTACAACCATGTTTTAAGGCCTTAAGACGCACCGATTCCTTTTTGAATCGCGCCAGAAATTCACAATCGAATCAACTGCGCAAATTTCCGAATGTTAAAAATGAATTACAATATTCTACTGCGAGTATTTTTTAGAATTTAAACTTTAAGTTAATTTTAGTTCTATGTTTCAGTTTTAGTTTCCTTGTTTGTTTGTTTTTTTTGAATAAATAAAAGGTTTTTTTGTACTTTACATATGCTAGGCTTTCGGAGCAAAGCGACGGTAACCGGCTAGTAAACAATTAAAACCCATGAACAATTGCACAACAATTTCAATTCAGTGCTACAATGCTGCAATGAAAAGCTTATATTAATGAATGAAATAAAGATAAATGTTCATTATAAACATTGCTTAAAAAAAAAAAATGCTTACATCTATATCATATTTGTTTGACTTTCTGTCTATAAGTCTGTAATTAAATCCTACTGTTCAGATTCCAATAAAATTTGTTTTAACTTATCTAAAATTCATTGACAATATAAGTTGAATAAAATAAATACAACGTAAAAAAATACAATTGAAAATATTTATAAAAATATATGAAAATTATAAATATGTGAAAACTTTTAACTTCTGAGTCCACTATCATCATTTTTTCCACAGAAATTAATGTGTGTATACGAGATTAAGCTTAAATTCAACCCTAATAACGTCCAGTTAATTACAAGCCATTCCAAAGCGTCATTGTGTTGCAACGTGAAATTCACGTCTACGCCATCTGGTGTCGTTGTCAGCAAAGAGGAAAACCTAAAGAGAATGGCGGATAGGAGCTCGAAATTATAATTTTAGCGCCTATATAATGTTTTAAGTTGTATTCTGACATTCTTTATTAAGACTTTTTACTAAACTGAAAAACATTACTGTCTGTTTATTATTTCTTCCTTCCTTGTGAATTTTTTTCTTTCTTAATTAATAATAAAATGGAAGAAATTCCTTGTAGTTTTTTTGTGTATAATAATTTTGCATTATTAGCATAAAATTGCAAAGAAAGAAAGGTTTGTTAAGGTTGCCGTTGGGCTCAGGTTTACTTCAGCTCTATTCCGAACATCCTCAAATGTCCTGTTTATTTTCACATTAAAAAAGCTACGTTTATAAGTGGATGATCGTCAACAATCTATAAAGCTGAGAAACCGAACTTAAAGCAGTAAAAATAGGTTAAAAGTCAGTCAGCTTTCATCTTGTTTGGGTAAGGCTCACATTATAAGTATGTGTGCGTGTTTTTAGCCTCTCTGATAACTTCTGAACTGGTGAATGGGTTGTTTTCAGGGAGTTGCCCAGAAATTTGCAATATAGGAGATGTTATGATGATCCTAATCGTTCAATGAAAACATATAAAAGAAAGAAAACAAAATTGTGAACTTTTTCCAGATGGGTGAAGGGGCAGGTATACAAACAAGGGGCATGGCTTTCCAACAATAAAAAAAAATATGTTCAGACTAGGCCATCCCCCTGTCTTCCCCTGGTAAGTATGAGATAATCCAAGAAGAATCGATTCCAAGGGGTTATGGCAAAAAGTGATATTTTATTCCTTTTTGAATGAACTCATTATTTGATAGCGCGCGAACAAATAAAATGAAAGTAGGATTGGATATTGGGGACCAGCAGTAGTCCAATGGTTAGCGTTCCTGACTGCGAGGACGAAGGTCCTCTGTTCGAATCCCATGCAAGGCGAAAAAAAAAACGAAAAAAAAAAATATAATCTGATTTTCTCAGCAAGGGAAACTAATAATTAACAATTGCGCCGGACAGACAGAGAAATAAAAGATTTTAGTAATATAGATTGGTAAATTCTTCCACGTTGGAATGCAAAGTGGAAGTTATCAACCCGGATTCCCCCCACCCTTCCCAACAATGCTTAAGCCGTCAGTGCGCGTGCTGTAGAATAATTAAATTACTTCGATTTAGTATTGGCAGATTTAAATTCATTTTCAGGAAATTTAAAATTATAAGATACTTTTTGTTTTCCGGAAATGTAACTATAAACTTATTTTTTTGAACTACAACACTTCAATGAAAGTAGACTTGAAGTTCTATCTTTTGATTTACTTAATGCCTTTTACCAGACCATCATAAATAAAATCTTTTTTATCGATTGATTGCTGCTATCGATTTCAATGAGAACTTTCCAGGAAATCAGATCAATTTGGCTGGAGTCGGAAGCCATCAGCGTCATTAGAACCATATTATCTCTATTAAGATATTCGGTCATGCAGATTTTTCTGTTCCACTGCATTTCATTCGCAGTCATACTCGGAGGTCATATTACAATTATACAGCTTTCATTATCGACAATTACACTTTAAGTTTTAAGAATTTTGGATCAGTAATTCCTATCTGCTTTTCCAATTTTTAGCCATTTTATATTTCCTCTCCCAACAAAACAGATCTACAGTCTAACAGATGGATGTTGACGATCTCGTTTGCGTGAGAATTACGGAAAACACGATATCTGGCCATTAGCCTCTTCAGCAGATCTCAAGGAATTTAGTATTTTGAATGTCTGTCACTAGGAAAATGCTACCTAATGAATTTATTGTTTGTTTATTGACTGTTTTCAATTTATGAAAACTATATTAAAATGTATTATAAGTCTCATGCATTTCCCAGTATTATAATTCACTTAAATATTTCAATTTACTTCGCCATTTTGTGAGAATACATGGATAGACGCTATTCCCGCGTAAATTACGTGAAATCACGAGATCGTCAAGATCCGTCTGTTGGACTATAATCTTCAATATTTGAAAATTTCCTCCACGTGGAATTGTCCAGAAATCAACGCGTAAAGTTGACAAAAACTTATTTAAAAAAAAATATGGATACTTTCTGCTGTTTATATTCAGCAAAGATTAAAATTTATAAGTAAATGTAGGCTTCTTTTTTTACTTTAGTTTTTGCTTCCAACGGCTTTAAAATAACATAAATAAAAATACAAAACATAAATTTGAACACAGCCTTTTAAGGAAAGCTTGTTTTGAATAAAAATTATTCTCCTCTTCTTAACGCCTGAAAATCGTACAGACTAATACATTATTCTTGTCTGTTTGTCTGTCTTAAACTCGCAAAAACTCCATTACTCTTTCTGCGTTGAAAAAGTCTTTTAAAAACATCTATCCTCGTTAATTGGAGGCCCCGCACGTCTAACTAAAATAAACAGTAAAAATGTATTGGATGGGCGCGAATAACTGTAGGCGCCATTTCGATAAGCATTGGAAATTTGTTCAACGCCGGCGCCATTAATTTTTCGTTTTCGCCGGCTGCCTGGTGGCCCTCAGGTAATTGGATTTTAAAGTAGAAACACATTCATCTCGAGCAGCGTCAAGTTTTCCACACAACTCGACCTAATGGTGAAATTATGCCGATATTATATCGTTTGCGTGATCTTTGGACTCGAGTTCTTGAAATTTCTACAGAATGAAGTGGTTGTTGAACTCTGCCTTTAAAGGAGAAATAGGAGTCTCTGCTGGCTTTAATAGTGTTTTGCTGTTTCATTAACAAACTAAGTACTTCATTAACAAAACTATGTAATACATAATATTTGCGCTACTATTCTTATTTATCCAACCAAAAAATCAATGAAGAGAGCGAAAGATAATTGAAGTTATTGCTATTTATTTCATGCCCTTTTGAACTGCTTTAAGAAAATAGAGGCAAACCCAGGCATAGGTAGTTCCCGATTTACGACCAACACTCGCACTTACGACCAACATAAAAAAAATCGAACATTTAAAAAAAAAAAAAAAAAATATTTCTCATATTCTTCGATATATTTTGTATAAAGAAACGTGGTCGTATCTAGAACATGTATAATATGTACACATGTATTTATAGACAGTTGTCGAAGCGCCATTGTTCGTTCTCCCTGACTTTTTTCAGGCTGTTGGGCAACGTTCATTAGTACTAGAAGGCATTGATGGAGGCCAATTACCCGCTATCTATTCTCTCGTCAACAGTCGTAACTAATATTTACTTCAACAGCCGTAGTACGTGTGTTCATTTTTTAAAATATTGAATATATTTTCCGTATTTCTGGTAATATATGATGATGAATTTAACATGCATTAAAGTTATAATTAATTACTCTTTCATTTCAAGGGATTGTTCGACAGCTGTTTAGTATTTATTAAGCACTCCTCAGCTAGAATTACTCAGAGTTCATCGATGAGATATTGAAAGAACTAAATAAGATCTAAAAAGTAATAATATGAGCCATTACTTTTCTTGTCCCCTACCATTTAAGGTCCAAACTCGGAAAGTTTTTCTCAAAATAAGAAAAAAAAAAAAAGGAGGTTCTCCATTTCGCCGCTAGGGATCGTGCAGGTTGCTCAGCTGAAAAAAGGATGAACTAAACAGTGATTTTTTTCAGATGTAAAACAATTACGTCATCCAATTACTTCATTTGAAGTACGGGTTGTTCACTAAAATAATAGCAATTCTGTTCACTATTTCATATTTCTTATTGTTCTGTATGTTCGTCACATAGCATTTTGTTTTGACCATTTTGCATTTATCCAACCCTACTTCGCTTCGGTTAAAATTTTTCAACTCCTTTTTAATTGATCTATTCGAAATTGTGTCATAAAACGGGATCTCACTTCAGAGTTCTTTATACTTAACCGATGCCCCCAGAATTCCTATGGCCAACTTCCGGGCAATCCAAAATCCCGATAATTCAAAATCCCGACAACCCAAAATCCCGATAATTCAAAATCCCGACAGTCAGAATTCCAGACATCAAAGTTAAGATGGCATTACGTTAAGCTAGGCTAATTTTGAGATGTCGGGATTTTGGACCAAGCTCACAGAATCCTCACAACATACATTACTCATTTTCGAAATTCACCTTAAACTCGTCTCATCAAGATGTACAAATCTATGCAATGTAATCACCTACGTTATATTTACATTTGCTTGCCCTTTGTATTTTTCGTACATTTCAGGATATTCATTGTATATTTGCACGAAACTCTTCATATATTTTCCATTTCATAATAACGATTGTGTCCTCCTATTCATTATCAACAAAAAAAAAATGTCATTTGCGTAAACACTGCTGTACATAGTTCAGTTTATTTATAGTTTACATTTATTTATGTAACCCAGTTACTTAAAATTTTATTTCGTTCATTCCTGCCTCCCAATTCTTGAGGCTTCAGTTTCGTATTGTATTTACAGTTTAAAACTTAACCAACATACATTAGAATAGAAGTCGTGAGCGGATATAATTTTTATCGAGATATTCACAATTCGAAAGTTGCATTTTCGAATTTTGGGAGAAAAAATGTTGTAAGAGATTTGCTTATTAAACAGGAATTTAGCCAGCTAAAATATTCTTTTCAACAATCTCACATTAAAAAGTATCGCTTATATAGTAGCAGTATTTTTCGACAAATATGTTCATATTATTTTATTACTATTTGGACATGTTTTATAAGAAAAAAAGGTTGTCCCCGAAATTCAACAATGAAAATTTTTTGCACAGTTTTATATTGCCAATTCCTATAGTTCAGTGAACGAAAGATTAAAAAAAAATGGAGTTGCAATTAAGAGTAGATTAATCATTCCAGGTTTTCAACCACAGTTACTGATGAAAAACATTTAGTGAATGAAATGTAAAACATTAATGCGAGTTTTTGATGTTACAGTATTTCATTATCCTTTGGACTTGCCCCTATAATAATTCAAGAGCTAAAATATAAACTTAATTTTTTAAGTTTTCAGTTCACTCTTATGATTGCTTTACACGCTCTTGAAAACTTGCCTGAAACCGGCAAATGGCTCGAAAAACTCCCTCTTGCTCGAAAAATCTGCTAGTTGCCCTAAATGGAAACGGTTCTAAATTCAGGCAAATAATTAGAAGCAAGTCGACACCAGCGCTCCTGGCGGCGAGAAGATTTATTTAAAAACTACGACAGTGTTAACTTCACGCTGAAATCTGGATATTCTTTGCTCGTGGTTTCAATCCACGGCTTTATTCACCACATTCTCTTCCGCTGGGATCTTTTTTACTTTTTTCTTTATCTCTGCTGTGAAATGAGTTGAGAATTAATAACAAAACAAAGCTGCAAAATCATCTTGTTTGTCGCTTCGGCGAAGGCAGTTGTTCTCGCAGTTGATCTCAACAAGAACAAAACAAGACTTCAACAATCTTTCCATGTATAGCGCGATACGACAAGCGGCAACTGGCAATTGGCAAGTATTTGAGCTCGTTTGAGGCAAGTTTTCGGGAGCGTACAAAACAGCCATTAATTGATTTGTTTTTATTCATATTTTGAAGTATCTTCTGTCAGTGTGGCTTCCATACATGATTAACAGTAATTATGTTATATGACAAACTTTCCATGATAAAAACAACTATAAAGTGAAACAAATCGTCTGTGTACCTCATACAGTACAAAACTTTTAATCACACAATGATTTCTCAGAAAAATGATTAAATAATTGAACGAAAAGTGTTTTAGACATAATATTTGTTATTATTTTCATTTAGTCTTGTGATGAGTTCTCAAAGTTTCAAACAATTAATTGAAACAATATTAAAATTGTAAATAATTTTTACTTTTAGAGTATTCTGCATAGTCTTACCTTTTTTTAACCATTATTTTTTTTAAATAGTTCTCGTAATTTCCAGTAAACGTAGTTTGAAATTAATTTGCTATAAAAAGTGGCAAATAAAAATTCTTGCTCACTTAAATTTAAGGTTAAAATAAGTTCAAATTGTATGATTATTGTAAATGATTTATTTCAAATAAGATGATAAATAAATGATTATTTATTTATTTATTTATTTATTTATTTATTTATTTATTTATTTATTTATTTACAAATTTATATCATTCAGTTTTTTGTAGGTTTTTTTTATTATTATTATCTTAATGTAAACAATTAGTTTTCTAAGAAAACTGAATTTTTCTTCCATTTTTTAACTGCATCAAATCATCTAATGGACGTTTGTTTTTTCCTCTGTTTTTCAGCGAGTTTTTTTTTTAGGTTCCAATTTTTCTTTTTCTGTATCGCTTGCTTATGTTCTTCCTTCTTCCTAGTAAAAGACCACTTAGGTTTTGCTAACGTAGTTAGCCCACTTTCTGGGAAGAAGAAGAAGAATCATCTGTAACGCCGTAAGTTCATCTCTGTCGTAGAAACAAATCACGTGTCTGCTCTAATTTGCTTTGTTGTCTCTGAGTTGTAATGGCTGGTCAAAATATTCAGTGGCAAAATGAATAATTACTCTGGAATGTTCTGTTAATTTCTTATAAGAAATTAACAATATTCCTCACAATATTAAGGCGGATTCAAAACATAGCTTCACAGAACTCATAACTTCATTATTATAAAGACAAAATTTGTAGTCCCTTGCTTTCTTCGTTTGCTGCTTATAAATTAACATAAATTACTGCGCTAAACACTTTGCAAAGTGTACGAGGTCAGTTGGTTTTGCGTTTACTATAAAACTTGGCAGTGTGTCGACATGTGGGTTCGATTCCCGGACGAGGCTTGGTTGTTTCAATTTCCTTTCCTGTGTTTGTCAGACTCTTCTTCACTTTCTCTTCGGTCTGAAGTCACTCCTTAATGATTTCCTGAGGAAGGCAACGGGAAACCACCTCAGTATCTTTCCCTAGTCCGTCTAGGGTTCTTCTAGGGGGATCGCCGTGTTGGGCACCTAGAGTTATGTAGATCACGTACTTTCGGTTACCGAAGATCGCGCTTTTAGAGAGAGATAAAACTTGAATTGACTTTTTAGAATTGTTTTCATATCTGTGTTTGTTAAAAAAGCGAAGTTTCAGCTTCTTATTTTTTAATGATTATTACAAATGTACATTATCAGTCCTGTTAGAAAAATTTACCTATATATATAGGTGCTGGCATTAGTTAATATTTTATTGAAAAACAAAAATTTATAAAAAACTAGCCGGCTACCGTCACTTCGCTCCGGAAGCCTTGCATTAGTTATTCGAAAAACCAAATTACATCAAGTAAAGTAAAAACCGAGTTTAGAACTGAAACTAAATTGTAGTTTAAATTTTAAACAATACATGCAGTACAATATTAAAACCCAAGGTTTTAATTAACCGAATCGTACATTTATCACCGTCTAAATCTGCTTATAGAATTATGATTTAACTCCTGAGTTAATCGTGCTCCGCGCCTGCAAAAAAATCTCCTGAAAATTCACTCATTGCCTATTCCACGGGAACTAACGACATCTATCGGCAGGTTTGGAAATTATTTTTATTAAGATTTGTGGTGCCTATTCCACGGGAAGTAGTATATCAATTGGGATGAAAAGTAGCCACGTCGTAGTCCGTGTCCTAGACTACTTGCATGCAAAATTTGATTCCGATCTGTTGCGCTGTTGAGGCGTTATTGAATGACAAACAAACTTACTTACAGATTTTCGCAATTATATAGTAATTAGGATATATTTAATTTTAGATTCTTTTATAGAATCATTAAACTATTCTAAAATTAAATATATTAAGTATCTTTTCAAGAAAAATAATGAAAAATAATGTATATGATGCTAATAAGATGATTAACTATTTCGAATATAATCGGAAAGAAATTTTAAAATATATAAAAATAACAAATTATAAATATAATATGAGTAGTTTTTAATTTTAATTGGTTTTTTTTA
Organism: Thereuonema tuberculata; assembly: GCA_023159025.1. Classification (NCBI taxonomy): domain Eukaryota; kingdom Metazoa; phylum Arthropoda; class Chilopoda; order Scutigeromorpha; family Scutigeridae; genus Thereuonema; species Thereuonema tuberculata. Next base: position 37,126,433 of record JAFIDM010000003.1, on the reverse strand, counting down.
GGAATTATTAATATGATTATAGCTAGGATTATTATAAAGACAATTAATTAATAACAGTAAAAAATGTTACTAATAACCAAATATAACAACTTTTTCCATAAAACCTATACCAATGCCCTGTAACAATGACATATCAAAATTCAGATGTAAAAATTACATTAGTTCCTTGTTTTACAATTTTAGTTCTATATTTATTGTATTCTTTGTTATAAATCGGAAAGCGTCCAATCACAGCCTCGTGGTCAAAGCAAGAGCTTAGTGTAAGACTGATACGTCTGAATCTGGATTCAAATCCCGTAACGGGCATGGATGTGACTTTCTTCTACGTTTCATCTGTTTCTGGGATATAATGTGAACTGCTTTCTATGGTGTAATCGGGAGACGATTCTTCGAGTAAATAGTTTACAGTTTCTGTCCTAACTTGTTGAGGTTAGCAGGTGTAAGTGCCCGGGCAATCGAAAAACTAAAATTACTTTGTAGACTACATTTTGTAGACAACTAGATCATCCCCTGTCTCCCTCTGGTAAGTATGAGATAATCCAAGAAGAATCGTTTCCAAGCGGTTGTGGAAAAAGTGATATTTTATTCCTTTTTGAATGAACTCTTTATTTGATAGCGCGCGAACAAATAGAATAAAAGTAGGATTGGATATTGGGGGACCAACAGTAGTCCAATGGTTAGCGTTCCTGACTGCGAGGACGAAGGTCCTCGGTTCGAATACCTTGCAAGGCGAAAAAAAAAGAAAAAAAAAAAGAAATGTTATAATCTGACTTTCTCAGCAAGGGTAATTCCTAATTAACAATTGCACTGGACAGACGATAGAGAAATATAAGATTTTAGAAATATAGATTACAATTTTGTCGCCTATTGCCAAAGGAGTAAATCCAACTTCGAGACTAATGTTAGAGTTGTAAAAATGAATTGATAGTTCGTAAAATGAATTTTTGTATTTTACAATCAATTAGTATTTTGTACTTAAGTTAAAAAAATTCCTTCTGGTCTCTCCATCAGTCGTAACACTTTAAATCCCAGGAGGAAAATTTAAAAGTAGCTTCACAATGAAAATATCTTACTGCCTATGTTAATGAATATTTTTGAAACGTTTCCTGTCATAATAAAACGAAGACAATTTACAGTTCTGTCGTAGACACTTGAGTTAAATCGAACCCGCATTAATAAACAAGGGAAATAAATTTACTGTTTGGATTCCAATGGTTTTCTATGGGAATTTTTGAATAGCTAATTTCTCCACAAAAGACTCTTTGGAAACATTGCAAATGTAAAAGTTAGATTAGCTGTGGGCCTTAAATATGTATACCAAATTTCAAGAAAATCCATCTCGTGGTTCAATTACGTTACCATTAACTTGAAATATTTAATAATCCTTGTGGTTAGAATTCCAATAAAGTTAAAAAATCCTAAATTTACCTAAGGTAATTGTCGTCATTTAAAGCACATGGACGTTTCAACCTGCCTGCAGATTATTTCCAAATGTGACGGTTTAACTTGGACAGTTGAAAATAATCTGCAGGCAGGTTGAAACATCCATCGACAATTAGATATAATTAGTGTATTTTTACGTGCTGATCATATTGACTGTCAATTACAAAGCCCATGCACATGGTTAATTTATAAACATAATTTAATTCACAATTAAAAATTCATTCGCTACTAGTTTCGATACCGAGAGGAGTCATTCTCAAGCGGTTCTCAAGAATTTAGGTAATTTTAGGATTTTATAATTTTTATTGGGATTCTTACCACAAGGATTATTAAATACTATCCCATTTTACTTGAAATATTTAGTTTTTGAGAAGTTTTAACTTGCCTTGTTTGGTTCTCTATATGTTTAGCTGTTAAAATAAAATTCTTCGTAGCCCTGAACTTAGATTACTAACAGCATAGGATGATCAGATTTTGAAAATAAAAATACGAGATACTTTAATGTAGTGGACAAAATAACCAACACTTAATTGAGTGTAATGGACCATCAAGCATTAATACGAACCTTATAACATAGATACATGAATAAGACATTCTTGCATGTAATAGCTAACCAATCGAAAGTCTAAACGCGAGCGTAATAGCCGTTATTGGAAACATAAGTTTACAACGATTCAATATTTCAGTACAGAATCACTCAATGCGGATTCAAGTGAAAATACGTTTATATCTTCAAAGTTTCTCACGTTCTCAACGGTGAAAATAAAACTAAGACATGCGTAGATAAATAGTTATCTTGAAATTGCATTAAAATGTGGGACAGTTATGCGTCACGTATTAAATTTATCGGGACCACGGGACACTATCTCAAAAAACAGGACAATCCGTAAAATGCAGGACGTTTGGTCACCCGCTAATAGATGCTCTATTTTAATACGACGTTATTGTTCATGTGCCTGATTGTCTTTTATTATTACTCTATTTTAAACTAATTAACCCTCGTAATTAAATCATACTAAACTTAATTAGAAGAGAATAACATTATAGAAGGCATTCTGCCCGCTTTATAAAGCAAAATTGAATTATAAAGAAGTTGAATAGTTCCTTTGGATATTGTTCAGAGATTCGGAATGTACAGTTACATGCGAATGCGTTTGCATTCTGGAACCAATAATGTGTTATTTGGAATTAGGCCAATCATATTAGGCACGATCGTTTTGGTCTAAAAGAATCCATATTTGAGAAAAAAGATATGGCGAAGATCCAAACAAAAAAAAAATGTAAAGTGGTTGAAACGCATCAATAAGAAAGAAAAAAAAAATTGGCAAATTTTGTATCCTTCATTCCACCCACACACTTAAAAAGATTTCCTGTTCTAGCAGAGAACACCAAGGTTACGGAAAAAATGCAAATACCAAAGTTGATTGCATTGTTATCAAATAAAAAGATCCTGAGAAGAGTCCAATACAAAACTGCAAGAGTTGTTCATATTTATGCAGAGCCGTTTCTAGGTGTTCTGCCACCCTAGGCAAGAACTGAAAAATGCCGCCCCCTCCCTTTCAAATGCCGCCCCCTCCCCAACCCTTATTGACACCACTCAATACAAGCAACACTTGAGAATGACCTGCGAGACAAAAATATCCTTGAGCACACGTGTGCACAGGGCGCAAGAGAGAGGGATGTATCAAGTCGCGGCATGATCGCCACATAGCGCACGCGCCTCTTTCCAGAATTCTTTGTTTAATAATTAATAATTTCGCTGTTTGAGATATATACATCTCAAATTATACATATAAAATTACGTTTTTTCCGTTCTTCGGCCGCCCTAAAATCTTGCCACCCTAGGCAGCCGCCTAGTCTTGCCTAACGGTAGAAACGGCCCTGTATTTATGGAAATAAAAGAATATACAATGTTCCGGTTCTTCAGAAAATTTTGGTCGTAAAGTTATCATTAAAAAAAGTTACATATGTACCGAAACTTTTCGTATTCTACAATTTAACTGCATTATTATACATTGTACATGAAAGTATCATGTTTGTATTTTCATCAGAGGATAGGTAGCGCAGTTGGTAAGGCTCCTACGATCGTTAGCCCGAATCAGAAGAAGTTCCGTTAATTTAATAGTTCCGATGAGGTTCCTAATATCATTAGCTTACTGTAAGGTTCCTCAAACGCCCAGGAAAGCTCATTTGATACAGGGCTAGGTAAACCCTTGGCAAATCGTAGCTGTAGCAAAACGTTTTGGTCTTTTCCCATATAAAATACTTCTAGAAGTAAAACTGAAAATTACTAATAAAAAGAAATTTAACATGCCTTAATAATTCAAGGAATTATAGCAAAAAGTAAGACAGAAAGCTAAGTAAAATAATTTGTAGTAACTTCGGTGACAGCTCAAGGTGCGAAATTCTTAGCTTTGTGCCTTAATTTGCTATCATTTCTTGAAAATTACTAAGTACGGGAAGAATTAATATTTTATTTAATAAGTTATTCTTCTAAAATTATTTAGCTAAATTAAAACAATTACGATTTATTCAAAGTTTTGTGATAAGACATTTAAGATGTTATTTTAAATCTATTTAAAAATGTTCCGGTTTTTTTTTTTTTTCTTTAAGTGTATGTGTTGTCTGAAATTTGTAGTAACAGCGAGAGAGGAAAATTCCAGAATTCACTTACGACTTCAATTATTTTTCAATTGCTATTATGTCTGTCAGAGCTTTTGACACTGTCCTGTAACTTTTTCAGCCCGTATATGTTAATTATGTTTTGATGATAATAGCTTTAATGTTAGTAATAAATTCAAATATTGATGACTGCCTGATTGATTGATTTATTACACGAGTAATTGACTGACCGCATTTATTAAATCTTTAGAACTATGCAGAACCCAGAGTTCAGAATGATACAGCAGTGTCACACAACATCGTGGTCGTTCTCTGTAATCATTAACATCATTTTGAGTAATGTGTGCATCAGTTACTTAAAAGGGATTCGTTTTATCTTAAAAAAAGTACATTGAAACACAGCATTTTAGGGAACATCATTAAAAATTATCACATAAAGGGGGATAATTTCAGAGGTTTACTGTTATTACGACCATTAGATTCCGACCAGGCTATCGTAAGTCAATTTGGTCGTACATCGATCATTGTACAGTATATGAAGGATCAAATATACGATATACAATACAAATACTGTCAGACGTATTCAGCTAAACCTATATATATATATATATATATATATATATACTGTATGGCAACTTTATTATGTACACCTACCTAGTAGCGTGTTGGGCCTCCTTTGGCTCTCAAAAACAGCCTAAATTCGTCGAGGCATATATTCCACAAGATCTGAAAACGTTGTTAAGGTCTTGTGTACCATGCAGATATGAGTGTGTCACGCAGTTCCTGAAGATTTGATGGAGGTGTAAGCCTGGAGCGAACAGTCCGTTCCAGCTCATCCCACAAATTTTCAATCGGGCTGAGATCCTGGGACTGAGCCGGCCACTGCAGCAAGGAAGTGTCGTCATATTCCTCAAACCATCCCATAGTGATGCGGGCTTTGTAAATCGGTGCATTATCCTGCTGGAAGTAGCCATCTGCAAGAGGATAAACGGTTAACATGTACAGTTGCACTTGGTCAGCTACGATGTTTATGGATGCTCTAGCATTGACGTGCCTGACGTGCCTCCAGAGGTATCAATGGACCCAACGTGTGTCAGGAGACCATCCACCACACCATGACACTGCCCCCACGATTGGTCCAGACATTCATGCGCACAGCAGGGATGTACCTAACCCAAGTGGTCGGACAGTGTATGTAACAAAAATAATTCAAATAACTACAAGACAGTAATAATAATAATAATAAGAGAGAGGGAGCACATGTCAATCAGTACAGTATCTGTACTTCGTATGACTGGTGCTGTAGTTTCCTCTGTTGGATTCTGGTGTTTTTGTGGTATAGCTACTGTACAGCACTGTGGTGTACATTATAGTCAAAATTTACAAAGCTTGGTTTGTTTGTTTTTTCTTAGTTATTATTTTTTTTGCACTGGTTTATATTCATTTAAATTCAATTTAAATTTAAATTAATCACACACTTTTTTTGATTTCAATTTTTTAACCATTTTTTATTTATGAGACCTCGGTCGTAATACGAACGGTTTTAAGTCACCGCATACCAACGATAAGATAACTTGCTATTATAACGGTTTTTTTGAAAAGTGGTTCTCAATTTTATTCCATTTTATTTATGATAACTTGTATCTTTACATTGAAAAAAAAATTGTAAAAACAAACTGTTTCTTTGTTTCTTTGCAGTTTCTTAGATGATTTGGACCGTTTGGGTGGAAAAGATTATCAACCAACTGAACAGGATATTCTTCGGACGCGAGTGAAAACCACTGGCATCGTAGAAGTTCATTTTTCCTTTAAAAATTTAAATTTCAAGTAAGTTCAAACAATTTCCTCTTCTCCATTTTTTATTAATAAGAATCTGAAAACGCACTGATACTGATAATATCACGAGGCCAAGATATTATTACGGATCACCCTGTATCACTGAGAAGATATACAAAACAGAGTAATAATTAACGCGATCGGAAGCCTACACCCATAAAGATAGGTGATGAAAATAAAACTTAGCTTATGGAACCGCTGGGCCCAATTTAATTCCACAGCCAAAATCAGTTAAATATAATACCAAAAGAGAAGTAAAGAAAAGATAAACAACTCAGGAATGTCTCACAACAAAATGTATTAATAAATAATATTAATGTTATACAATCACACACAACAAATCAAGACTAATGCAATAGAAATTACATATCAATATAAAAATATATAATAAAAATAATACACAAAGCATTGTTCATAAATACGGCAATTCCAACAGATTACAAATTAAATACATATTATTCAAAATTTGGTAATTATCAAATAGTAATTCACAATAATCTTATCAATGCAATTTAAACAAAAGTATAAACTTAAGACATATTCTCACAAATAGTTTGAGTCACTTTATAAGCAGAGTCTGATCGAAAATTGTTTATGAAACAGACTTTTTGACCATAGAGTATGTATGAAGAGTTCACTCCCGGACTTAATTTCGCCAAAGAAAATATACTCACAGTTCGACGCTCTGTCCTGTTTACATTGGCACAAAATAAGGATAGCTCCGACAAAATTCGTTGTTCATGTCAAAGTATCCGCGTAAACACAAATAGCGCACAGCACATTCTTTTGCACTACACGAACGTTCTTTAATAACAATGGCTAATCACTGTAACTGAGTCATCCTAAGGATTTACTGCTTTTCTTAATATCTGACAGATGTCCATGAAGCTACATCAAGAAGCACAAATCTCAAAAGTATCCAGAGATATTCGCACCACAGGATGAGATACAAGTCTTGCCATTAATCGAGTATAGGTAGAAAAGAAAAACACAGCTGTTTTTCTCCTAACAGCTCCCCCCCTCCCGTCCTTCCAAGACGGAAGAAAAATACGTGTGTCTCGTTCGAGTTACATCGAGAGAGTGACTCTGAAGTTTCAAGAATGCATCTCATAGGGATGGTGACGTAAACAACGTTTTACCAATGGCCCTTCAAGAAATAAAGAGTGTCTTGAAACTCCAAATGACATCATAATAAGCCCCGTATAGAAACAAAATGGCCGCACCTTTTCACAGCACAAAATTTCGTTCCAAATAAAGCAAAATTACATATAATAATCTATATCATCATTTATAGATAACAATTATAAAGGTTACATAAGGTGGTAGGGTTCAAGAATATATATTAAAAAAATGATAAATAAAAAGTTTTAATGTGAAAAACCCGCCGTTTCACGATCAATTAGAAAACAGAAAGAAGAGATAAAAAAAAACATGGCGGATCCTGCGAAAAGAGATAAACAAGGCAAAGGTCATTTTGCCTTAACCAAGTGAAATAACCACACAAAATTGCGTCATAGAAAGTAGGAGAAGAAAAATAAAATAAGGAAAATTAAAAAGACCGTAACAATATCATTTTCGAATACAGAATATCACGTCAGAAGCATTTTCTATTTCTACTTTATGGGCATTATAGTTCTGACTACTAAAGAATACGTAAAATAGGCGTGGCTCTTAGTAATGGATTAATGATTGCTAGTATCTCAACGACATCTATTGTTGAGAAACTGAACTATTGTAAACTGTTCACTAACGAATGTAAAAATAATGCGATGTTGCATATTCTTGTAATTCCTTACATCTTTGACTTGTTCATTTTATTATTGTAAATTCGGATATAAATTTTTGTTTCTTAATTGTCGACTTAATTATATTGGTTTATTTAATTCAAATTCTGTCATGTGCCCTTCCAGGCATGATTAAGAGCTAAGTTCATTTCCTTAAACGGCAAACTTATTTTGATGAAGCAGCTATGATTAAAGGCAGTAAAAATAAGTAACTCAATTAATTTTGTTTTGCGTTTGACTGCTACTCATGGGGTTTTTCTTTTTTCTGTGTTGTTTCCTTCTCACGGTGAAGTCGGAAAAAGTGTACTTGCTTTTCTCCTGAAGGCTGTCTGAATACATAGGACCTATGGATAGAATCCATTTTGGTTAGATTCCAGTTGAAGTTTCCAGTTTAACTAGCCAATAGGAAGCGTGCTTGGCATTTACTGCATAAGGGCGAATTACTGCTTTTGGCGAAGTGCAATGTGGAAGAATACATGTCATGAGATTTCTCTTTCTTGATCTCGTTGATGCCGTGACTTCTCCGTTTCTTAATTCAACATGGCATCACTTGTTAAAACTCCAGAAAATATTTGCAGATATATGTATTTTTTTTTATTTTTTGGAAATGACAGAACGATCTAATAGGAGTACACAAGAAGTAAGATACCAAATTTTCATTCTAAATGTTAAGATTCATTTCAAGCATCGTTGTTCTGGACGAAATACGCATATGATTCAACTGACATGCGATCGTCATCGTTTAGGCCTAACGATGTTTTTCATGGGCCTACATATGGGTGTCAAGTATATGTAGGGCACATGAATCTACCTAATATCGTTCCTTTAAACCGCATGTTATCACAAATTGCATCCTCAGCAAGGAACCAGCAATTTGTATTGACGTAAGGGTCATGTTGATGCTTCATAATTTTCACGCTAGGCCTAATACGTCACATGGTAAGCCTTCATGTTAATTTTCACTATTTAATTCATCGGATATTCCGTAAATATTCAGTGCTTTAATATTGTTTATTGAAGTTGGCCCATTCTAGCAAGCATAGTCGTGTCTGTATTTATTTCAGATAATTTTTCAAAAGTTCACTAATGTTAAATGAACTTCAGCTTCCGGTTTGTGAAAATAGTTCTAAGATGGACCTCTTTCGCAACGCGGGGAAAAAAAAAAACACCCCGTATCGTAAACTGGAATTTTATCTCTATTTTACCTTGATCTCAAACATGCCGTCGCTATTGTGTGCCAAATTAAAGACCAACCATTTAATGCAAACGTTTTCAAAAAGGTTAATGTACATTAAAGAAGTCCTAAAGAATGGAATTTATGTAAAAAAAAAAATAATCTTATTAAAATTTGAGACCAATGTTCATCTGACACCTCAAGACAAGCCTGTTTCACGCTTATTAGGCGATCATCAGTTGAGGGTAGTCAGAATGAACTTTTGCAGGTCTCATAACAGAGGTGACTTAGAAGTTGAATAGGAAGAGCAGTGGAACCTCCATGACTATAAACAAAAACATAAAAACACATTAAAAATAAAGAAAAAGAAAATTCATGTGCTGGGCTCTGCCAGCCTCAAATGAATTTCTTACGGCATCAAAATAAAGAAAAAATGCCTAAAAGATATGTAAACACATTAAAATTTGAGACCAATGTTCATCTGACACCTCAATCTTTTTTTATGGGCTTTTATAAATCTCTATTTAAAAATAGGAAGAAGTTGAAGTTACTTTAAGATGCTAAAGTGGGGGGACTTAAAATTTTTGGGTCATGTACAGACTTCATCTCTATTGAAAAATATCGTAGCTTATCTCTTATTTGCTGTCCAAAAAAACCTTAAGCTGTTTGGGTGACAGTGAAGCCAAATACAAGATCTAAAGCTAACTTGCCACGTCTTAAAGACTGACTTTTCTCTTCACCAAAAAAGAATCAAGATTAGATGACGTGAAAGTGAATTCTTTATCTATTCACAAATCTACAAATTGGAAACAAATGGCGATCTGAATCAATGAACCTGTGTCGTAACTGCGATGGACGCCATCTTGAAGAGAACAGTGCAGCAAAGTTAAAAAAATAAAGACTTATTTAAAGCAATCTAATAAAGAAGAAAGCATTGAAAAAATTCTAGGGTTACATGACGAATGAATAAATATTTTAAACAAATATTGAAGTTTGTTTCAATTTATATTTCAAATTGAAATAATATAATTATGTACAGTTACGATTTTGAAAATTAGAGGAAAATTAGGCTTAACTTCACAGTTGGTTTTCCAGAGATCATATGTCAACGTGATATTCAGATATTTCATTTGAAAACAAGTTACACGCTATACATTTTTGAAATACGAACTTTCATTACGTTTCATTACATTTAATGATATATGCAATACAATTATACCAATGTTATGAGAGGGATATATTTAAAATCATAAAATGTTTGGTTCTCTACGCAGTTTGTTTCAAGAAAAAAAAAAAGAAAAAAAATCAATTTACAGGAAACAGCGGAAAGACCAATTGTTATATTTGTTATAGGCCATTATATAATTATATATATTATATAATGGCCTATAACAAATATAACAATTGGTCTTTCAATTTGATTTAGCCTAAGTAGCCATTTGGAAATAAGAGATGTCTGGCGGACAATTAATGAAAAAGGAGAATGGGCGAACTGTATAGTGATAAGATATTTACCTATAGAAAGATCTCCTTAAATAGAACATACAGTAGAACCTCATTATAACGGACTAATAGGGGCTGAAGGTTGTCCGTTTTAATGAAAGTTTATAACAAATAATTCTTATGTGGGTGTAATGCAGCAGGATGTACATCAATGAAAGTTACAATAGTTAGCTAAAAAGTGTTTATTATATATCAAATAAAAACAGCCTTCAACATACTAGGTTGCATTGAAAAAGATGGGAACGTATAGACTGCATTAATGTTTAGAACAAGAAAGTCGTGGTTCATGTTGATTGCTTACATTCATTGGTTTGAAAAACTAATTTATTTTCTGCTGGGTTTGCTTGCTGCTTATTTCTTCAGTTAATAACTGACGGAGGTAAGTTTTCATAATATGCAAACACATTTTCATTTGCCGATTGTTCAACATATTGAATAATAAAAATTTAAATGGTCTTTCACTTCGCTCATCTTAATTGCAGGCGGGCAATTTTTTTTTTAAAACTGTCCGTTATAAGCGACGTCCGTTATAATAGGGTCCGTTATAATGAGGTTCTACTGTATGTCATTATTACGACTCGTCTCAATTATTAATGTCCGTTCGGAGTTACATACGTCTAGACATGACTTATCTCGTTGACATCTTACTTCCCGGATGTATTAATTAATTATCATTTAATACTTATTTTCAGTAACAATAAATATTATTTTAATTTATTACATGTGAATAATTATTATTTCCTTGAAATAAATGATAATATTAATTAATCACAAAATTAACATATCTGTATTTAATTGAACTTACAACTCCAAATAATGATATACTATTTAATATACTCCAACTAAGCCATAAAACTGAATTGGCCTAAAATGAGTATGTGTTTATTTTTAGTGGTATTTAACTCTTTAAATTTACTATTACTTACTGATTTTGTTCATAGGCTCTTCGATGTCGGTGGTCAACGATCGGAACGAAAGAAATGGATCCATTGCTTCGAAGACGTCACCGCAATCATCTTTTGCGTAGCCATGAGCGAATACGACCAGGTCTTACATGAAGATGAAACAACTGTAAGTATATCGAATAAAATACACGTTTGAATATAAGTTGACGTAATAAATTTTATTTAAAAAAATCATAAAATTGTAAAATGGATATAATATCCATTTGACGGCATATTTTAAACAAAAGAATAAATATGCCACAAAGTAATACATCGGTGAGAGTCTGGGACGGCCGTTTCGTCCTTTTTGTGGACTGTCAGCCAGATGAAAGCTCATATATTTTTCATTTTCTGTGTCATTTCTTTTCTCTTTTATATTTTTTGTTTAAATTACCCACGTTGGGTTCAGCCTCGGATCTTTTGATATTCAAATTCCTTTCCGCCTGACGGTTCCGCAGGCCAGAATTTGAAATTACGCCTATTTTGGTTTCTTTTAAATGCGTTTTCGTTTGGAAAGAGACCACAGCCGGTGAGGGAGTGGTGTCCCTTATCACTTTTGCACTATCTTGAGCATTTCATCTGGTGAGTAGGTCTGGCTGACGAGTCTCAAAAAGGACAAAACTGCCGTCCCAGACTCTCACCGATGAAAGCTGAGATGTTTTTCATTTTCTGTGTCAATTCTTTATTCTTTTATATGACGTCATATGTCATTAAGGAAATTTCTTTTACACTCGACGTTTGAGTCTTTTCACGTGAAAATAGAGCCTTTCAATCATTCTGAGCTCCTAGGTCAGCTGTTTCGAGATTATTTAAGTGCTTTCTTTATTAGAAATTTATTCTTTTCACTTTTACTATGCTATTGTATTTATTTATTTACTTATTTTTACTTTCTTTTGTTCTGTCGTGGTAAGTCTTTGCATTCTGGGTAGTCCTGGCTGATGGGTCTAATAAGCTCGAAACCGCTGTCCCAGCGTCTCAGCGTAATTCAAGGACTCCTTGTAGCTTACCTTTGTTTTCCTAAAAGGATCTAATCATGTGCCTTTGATTCAAACATGGTGTATTGAATATTGATTAACTATGGCGGAGAAGGATGAAATTATTCAAACAGATGAACCAAGGTCCCAGTTGAGTTCTAGAAAACTTCTTTCGTGTGGGTCTTACGGAGGAATTAGCGCGTAAAGTTGACAAAAAAAATCTCTTAGATAAATATTAGGATCCTTATAAGACCATACAATAAAATTTTTTATAAACAATACATAACAACAGTAATATGTTTCGAAGATTCATCGTCAGACTGTAAATAAAATAAAACGGAAAAAAAAACATAGGGTTATAACATCCCCACAATACAGAACATCGTAATTAATAATCATTTATATAATACTTCAAATTAACGCAAGTTATAATCTAACACACACTTTATAGATAGCTCATTATTATAACAATTAATAGTGCTAATAATGACAGACTCGAAGAATTTACCTAAATAATCGTCTTTTTGCTGACTATAAACAATTGTCTTGTTTGTTATGATTTCGTGCCCCGTATCCTTCTGATGTATTGCCGTTAGATATTTGAAATCACCTGTTTCAATAGCAGTACAGTGTTCATTCATTCGGATTTTAGTCTGTCTTTTTGTTTCTCCTACGTATTTACAGTTAGGGTCTCAATTTTCACATTTTATTCCATAAATGGTGTAGAATTTGTCCAAATTATTTACTTTCTTCTTGTTACTGTAAATTAACCTTTCAATGGTGTTATTTGCTTTATAAGCTAATTTTATGTTGAATTTTCCCAGTAACGGTGCTAATCCAGCATTAATGTCTTCATCATATGGTATAGTGAGATGTATTTGACTTCAACTTTATCTTCTTTATTGCTGTTCAGTTTATATCTATTGTCCTTTAATGTCTTATTAATCACCTTATTTATTTACAAAAATATTAGAACTGAAAACTTTTTTATCCATGTTGTACATAAGCAGTAATCCATTAATTTCGGCGTACTTGATTAATTTAAATTAACTGGATTTTGACAACTTTAACCCACGAAGATTAATTGTTTCCGTGTTCTTTGAAACTGTGTTGTTCGAGACTACAAAAAACGGGATTCCGTTTCAAGTGTGAAAATAAAAAAAAAAACGTTACGTTATAATTTTTTTTTTGTTTTTTTTTGTTAAATATAAAACTAAAAATTTTTATTTTTAAAAATTTTAAAATACTTACTATTAAAGAAAAAAAATATTTATAAAATAATTACGAATAACATTTATAATGTCAATAGGGAAAAAAATAATCAAAGTAATGAAAAAATAACTCGATACAATTGGTTAAAAATCTTTCAAATCAATAAATTGAAGAATAATTTTGGTTTAAGATTGGAAAATTATATAAAATATAAATTATTCAGTCAAATTAATTGGGAAAAATATAATTCTAAAACACTAAAAGTATTAAAAAGGTTAACACTTCATTAATCGCTGACGTAATTGATGAGAATATTACTCTAAATTTTTAACTACTGTAATTTTATATCAAATAATATATGTATTTTATTTTTTTTCAAAAGAATTACTCGAAAATCGTGTAGTTTGAAACCGTGTAATTCGGGGGAAGGTATTCGTGTTCTTCGAAACTCGTGTTCTTTAAGTACCGTGTTGTTCGGGGGTTACCTGTAATGCGATACTTGTAGGTTTAACGTGTATATATGAAATTAATTATTAAGGATGAAATTAAGGCCATCACAACAAACTTTGTACATAAAGTTTTTTCAATCATCATTGTGTGGTGGCTTAATTTCATCGTTGTTATTAAATAATGCGGATTTAATTATTTTTTTCAGAAAAGACATCGATCCATTTTAGCTAAAACGAGCTAAAAAGTCATCAAATAAAATCACTGTACAATAAATTACAATAAAAAAAATTAATAAAGTATTTAATGAAATAGTCATCAAGTGCACTTAAATTATCAAATTTTTAAAATAATTCCTGAATTCGAAAATACATCTGAAGTATCATTGTGCCATGAAACCATATTAAAATTGCTTGCCTGTGTTTCCATATTGAGTTTTTTATTGTTTTTAACATTTTTCAGAATCGAATGCAGGAGAGCCTGAAGCTATTTGATTCAATTTGCAACAACAAATGGTTTACAGACACCTCCATTATCCTGTTTCTCAATAAAAAGGATCTGTTCGAAGAAAAAATCAAGAAATCACCTCTAACTATTTGCTTCCCTGAATTCACAGGTAATAAATTTAGCAATTTCATCAACTTTTTGTTTTTACTTCTTTATCAAATTTGATCTGAAAAAATACCAAAATTTCACGTTACCAGAAAAATGTTGTAAGAAGAATTTGTTAGCAATGGGGAATAATTGAAGTGACTATATAGGCCTACTACATTTACAAAATATTTTGTTATTTTAGGTTGTAGGGCTTTTTTGGAATGCACAGAAAAACGTTCATTGTGCCATCTTAACTATCATTTAAATCACTGCTAATGAGGTATTCTTGCATGGTGTCAAAAGCCACCAAAGCTTGATGAAAACTTGGCAGAGGTTTTTCAATGCAATTTTCTAAGACTGGACAATTGGCAGGTGGGAATCTCAGGTTAAAATGCGCATTTTCTCTCTTCTTGAGTTCTTGAAAAAAAATGTATAAATGAAATTTGCGATTTCAGGAAAGCGTATAAATGAAATTATTTAACGTTAAATATGCATTGGATTTTGCCGGGACCATTCAAAAAAACGTGTAAATGATAAAAACTTATAAACGAGAAACGTATTACGCTCCACTGTATTACGGAAATCGGGGAATTACTACACTCCTCATCTGAAATGCTTTTTGCTGTGTAATGATTCAATCAACCGTTTCTAAAAAGCGAAATTGAAAATGGAACTAACCTCACGATGGCGTTTTAGCATTACAATGTGATTTGTCTTACTTAGGATGTTTAAAAGATCTAAAACTCTTAATGCTTCTAGCAGAAGAAACGTTGAACTGATTCCTATGTTGCTGCGAGAATCGACGGGGAAAATTCTTTAACCTAAAGCGATTTGTATAAATATATATTACTAATAATCTAGAATGTCCAAATCGCATGATCAAAGTTTTCGTCATTATGTTGCTTAATAATCGAAAATATTAGATCTCGTCAATGATTGGTTCTTCGCTTTAAAAGGCTTTAAAAAGCAGCACCAATCACATGGAGCATTTCTTCCCATTTTTATGGGTGTGTGATTTGGAAACAACAACCTCAAATTATATACATCATCAAACAAAGACGAAAACGTTGATCGTATGATTTGGCCATAAGCTGGATTAACAATTATTTATTGTTTCTATTTGAGAAAAATATCATTATATGAAAAGCATTAACTAATTAGAGAGTTTTGAAGGAAATATTGGAAATTCTATGCTAACATTAGTATCCGTTACTTCTCTGAAATAAATTTTACATTTCTGTGTATCTGTTCTTCATCAACTTAATCACCTGAACACATCGAATTTATTCGACGAGTATTTCAAGTTACTCAGATCAAGCAAATGGAAATAAACATAATGAGTAAAGCAAATCTGATTTTCGTAAAATTACGTATTAGAAATGTTAATTCCGAAACAGTGAATTTTTGAACCATATCAGACTTGTTTCGCATACAGTGATAAAAAAAATATACTAAATTCAAATTCCCATTTCCTGTTTTGTTTGAAAGCAACAATTTCTTTCTGATTAAATTGCAAATGTAAGTCAAAACTGTAATCTAGTCTTAAAAAGTGAAAATTCATTAGATATCTGCCAATTGCTCAGAAGTGAACTATGGGTGATTGTGAAGCACCCTTTGTTTCCTTTTTAAAAATACACATCTGTGTGAATTGTCCTGTTTAAACATTTTATGGATTGAAATCAAACTGACTTCCGCACTGAAGATATTTTAATACAAGAGTTTTTTAAGAAATTTTATTTAATCTTCACTTCATCCTAACACAGAAGACCTGGAGCTAAGAAAGCTATCCTAATCTAATACTAATACTGTTGTCTTTTGATTGGCTGCACTTTAGATTACAGCAGGAAACGTATTGGTGGAATAGTAACTAGTGAAGCTTTTCTTATCACCATCATACATTTAGTGGTCATTAATCAATTCCCATAACTCTCTCTTAGCAACTTGAGGTTTTGAATTGCTGAATTTGATGAGCGGTTTATGCTTTTCAATCCTTATATATTATTTCTCAAAGGTGTTTTCGTGTCAGTACGCCATAACTCCCTTAATACTTCATCAAAATCAATAATTGAGACATCATTTTGAAGATTACGTTCCCCGCTAATGACGAAAAATAAACAAATTCTTTAAAATTAATGTTTTCGTTAAAAAAAACTTTATTTTTAAAAGCCTTTTTATAAAAATGTAGACAGCTT
The DNA here is from genome assembly GCA_023159025.1 of Thereuonema tuberculata. Classification (NCBI taxonomy): domain Eukaryota; kingdom Metazoa; phylum Arthropoda; class Chilopoda; order Scutigeromorpha; family Scutigeridae; genus Thereuonema; species Thereuonema tuberculata. The sequence continues at coordinate 37,109,708 of JAFIDM010000003.1, read as the reverse complement.
TAACAGAAACAACTTATCTTTCGAAAGCGAAACAACATTTTAAATAATGCTATAGCGTCGTGTAGTTCAAATATATCCTTTTTGAATAAAAATGCATTTTAAAAGGATATTTCATCGTTTATTTAATAAGAACAGATAAAAAAAAAAAACAAACAAAGATTTATTTTTTAATAAAAATAAACGATTTGGATTTTTGGATTTGTTTATTATTTCTCAAAGGTACCATCTTTGTTGCGAATTATTCGCACGAGTCAACTGGTATAACCAATATTCACAACGAATTTAACGAATTGATGCTGTTTGATCAGTTAGTTAACAATCTGCAGGTTTTTTCGTGATCATATAATACCTTTGGATGTCGACAATGTGGCTTTTGTATCATCTGTCGCTATTCTAGTACTTTCTGATGGTTTAATGAAAAGTGGAATCACAGCGTGCCCTTCCCACACTATCCAGCAATCTTCTGCCAAAATTCTGTAATTTAAGTCTCTTAATGTTCCTTCACTAGTTATTACCGATGTACTCTACTCTTGTACAGGAAGACTATGTTAATGCGGTTTTACAATGACTCTAGCAGAAACGCTAACTGAAAGATCCATAACCCACATGCTTTCGTTTTGTCTCGTCTATTGAGTAATTAATTGCGGTTGTTTGCTGTGTCAATAAACAAGATGCACTGACCGAGAGCCTCTTGCAGGCCAGGGGAAGTGTTCTTGGTTAATTTTCTTCTTATCAAGAACTGAATTTGAAAGATTCAAGAGAGTTGCAAATAATCGATGTTACTTGGAAGAAGTCAAAATAAAAAGCAAGGCCCATAACCTTTCACTCATGTTAAATTGTCAACTGTTATTCAAGATACCGTGGGTTCAATGGCATTTGAGTTTTAATGCTTTTACTACACGTAGATATTGCTGTACTAATTTAGTATGTTTGTGATATAATGACCCAATTTACATTTCGTTTCTGTCCTCTGCTGTAAACGGGTTCTTGCTGTAACTATACTTTTTATCATTGTAAAGAAGAAGTATTTTTTTTTTTACTGAAATACAAAGACTTATTTACATTATTATTAAAATAAATTATTTCAGCTTAATAAATTAAAAGATTCCAATAGTAACTACTGTAAACTATCGTTCAGGCACAGCCTTGTGGTCAAGTCGCCCAGCCATAAAATTGATACAGTCTGAATCCCGGCGTAGGGGCTTTTTTCTTCTTCTGTTTCTTTCTTCTTCAGTGTTTGTTTCTCATCATAGGAGGCAAAGTCTGTCACCTTAAGGTTTGCGTCCTGGTTAGTTATCCAAACGACATTAGCATTAATTACCCCATCATATAGTAAATCTTATGACTAATGATCCGAAAACTCGATCTGCGGATAAATCACACCAGTAACAAGACAACTTGTAAAGTAAAATAAAGAAATACCTTTCATTACGAAAAAGATGCTACCGTAATAACTTTTTGTTTTGTTTTGCCATTTTGTAATTTTTAATATTTATGCACAGGAAGAGTCACTATCTTGTCTATTATAACATTTTATATTGTTTTGTTTTTTTGTTTTTTACTATAAAACACTTTAGATTCTTTACTTCGTTTAATATTCTTGAGATCATTAACCTAAAGCAAGTCATTGTGGCAATCAGTTTTGTTTATTACTAGTCGTAGTACCCGGCGCTGTTAGGAAAAAATTCAAAATTTGTTGTTCAACATTTTTCAAATTGGTGTTCAACTTGTTTTCAACATTTTTCAAATTGTTGCTCAGTTTGTTGTTCAACATTTTTCAAATTGTTGTTCAACTTGTTTTCAACATTTTTCAAATTGTTGCTCAGTTTGTTGTTCAACATTTTTCAAATTGTTGTTCAACTTGTTTTCAACATTTTTCCAAATTTTTGCTGAATTTGTTGTTCAACATTTTTCAAATTGTTATTCAGCTTATTTATCTATTTATCTCAACTTTTACTCTTATAGAAGATATTGCAATAAAACGAAATCATAGGCTTCTCTGTATTGGTCCATGTCGCAAGCATTAAAAATGATGGGGAAAAAAATAGTAAAGAAATTATCCTTTAAATCATAAAATAATTTGTAAATCAAAACAATTTTTTATAAGTTAAAACAAAACAATTTAATACAGGCTCGCACTTTTTAAGCCCTAGATAAACTATGCCGCGATAAGGGGTGGAATAGGTTTCAGAGAACCAGAGACATGGATTTACTTTTATTTAAATTAAGATTAGTTATTGTTATTATTACCATTATTGTAATCTAACTGAAAACAAGAAATTCCGAAAGAACTTGTTTACGAAATTGTTAGAAACCTCTTGTTTAGTTTCTGATGCTTTTCTATGAGAACTTTTGTCTCCTTCTAATATCTCGGCAAGGATCCGTTTGGAACAGATTTCATTATACTTAAGTTAGATCATCTTTAGTTCTTAAATATACATAGCATGTTTCAAGAAGATCCATCTAGCGGTTCAAAGTTCTTGGGAAGGGAGGACATATATATACATAGACTGAATGATCTGTAAGCCTTTCTTTTATAGAAAAAGTTAGCTTTCATCATATAAATTGGTCATCTTACAATAGTCTCAAGAAATTTAGAATGACTTGAAGTTGTTGTTCAACATTTCAACTTTTTTTCAAATTATTGTTCGATTTGTTTTCAATATTTTTCAAATTGTTGTTCAACTTGTTTTCAAATTGTTGCTGAATTTGTTGTTCAACATTTTTCAAATTGTTGTTCAACTTGTTTTCAACATTTTTCAAATTGTTACTCAATTTGTTTTTCAACATTTTTCAACATTTTTCAAATTGTTGTTCAACTTGTTTTTAACATTTTTCATGTTCAACATTTTTCCAATTCTCTATTCTAATTATTTTTTTTTTTTGTTGTTTTCTTCTTTCAGGAGCCCAAGAGTACGGGGAAGCGGCAGCTTACATCCAAGCCCAGTTTGAGGCAAAAAACAAGAGTACATCAAAAGAAATCTACTGTCACATGACATGTGCCACAGATACGACCAATATCCAATTTGTGTTCGATGCAGTAACTGATGTGATCATTGCCAACAACCTGAGGGGGTGCGGTCTCTATTAGGATGCCTGTCTGTTTTTTTTGCCTGTCCAGATCTATAAATATAGTCAGTGCCGTGCCAGGCCTTTTTATGAGCACATTTGGGAGTGTAAGTCAACCTTTGCAAGTCGGGTGTAACACATTAGATCCCTTTTTTACAAACATTAAAAAAAAATAAAAAAAAAAATTAAAAAGCATTAAAATAATATCCCATACCGAAAAAAATATTAATTGCTAATCGATTTAATTCTTATCAGTTCTCTTTAGATAAAAAAATTAAATAATTTATTATATAGAGTTGTTGTTGACGAAGAATAATGATCGAGTTGGTGGTTTACAATGATAGTGACGATACAGATTGATAATTGAAAGCATATTAAAGATAAAACAAAGATTTTTTTTTTAAAAAAAGCCCACGGAAAATTGCGTCACAAAAACCAACATCTTTAAACCGAAGAGCATTTTCTCTTCCAAATATTTTAGTCTCAAATGAGGAATTTATTCTTCTTCACCAACGTTTTTCAGATAGACTTCATCCCTTTTTCTCTTCTATTTCTCTTTTTTCCTCAATCACCACAATCATTCTTCGTAAGAAAACAAGGCAGATTATTCCCCCCTTCTTCAACTTGGTTTTCTCCACTGTAGGATGGGGTGAACTCTCTCCTATGGGTTGGCGACATCTACTTCCTTTCCCGTGAGAAAACGAGAAGAAAACGAGAAGTTGACCGATACCTTATCTTTGTTTCCAGCTGCTTTTTTTTGATTCAAACCAACAAAATAAAAACTAAAAAAAAATTAAAAAAAAAAAAAACAAACTTCTCTCTTTGTAGAATCTAGCTTCTGTGTAGTTTCGGACGCTATTTCTTCCCACCTTTTTCACCTCCCCTTTCCATAGCCCCCCTCCTCCTCCCCTCTTCGAACGGAGAAATCCGTTGTGGGTTTTTGTTCCCAGTTATCAGAATTTTACATTTTTTTTCTATACAAAAAACAAAATATAAATACACAAGGCAAAGACAAAAACACTAAGGAATATATATATAACTTATATATATATATAAATATATATAAATATATTAAATAAATCCTGATTTAAACGTTAAAAAAATGAATTCAAATGATACCAGATTTTTAAGAAACTCTCTTGCTGTTTAGTGAGAGATTAATGTACGTACAAGTAATGTACAGATTTGCTGTTAACCTTATTATCATAGACCAAAGCTAGTTTAATTACAGAAAAGCATTCCTCGCTGTCCTGCATGCTTTAAATCAACATACATAAAAAAAAAAAAATAAAAAAAAAAAAACCTGTCTCTATAGGCTACGTTAGTTGTGTCTTGAACATTTTTGTCCATAACCCCTTCTGGTTGGACTGTGAAACTAGTCATCTGTTTTTTATTAATTTATTCTTATTAAGAAACATTAATCCTGACAAAGAAATACTAAAAAAAAATCCCAGCCAAATCAAATTCATATTAATGTATGATTTTTTAAGTATTTATAAATAAATCTTCTAGTATTCAGTGCCCCAATCCTTGTGACAAGCAGTGTTTGTTAGATTGTCTCTTAATTTTTTTTTTTGCTTTTTGTTAAGTTTTAAATTTCACGTTTCTGTGAGATTTTTATTATTATTATTATTGGAAATGGAAAAATGATATTTTTGTGAGTTCAGTGCAATCTGTTTTTTGTTTCTTTAAGTTTCATTTCTTTTGTTTCTATCCTCACCCCCCTCGTTGTTGGCAAGTGAAACCATCTCCTGAAAAAGAATAACACAGACACCCCAAAATTAACTATTAGATCTACGTGTGAATGTGGATGATTTGCTGTTACTTTGTCTTTATTGTAGGTTTAGATCAAACTTAGATTAATTCTCTATGTGCGACTCTTGACCCCAATTTGTTTGCAAACTAAGGGTGGAGTGTAAGTGGGACCATACACTTTCTGTTGTACTCAGCTTCAGTTACAAAATTTTGCCTATGGGTAACCAATTCATGCTCTATTGACATAATTTACAATATAAGTTGTTTTGTCTTTTTCGTTTCAAAAAACGTTAAAAGTTTAATTAAAATATTTTTATATTTAAACAAAGTTCATTATAATTTAAGATTTTCTTACCATTTCATGACTTTTCTTGATATTTTTTGTACATTTTCTTTTGATTTTTCTTTTTATTTTGTTGTTAAAGATTTTGTTGAATCCGGTGAAATATAAATTAGTAAGTTAGACATTGTCGACTCAAAGAAAATATTCACACTCTGAAGATATTTCTTTTATAATTCCACTGAGACAAACGCTCACTTTGAATGTTTCATAAAAAAATGTATTTAAAATGTGATGTATTAACATATAAGCATTTGTATGTTTTTCCAAGAGTTCAGAGAGAATGAAAGAGAGAGAATATAACCTCTAACACCTTTTTCAAATTTCAAAGTGTCCTAGTGGAATATCCAAGTGAAATGTACGACTTTTTCTTCAATTTTTTTTTCTAGAATATAAAAAACCTTCAAATGATTTGTTTTTTTGTTTCGTTTTTCCTAGCTGTTTGTATGATAAGCTGGTGCGCATGCGCACAAAGCAGACAGTGAGCAATGGTACAGCACAATATTTACCCCAAAGAAGTGGCTCATGATTTTTTTAATTCCCCTCTTCAAACTGTGCTCATATATTTGTCTATTTCGTTGCCAGTGAAATGATTGTATAGCTTGAATATACTTGCTTGTAAAGATGACGGGCAAAAACTTCGAACTTCCGTACATTTTCGTTGGCATTGAGAAGAACAGGTTCTTGCCAGTCATCGGTACTTCAGAACTGAAAGTTTTAGATCGAAAAGATTATCTTTCTTGTCAAAGAAGCCTGAAACGTGTGCAATGGGCTATAGTTATTTTTCAATGTTTACATTTTTATCTCTTTGTTTTCGTTTTTCTTTTTCTTTCAGTTAATCCCTTTTTATTCCTCTTTATCATCACTTTTCTTCACCTCTACATATTTCTATGTATTACGATAATTATGCTATCGTAAAATTCTGCACATTTGCCTAAAAAAAGTCATGATATGATTTCACTAAATTTCTGTCGTTTTAACTTTGATTTTTTTTTGTTCCTAATTATATTTTTTTCCCTAATTTCCTTGCGATTACAACACCAATTCCTTATTGATTAAAAACGTTTATTAAGTGAAAATTTTAAAAGATTACTTACTGCTTTCTTTTGAAATAAATAAATACAAAAAAAATGACATCATGGCTTTGCAAGATCAGTCTAGCGTCCAGAATTTCTAGGGTTTATGAAATTTTTTTTCCGATAAGAAAAATAAACAAGCAAATAAAAATATTGCGAGCTATTGTTAACTTTAGCATGTAAAAGGTACTTCTGTATTTCAGAATACAGTCCTGAGAAAATTTAAAAATAATTCTGATAATAAACGATGTACAATATAGATAAGAGTCAAAATTGAGGGGGGAAACATAATCTCCAGGATGTAAATGGTTGCAGACTATCTTGCAGATAAAGTGCAGATTATCTTACAGTTGCATATTTTTAATTCCTATTTTTCGTTTCTGTTAAATTGTCGCACTGGCTCACTTATAGCTTTATAAAAGATATGAAACGCCGCATTTGTTTCATTTTTTGTTTTATATATATAATATATATTTTATATTGATTTTTTTTGTTCTCTTCGGAGTGGTTCCTGCCTGCTCCCTAATGACCATAGCGTCCAATTTCGTGTATATAGAGAAAATGTAATTCTTTTGTCAAAGGCAGCTGTGCTTCCTGTGCCGAGTATGAGAGAGTGTTTTATCGCTCAGTCCATGATCTCTGGTATTAGGCTAGGTAACTGAGATCTGGTTCGAGGCAGTAGCTTTACTTCTGTTAGGCCTAATTCTACTGCACTCGAAACCTGCAGTAAAACCTCTATCAACTCGACTATAATTTGTAATATTGTTCTTGCTTCCTTACTTTTCTTGTTTCTTATATTTTTTTTCTATATATATATTGCGATGTCATATTTCTAAATTATGTATTCTAAAACTGTTTTTCTGTGTGTATGCGTGCAAGTTCTTGTGAATTTTAATAAAAAAAAAAAATATCAACTGTCTACTGCCATTTTAGTGCCGACTATATTAATTGTAATAGAGAGAGATGTATTATCTCTTTGTAAGAATATTCCCGATATTATGGTCACACAATTTCACCAAGATAATATGCAGATATAACTTACAGTCTTCCTCCAGCAACTATTCCATCATATGCTGCTCGTTTTTTAGGAGTGGATATTTACAATCTTAAATTCTTATCAGAACTTTTAAAGCCCGATCATTAACCTTAGTAAGTCCCAAATGCGTTGACTTATATAAAAAAAAATTCTAAGACCATTGGCTCTTATCACTGTAAGTCGTGATTAAAGATAGGAATGTTAGGAAGATATGTAATTTGCTGGAGTCTTTGTTTGTAACTTGGTTTTAAGTGTTTCCTCTTATGAAAGTCATATTTATTTTTATTCTAAGTAAACATCTTAAGGGTTCACGATAATGGACAAAAACCAGCGTGGGATTTAGGAGGTGATGAGATGTTTTACGACAACTAAACTTAATCAGCAGGACACGTGGAAAATAAAGGCAGGAATCATTCTCGAAACTTCCAAAAATTTAAGAATTCCAATTAACTGCATTATTATACTTGTTGTTTATTTATGTGAACAGTATGTTTTTTGTACAGTGTCTTTCTTCTTTGGAGATTTTACACGAATGTGGGACTCCAGGTATCTGGAGAAACATTGGTTTGAATTAGCCTCTGGGAAGTAATTCCCAACACCTCCAAAGAAATTAGACAGAGCCAAGTAACGCCATTTTTATTAAAATATGAAATAAATGTACATTTTATTTCAACAAAAGGGTTTGTGTGCATTATTTAATTATAAGGTTTTCAGTTTCAATTTAAAACAAATAATGTTTAAGCAATTTGGACGAAATATTTACACATGTTAACAGTAGTACAAGTAGATATCAATTATTTTGGTGGTGGTGGTGGGGAAGTGCATCAGAAAATGGAAGAAAACATTTTGTTACTTGTTTTTTTGTTGGAAAGTCATCATTTTATTTATAAATCTCTCCTTCCTATTCGGGAAAAGGATGCACCTTTTTTTTTTTTTTTATGGTTGAACGATTGGAACCATTGTAACCCCCCTCTCCTCCCAGCAACTCTGGTACACAAACGTTTTCGGGGTGTCAGATATGTGAAACCCATATCTGTTTTCATTTTGTTCACACGCTATTGTAGGCTTTATTAAATTTTAAATTTATTCACTTAAATAAGTTTATTTATATAGGCAGATATTTTGAATATGTAACTTTCTTCTTTTCACCACAAAGTTCAACCATTTCGGAATTATTATTTTTTTTTTTGGTGGCTCCATACTTACAGTATCTTTGAAATCTATTCTGCTAGTCAGAATAACATTAAAAATGTATTAAATTGCCTAAAAATATATTTTGTGAGTGCGATATATAAAATAATTTGCTAGCAATACGAAATATTCTAATAGATATACGAGGGTTGGGGCTTAAGTCATGGCAACTCTTTTTTATCTGCCAATCATGCGTCGCCACTGCAATTCCAGAATACACGTTTGAAAGCTTGTTGGATGTGCTTCTGATTGGCACCACTAACATGCTCTGGGTCAGTGAAGGAATGTCAGGAGAGCAAGTGGAAAATACATATTTGGAAATCATCGTTCCATAAGGCAATGCAGTGTAGCCAAGGAAGAAAAAGGAACACGGGAATGCTCAATACAGATTGCTAACATCCCTCAAAGTAATCTCCAAGATTGTCTACCGTACGTTGCCAGCGTTTGGGAAGGCTGAGAGTACCATTGGCTGCATGTGAGTCATTAAGTGTTAGATCTCTCGCCGAAACGCCTTCATCTTTGTTAGTAAACGTTTCCCATGTAACTGCAGCTTGAGTTTTGGAATCCAATCAAAGTCGCATGGACTAAGATCTGGCGAATACGGAGGGTGACCCAACGCAGCCCATCCCTATCGAAGTAACAAAGCCTGTGCAACAGCTGCTATGTGACATGGGGCGTTAGCGTGAAGAATTATGGCGTTGGACAGAATATACGCAACGTATGGTGGACAATCTTGGAGATTATTTTGAGGGGTGTTAGCAATGTGTATTGAGCATTCCTGTGTTCCTTTTTCTTTCTTGCCTACACTGCATTGCCTTATGAAGCGATGAATTCCAAATTTCTGTTTAATACTTGCCCCCATGACGTTCCTACACTGACGCAGACCACGTAAGTGGTGCCAATCAGAAACACATCCAACAAATTGTCGCAGCTTAACCACAGCTGCTTTTGCGCCATTAAAAACCCAACCAACAACAACAACAACATCCAACAAGCAAACAAGTATAACACAAAATTAATCCATGTATTAACTTCGATCGTAAAGTAATTTAATTATTGCTTCAATTTTTTTTAAAAAATATAAGGTTAAAAAATTCGATGTAGTTAATATTTCTAAATTATTTACACAATATCAACATTTCAATGTCTGATACTAATACATTACTATGATTAACACTTTCTACATTATTTATTGTATAATATCAACACTTAAATAATAACTAAATAATATGGAAAAAAAAGAAAGAAAAAAGACAAAAATTAAGGAGACACAACTAAACGTATCTGGGCCATCATTGGTGAGAGTCTGGGGCGTCCGGTGCGAGAGTGGTTTCTTTTTCACTTTGAGCTATTTGTTGGGGAATTGGTCTGGCTGATGAGTCCACAACGAGGACGAAACGGCCGTGCCAGACTCATCGATGATGACTCAGATATTTTAGTTCGTGTGTCATTAATTTGTGCTTTTATGTTAATTTAGTGGCACATTAAACCTTGTTTCACTTCCATATTTTTAATGTGAAATTTTATATCTAACATGTATAATCCATCATCAGGACTTTATTTTTGAGAATTTGATATGGAATACGTTTAAAATTTTCAAATGCTGTAGAAATTACGCCATGATTTGCTAGACAAACTAAAGTTCAGAAAACTGTTTCGATAATTTGCTCAGAGGCATAATTATGGTATATTCTATCAGTTAAATAATCACTGGTCCTGTGCAGCCATTTTTATCTACATTTCGACTCTGATTTCTGTAGAACATAATAGAAGCGTTGATGATTCTTTTAGATTACCCATAACAATGGATGATGTTAATTAAAATTCATTGTTACGGTAACCTAACAGATGAAAACATGCAGTCAGTATTAAGCGTCAAGCAAGGGTATACGAAATCAGAAACGACTGTATGTTCTTGCGATCTAGCGTAACAAAACTTTCTATTAAAAAAACCTTAAATTCTTTTTCGATTTATAATGTGGATCTACATCGAGAGTAATTTCCTCAAATCACAATGTTATGACAGATATATCGAATTTGTAATAACTACGATCATAAATATAATTATGCAGACATGATTATAGCTTTACAACGCACCTTTATGCGTATTCTCATATTTCGTTTCATTCAGATGGATTATAATTTTTAGAGATAGTCGATGGTCTCGTGTACCTAGCTTTGCGATATATCATAGCATATACTAGTTCCTAAATTGCGCCCGAGCTTGTACTATACAATCCTAATTCTCCATTCTGAAATTTTTCATGTTTTATTTTTTCGACGTCACATATCCCCCAGCCGTTCAACTGTTCTATACTTTCCTGTCCTGTGATTGGTGGAAAACATCTTCAAAATTTCTAAATATATTCAATTCGACTGACATTCACTGATTGCTAGATATCCAAACAAAATATTCAGGGCCATACAAATCCACGGATAACAGGTCTGTAATAAGCTTTGAATTGTAACTACAGTAAACTCCCGATTATCCGCTTTGCGGATTATCGGTGGACCTATCCTATTTCCATTTTTTTTACTGTACAATAAATTACGGAATCAACAAACATTTTTTAAATCTAGAATAAGGTAAACAATAAAAGAGGCACATTGAGTGACGTCCAAGTAGGGGGTTTTCGTGTTTCGATACGAAAAAACAAAAACAATTAACCGATTTTTTGTTGTTAAAAAATAAGAAAATAAAGTAAAATTAAGTAAAATAATTGGTTATAATGTATGTACTGCCATTTCAATGTAAATAAAACACGTTAAAAGCATTTTTGTGTTGATTTTCGTCCTATTTCGGATTATCCGCGGAATTTGCTTATCCGTGGTTGCCGCGCCACCCAACTCCGCGGATAATCGGGAGTTTACTGTATTTTATTGGCGGTATTACACAAAGTAGTAAACAATTGCAAGTAATTTGTGGAACGATAACTAATTGTATTGCTCGTCAACTTACTATTATACCCCTTCACTTAAAGCATATATATTTTCAAAAACTAGTTTTAGTAATTATATTAGGTTTTTTAATGAAATTAGGAATAGAATTTATGACAAAGAATTACTTCAGAGTGGGCTTTATTTTAAACTGCATGGGGAAAAAAAATCTATTCAAAAATGAAAAGTATTCTAGTACGGATTATATCGACTGGCATAAATGTTTTTCACTTTCTTTAATGTTTTTAATACTTTAAGTCAATTTTTTGTTAGGTAAGTTATAAATAAGTTAATTGATGAATATTACAATATAATATTGTAAATTACATTTTAAGAAATTTAAATTTGTTACAATGTATTATGTGCCATCACTGACGCAAACTGAAATTAGAACCCCATGTTTGAAAGACTTGTACTGCTATGTGGGTCTGAGATAAGCACCAGAAGCATCTGTGTTTCGGATTAAAGCTTCCAAGTTTGTACAACACAGGATCGTTGTAGTAACTTGCTACGGAAAAAGTAGCTTAGTTTGCATCACTTTCATACTATCTATGTGCCTTCTAAATAAGTATTAAAAAAGAAAAAATGGCTTGAATAATACCAACTATATAGAGAGGAAATGATCTGTGTACGCGAGGTCAAAATATTTCATTCCAAATCGGACAACAATTTAGCTAAATTGCATGACATTACAGTGTGTGTCAACTATGGGCAACATCAGGCCTGGTTATGGATTGATGCATAGGCCTTTTCTAGGAGGACGATGGACAGGAAAGATTGGGTAATGTTGCAAGGCTGTTGGCGTTCTTACAGCAAAAGTTGCTATCATCCTTGCAGATATAGTTCAAGGTGTTACTCGGAGAACTACTGCCAGCCGTTTACTTCAGTTCCAGAGGACCAAGGTGACACCACCTTCTAACTGCCTAAACAAAGACGAACGATGTTCAGAATAATTGCAGTATAGAGTTGAATGGTACGGGTATGGCTTCAGTGATAACACGTACTTCTGTAATAGTAAAAGCCTTACAGAACGGCCCCTGATAGAGGTGATTGTTGAAAATATACTACTTCCATATTTGCCATACTGATATTGGGAACAGTTATGTCTGACGTAAGAACATAAGAAGGAAGAAGAAAGGGAGAATATTATCAGTCCTCAAGGTGATAATCACCCAAGACCTCATCGAGTGTTGGCCTCAATGCATTCAATTGGATCATCTCTGGAACATACCATGCAGTAAGTATACGTAGGGAATAAATTACAAGAGTCTATTCTAGAATTTTTTGCACTTAATCACTTTTCATTTAACCTTTTCTTTAAATATTACATTAAACCAGTCTGATCCAACAAGTGGTATTGTTAGATCCAAGGGAAGAGGGAGGGTTATATGAAGAAAAACAAAAACAAACAAACAACATCTACTAATACGCGGTTGTAGGGTTATCTTATTTTTCATTATTTTAAACATTGAACACTTTATTTATTATTATTTTTTGAAAAGCTAACCGATTGAGGTCAAAAGAAATTCCATCTTCTGTCTACTTTGAAATTAAACCTTATCTCTTGATAGATGCAGTATTAAGACGATCCTTCGATAGCTTTAAGAACTAAATAAGCAAAAACCAAATTCCCTATAATAGATTTTTCAAAATGATATAAATAATTTATATCAAACTTACCACAAGACATATTCTTCCTGTAATCTCCTCCTTTTCATTTCTGGAGTAATATATTTACAAAACTCCATGTACCTCATTATAGTATTTAATATAGATTTATTAAAAATACTGTAAATTGCAAATTTTCGAGAAGTTTAACTCGTCTTCCCTTTTTCAAGCATATTGACATGAATGGAATATATACAAAACAAAAGCATAAATAGTTAGAAGCTTCAACAAATACTAAAATTCGTGAATCAAATAATTTTGTTGTTATATAAAAATACACCAATAAGAAATTATTTAATTATTAAAAACAATGTAAGCAAGATAATAGCATAACAAATAGAAAAACTTTTAATAATTAAAAACGTCAAATTCATATTGACCCTTCCACTGCCTTATTAATGAGGGACTAAATAAAAACAGATAGTTAAAAAAATTGTTGCTGTTTTTTCAACAATTGACATTTTTAAAGTATTAGTATGAGTTTTAGTATTTGTTCAAGCTTCTAACTATTTTTGCTTTTGTTTTGTATATATTCCATCTATGTCAATATGCTTGAAAAAGAGAAGACGAGTTAAACTTCTCGAAAATTTGCAAGTTACAGTATTTTTAATAAATCTATTTTAAATACTATAACGAGGTACGTGGAGTTTTTGTAAATATATTACCATAAGACAATTTCTGCTAACTTCTTAATACCAGCATGTCAAGGCCTTAATACAAGCATGTCAGTACAGTAGTTTAGTCCTAATATTGAAGAGGGCGAGATGCAGTTGCTATTAGTTAAAGCTCATACTCTTGACAAGTATGTACGCAAATGAAGCAGATAGCAGAGCTGTCATTGAAGTCCACAAAATATCAGAAGGTAGGCCAGGAATCAGATGGTCGGAAATTCCTTTAGTACTGAGGAAAGGATCAGTTTACTTTACAAGTGATTTTTGTGAGTACAAAACAAATATTTGCCATATGTTATTCAAAATATATTTACTTGACCTAATCCTGTCTTGTTATTTCATTTATTTGGTCTTCAGTATTTCTTCTACCAATACCACTCTGTATAAATATAACTGAATTTTTCAATTTGAATAGAAAGTAAAGTTGTAATTGAATAAAAAATGGAGATACAATCGTAATTTTGTAAGCATCACTAACATTCTGGTATACCATAATTATTTACTAGATTAAAAACTTGTCTTAGAATTATTAACGAAAAGTTTCACTGAAATTAACACATCGAGAAAGTTCAAATATTTCAAATCAAAAATCAATTACTTTTAAAATGCTGGTTTTATTAATAATAATAAAAAAGTTTTATTAAAGCCGAATTAAAATTAAAAATGCGTTAAATTTTGAGATGTCATATTGGATCCAATATTTTTAATTTTTATTAATGTATCCATTTTAGTACAAAAAAATTTTGATCCTAAAAAGTACAAGAATCGTTGAAATGTGTGGGTGTTTCCGTGGACATCATCCAATGAATCTCCTTGGCTGTTCTGGTGAAGAAAGATATTACCACAGGATAATAAGAGAAGCTATTAAAAAAATTGAGATACTTCAAAATGTCAATAGGAAAGACAGCTATCCAACAAGAGCCTGGTTACCGACACAGAAGAAATCATCCAGAAACATCGAAGAATTACCCATAATGCATCATGAATCAACAAGTGAATGTTAAAGTGATGTCTGGGATATTACCCAGAAACCTTCAGGTGCCTCAAAAAAAACAGCAAGTTCTCACATATCTCAGTAAATTATCCAAGATGCAGCAAGTTCCATCATGGTCTTAAGAGCTTACCCAGAAGTCCTAGCGTTTATAACCTTCGCCGGAAAAAGAAAGTCGTAGAACTCAAGCTCTGAAGATGTCTGACACCTAGAGATCAAACGTCAAAAGGAAGTTTTCCTTTAACATGCGGCAGCACCTAGACATGTAAGAAGATTAATAGGAGTCGTTTTTCATAAAAGTGAGAATTTGTGAATTAGCTATCTGAAACTCTCACCTTTTTAATTGTTGGGGTAGAATTCTTCTTTGATTCTTGCTCATCAGTTCAGTGTTTTTCTACAACATTCACAAACTATATATTTATAAGTATTTATAAGTAAATCGTCTAGTGAGACATACAACTTTAGCTTTTCTCAAAAATGTTTTCAGTTTTTCTGCTCTTTGGGAATAGGCTGCTTATTGCTTGATTCTT
>JAFIDM010000003.1:37015742-37030769 GCA_023159025.1 Thereuonema tuberculata | reverse complement strand
ATATATTTTATATATTTATATTACCTCAAAATAGTGGTTTGGTTTCTTTGTGAAAAAACATTCGAATAGAATTTATCATTTCTTTTCTAATCGAATGTTTTTTCACAAAGAAACCAAACCACTATTTTGAGGTAAATAAAATATTTTTTCTCTTTATTTTTCTAATTAGATTCTTTAACGGTAAAAAAAAAAAAATAAACCTAAATTAAGAATTTAGGATTTAATTTAAAATATTAGGATAATATCGGTTATCCGAATTAATTCGGATCGGGACCATCATCTCTGATAACAGAGACTTGGAGAAAAACAAAGGGTAATGGACTATATGTTGTCAAAAAATTGCCACTCTTTCTAGAGGTTTCTTCTATTTAAAAAGATTTTAAGAAATAAGTCAAATTAATATCGGTATAATTAATATCAATTGTAAACGCGAGAGAGTATGAAATTGTAGAAAAGCATGGTTTTTTTTTTTGTCCAGTTTCATTAACATCCATCCCCGATTCCAATTTTTTTTTTTTTTTTTTTTTTATGATTAACCCTTAGATGACTTTCTAAATGATCTCTCTCTCTCTCTCCAATTATCAAATCACGTTTTTACAATCATGATCAAATCCTTATGATAATCCTTTGGCAAATTTACTGTCGTAAATTTACAGAAGCTTTGAAATACCCTGACCGCAAGCGAAGCGAGTGAATATTTGAATGTCAAACTTTTTACAGGCCTGTAACGATAACAGGAAATGACGAGCTTTCATTAATGAATCATCATATGCAGCTTTTCAAGCATTTTAAAGTATGATATAACATGCTTGATATCTAACAAAAACTGCTAAGAAACTAACATTTTTTTTAAATAGGTACCAAAAGAAATGTAGTAACTGTTGAGAAGAAATAAGTTTTCGAAAGATGAGTGAATATCAGTGTGCGCGATGAGCAAGCGATTATTATGGTGGTTTCCCGATGTCTTCCGCAGAGCAAAAGATATTCGGAAACGAGCTAGAATTTAAAGACAGACCTTTCCAGTGATTTGCCAGCCTTAGGATAGACGGTGAGGTAAAAGAAACACCCAACCTTATCCAGGATTCGAAACCAGAGCTTTGAGTTTGTCGAGCTGATGAAATTTGAAATAACGGGGCGTAATAAACTATGCGGAATTGAAGAAACGCATTATTTCGTTAAATAAGATCACGAAATATTACCGTATCCTGTTGAATCTAGTTTAGAAACACGGTAATGCTTCTGCCACAAATAAAATCGGATTACGTAACAAAAAGATTAAAGATAAAGGATCAGAAAAACAGCTTAAAGATATTGTGTGACGCAAACCCACGCTTTGCGATAATAGATGACGTATTCCAAGAAGCGTATTTGATAAGATTAGGAATTTCAAATAAAGTTTAACCAATAGGACGGCAATAGCTACCGATTTTAGTCGATATCGTAACAGCTCTCAAATGGGTCGCTAAATAAAGGATTAAAAAAATAGTTAAGAAAGCGCGAGAATCGTCTTCTCCTTATTGCTTCAATCTATCTTCGTTCTTCACTTTCGTTGTTTTGTTAAAAGTATCTGGGAGTTCAGTTTTATTGGAGTGTTATTTTCAGAACTCAAGGAGTCTACAAAATAAACGGAACCTACTAGGAAATTAAATTTTAGTTATTTTTCCTTCGAAATGTAATTACTATACATGAAAACTCCCTTATTCTCGAATCACAGATAATCTCAGGAGAGTGAGACTCTCCGATGACCAGTTTGCAACGAAATAGATTGGAAGATGAATTCAACATTGTTTACACAATTTCTGTAAATACCTAAACCCTACAGAGAATTGGCGAGAAGAATAAGCCTAATTGTTTATATTCTGCATTCGTGTTATTATATAACAATAATCTTTTATTTATGAATCACTTTCATATAAATATGAAAGAATTAAGATATGTTAAATGCATGATTTTTAAAATTAAACATTCGCAGAATTAAGAATATTAGGGAATTTCTGGAATTCCTTTATTATTTTTCGAGGTTTGTTTTTATTCAAATTTTAAGAACTTTTTTTTTTTTTTTTGACATTTCAGCGAAAATAAATGTACAAAAAATGATGCAAAAATACGAATTACAAGTGTTATGTACCAGCATTACTGAAAAGACACAGAATGTCAATTAAAAATATTTAAAATATGTTTCAATTCATTATACAAATATCAATGTTTTCATTTTCACTATTCTTATAAATTTAATTTCAATATTTATGTAGAGAGATCAAATTTTCATTTTTTTACAGCTTGCTAATGCCTTAGGAAGAACGAGTTGAATTTCTATCAAACAGGAAGGAAACATTGAATAGCGTAGAAAAAGGGAATGGATTCGTGAAAATGCAGCAATTATTGAGTTAATTTTCAAATACCCTCCAGTTGATGACGATGAACGGCTAAAACAAAGGCTTTTACTCTCAGCTGGTTTAAGTGTCCAAATTGGAAGATGGGTTGCCGGGAAACTATTGACGTCAGAGACGCCAACAACGCGTTGGGAGTTGCCATGGCGACCGGCCGCCCGATTTATAAGTAGCTATGTCGGCAGATTTTCAGCAACCGGCTTTCTCCACCCTCAATTTCGAAGCTTCCGTTGAATTTGGCAATATAAACGGTTTTCCGACTTCCTGAACAATGGTCTGCTCGATAATTTCCAGAAATCTAAAAGATTTGAGAGGAGGAAAAGACAGAAAGGAAAAAAAAAAAAAAAAAATAAGAACTCTTTCTTTTTTCATGATCTAACCACACTCATTATTATCTCAAATGTCTTTTAAAACCGTCAACTGGTTTTCAGAAAAAAATAACCATTTAATTTGGATGGAAAAAAGACTAACATAAAACTCAGAACACGTTTGCTTTACGTGAAGGATACAATAATGCTACAAGAACATTGTGATTAAAATTACAGTAATGTTAGAAGAGCATTCTAATTCTTTGATAATACCACAAAAATTTTACAGTAATATTGCAATTGCTTGTTAACATTATAATAATGTTACAAGAGCATTACTATCTTCTAATTAAAATTACGATTATGTTATAAGAACATTCTAATTCTTCGATAATATTACAAAAATATTGCATTTCTTTGATACTATTACAATTTTGGAACGCTGCGATTCCATAATCCCGAGCTCACATAGTTTAGTTTTGCTTCTTTTTATGAATATTTTTCTAAAATAGATTTTTTTTTCAATTAATATTCAGACTAAAATGCAAAGAATTTTCATTTTGTTCAAATTGAATACTTCACTTTCCAAATTGCCCAAATACAATGCGCCCAAGAAATACTGATATGGCAATTACGTTGTAATTATGAAGGTGATAAATATTTTACCTTTTTTTTTATCGTTGTGAATATCTTTTATGCATAAAAGCGTTATCTGTGATGATAGATTCGTATAAATCTGAACAGCAGCGCTGCTGAGGCGAAAATGGGAACTATGCTAATTCGTTATTTAAGCCTACATTTTAATGAAATATTTCATGCATTCGAATTTAAATTTGAATAAAAAGATAAAATTTAGCGCTCTAGAACTGATTTGTTTTTTGTTTTTGTTTTTTTGTTTTTTTAATATTTGACAAAGCCACTAATCTATTACTAAAACAAGTCAAAGAAAATTGACGGGGAAAAAAATGAAAAGATAAAAGTATTCTTCAAAATGAGAAATAAAATTTTTTTATGATTGTTTAAGTTTTTGAAAACACTTTATTTTGGTCATTGAGGTTACTGTTTCTCGACTGTGAACACTATGGTAAGATAAGCGAACTAATGACATTAGTTGAAGCCTAACCTTTCTTTATTTTTCAACCCCCCAGTTTCGACTTCGGAAAAAGTAGCTCCTACTGCCTTTTTAGTTTCATCTGTGAATTCTTTACTTTATTTTATGGAAGTGTTGAATTCCTTAACGATA
Source organism: Thereuonema tuberculata (assembly GCA_023159025.1). Lineage (NCBI taxonomy): Eukaryota > Metazoa > Arthropoda > Chilopoda > Scutigeromorpha > Scutigeridae > Thereuonema > Thereuonema tuberculata. The sequence goes on along the minus strand of JAFIDM010000003.1, from coordinate 37,026,828 downwards.
TATTTTGTCTTAAAGAAGAGATAATTTACCAAAATTTGTCTAATCTTCCGAAGTTAATTTAAGTTTCTTTAGATAAAACGTGCATTTAGATCTTATCTAATGAAGAATTTATTTTTCAATTCTTTTTTTTTTAAATATATGGTGCACGAGACTGTACAAATCGTATCTATTGTTCATCTATATAAATAAAAATGTAAATGTTCGTTTGATCAAAATTTTAAATCTCCGAAAGTTCTTCACCGATTGCGTTGAAATTTTGACACAACGTTGCATTCGAATACGCGCGTGTTTTTTTTTTATATCTATTATATAGCTGTCACGCCTGTGACAGGTAAAAATATGCTTTTTTTAAAAAAAAAAACAGCGCCATCTGTTGGACGTAAAAGCAACACACGCAATAATAAACATTGCTCATGCTGGACAGCCTGCTTCTTGACTGTCACATAGCATTTTAAATGTTTCCGATTGCATTGTTAAATTGAATTGTTAAATTGAGCCACAGCAACGCGTGGCCGGGTACAGCTAGTTAAAAAGAAAAAAGAAAAAAAAAGATTGAATTTTAGATTTTTTTTAACATTTAATTAGTGTTGTTAAATAAGTTTATTTTATTATGCAATATGAATTACTGGTGATATTTCCTTAACAAAAAGGTTGATAGGAAATTAATTATTTGATAACAATAGAGATACTGTTATTGTTATGCAAGAGTAGGAACAATATGCTGAAGCAAGCGAAGTTTGATTGTCATATTAGAAAACTTGGTTGCTTAGTGACAATAATAACTCTGTGAGGAGGAGGATAAAAACTTCCCGATGAACGAAGGACGAAAGGTAGAAGTGTATTCTATCGGCATGATAGAATCAAGATGTCTCAGATACAAGTTAAGTCCATGAAGATGCACAACTGAGGACAAGTGACATAAGTAGAATTACTTATTGTGAAATTAAGAATAGTAATTTTACTTGAACATTAATTGTGTTTAGTATAGTATTAATCCTTTTAATTTTATTTCCTGAATCAAGAGGGATATAGTCCGACGTTCGAGATCCAAAGCGATAAGCCTAGACGACTTCAAAGAAGCAAGTACAAGTCAGAATGGGTCCTAGAACTTTCCTAAAGAAAAGCATAGCCATTTCAACGATACAAGGGATGCTATGCAGTGTAAACTTCTCGCAGATCTATAGAGGGTAATTAAGAAGAAGACAAAGTAAGTGACTTTTATAACTTTGTTTATTACCACTGAGAAGACAACGTTATGTGCATCGGAATTATTAATTTTAACTCAAGTAACGTAAAGAGGAAAAGTTTATAATTAAAGTTTAAAGTTTGAACTGAATCTTCCTAGTGAAAACTACAACTTAATGCCGGAATAATTGAACGTTAATAGTGTTAACTATAAAGAATTACTAGATAGATAGTTAATATAAGAGTAACAGTAAACAGAACATTTACTACGAATTATAGTGAATATTTACAGAAGATATTATAGATCATCCAGTGAAAATAATTTTCCACGATAGACTTTCCTACTGATGGAACGATAGTTGGGTTACGAATTTTCCTATGTGAACTGATACTATAGAACAGTTATTAGATTATTTCTTCTGAAGCTTGAAGTTAAAGTATTTCAAGAAGTGGATTATTATATCTAAAAGATATATGTATTTAAAGCATTACGTTCATCTTAGATATAAACGTTATTTTTGCAAATGTTTACCAAGTGTTAGAGTGCTATTTTTTCTATGATTATATTTATGCCATATCCTTTATTACTAGTTAACCGACATCAATATATTTAACTTTGCTACACATAAATATATATAAATATTATAATAATAACAATTAGAATTTGTAATCAATCTGTAATCTGCTTTGCATTCTGGGAGTTTCATCTTTCAGCGTGAAGACTGTTAAGATTTTAACAAATAACTCTTTACGAAAAGTAGGCTTCAAGTTCCATCGAACTTCTTGGTTATTTATTTTTTCTCTTTTCAGCTATTTTAATCAAGTCATCTTCATTTTTCTCTCAGCTAACTATTCATTACTACTAGTTTTATGAATTATTTAATTTTTTTAAAGTCCTTACCAGCAATGGATCTTATTGTTAAGCTTATTATGTCCTTGTTTTCCTAATCTCACCAAATTACTTTTTTATTTTCAAAGTAAAAATATCCCTTTTTTTCATAAATTCTAAAAATAATAAATATCTAAAAGTTCTCAAGTTTGATAACCAAATCAGGAATTTTCTTGATTTTTTTTTTAATTTAAAAGTGCAAATTCAAAGCATGTCTGCAAAAAATATATTTTTTAATTTAAAATAGTTTTTAATTAAAAAAAAGAAAAATCTTCACTTCATTATAAACATTTAATTTTTCATTAATAGAGCTAAAATAATAATTTCAAGATTTTCTTATATGTAACGATAATTTTCGTTCCATTCTACGCATTTTGTTTTTTTAATTCTAGCTTAATAAGATTTATTTATAAGATCAAAGTCTAATTAAGCTTTGAAGCTAATTGAATCAGAAGGATTTTGTAGACTTATTAATACTGTTAATTAAACGGTGTACTTCTAAGTCTTGGATTAAATTTTTGTTTCCTCGATGTCATTTTTTTCTGGACTACAAAGCAGATTTGCAGTCTCTAATATGTTATAAAAAGCACTGCTAAGTCGAAGAAATATTTAATATTTTTTTGTATTTTATTATAGTAATTTTTAGAATTGCAGTCCATAACGAAGCAAATCACAAAACTGACAAAATAAGCCCACCAAAAAGAATGGAATAACAACGGGACACATTTATACCCCAGATTGATTTCACAGCCAACTTTTAAAGCAAATTACACAGAATTTTATAGTAAAGCATTGAGGGAAATGTAAACAGAAATAATTATTTCAGTCTTAAATAACGAAATCAAACAAGAATGCAGTTCTGGAAAACAGTATTCGAAAAAAATTGATTATTTTAAAACTTACTGTACTTCCACAGCTGTTTCAGAAATTTAGAAAGATGTCAGTCGTGAAGTACTGTGCACCAACAGAGAATGCTATTGATGGAGAAAATAAATAATTTTTACAGCTTTTTAGATAGAACTCTAGCGTTTATATATAGTCTCACAAATGGAGAAAAAGAAAAGACGCATGGATTTAAATTATGAAACAAAGAAAATGGGGTTAGAAATTTACTTTACATAAAGAGAGAAATGGGAATCTTAATACACAAAAATGAATGTTTCTTTGTTTGTTTGTCCCGTATGCGTTCCTATACCATTCATCAGATTGCATGAAACTTTGGTGAGTTGTTGTGCGCACGCCCGCGAAGGTTTCTGAATTAATAGAACCATTTTACAATATCTGGTGCGCGAGTCGTTGCAACAAATGAGTGTATTTCCGGTTTCAACGTTTGCAGTTTCCGGGGCGACTCGCATTTGCAATGACCATCAACAAAGCACAGGGACAACACATGGACAGCTGTATGAGGCCTGCTCTTGCGTCAGAAAACCTTCTGATTTATTCGTGTATGCACCAGACGGAATTTATTGTGTATCCAAAAGCACTTCAATAAACAGAATTAAAACACAAACACTTTCTTTCTTTGAGTGGCATTGCAACGCATGCCGGGTGCAGCTACTTAACAATAAATTAAAGAATTCCGTTATTTTAGAGGACCAACCAATTCACTTATTTTGCAAGCATTTCTCTGAAAATGGTTGAACTTCAAAAGATATAAACATAAGAACACAAAGCTAGGGAAGCATTTTCCAAACTTTGAAAAACCTGACAATCATCTCTCATTCATAAATCCACGAAAATTAAGATATTTAACGGAAGACTTAAATCTGAATTCCTTCAGGAATGGGAGGGAAGGCTGTTAAATGCTCAAATGCAAATAAGTTAATCGGCATCTAAAGATTTATTCGCTGGATTTGGTGACTTAGAATGTTTCAAATCATGTACCTTTGGAAATAATCATTCAAAAAAATAAAACATCAATATGGAAATTAAACATCGTAAGTTTAGGTGGACAAGATTTACATTACGTAAGATGATCAAGAACCCTGTAAAGTCGCTTGTAATCCCCAGATTCCCAGGAAAAGAGGTACAACTGGAGGAGAAGTACATTAGTAGAGATTGGAAGGAAGATGTGGAGTGAGTTGAAAGCTGTTGCTAATAACAGGAAGAAGATGATCTTTGTTCCTGATAGAACCATGTACATCATTATTATTATTATTATGTAAAAGTTTCAAACATTGGGTCTCCCCAGCAAAGACAACAAGGCAAGGATCAAAGCACATATTGCCAAGTGTAAAAAGTGTGGAAGAATGAGTAGGAATGTGTGATTGTGTCCATTAATTTCCTAACTATATGTGTTGTGTTGAGTACCACAGCCTTCTGGAGTTGTGCATAAGTGTTTTTGTGAAGTCCTAGTGTGCTTAGGCTATGGTGCAATGTGTGAGGCACCAGACCAGTGGCAGACAGGACGATAGGTACAACACCTACTCGGTCCTACCTTCACTGCTTCTGTAGCTTTTGTGTGCTAGATCGGTGTATTTACTGATCTTGTCTGCATGTTCTTGCTGATAGGCATTGCAATATGAAAGATATAGATCTGTTTGTTGACCTTATCAACAAGTGTGATGTCAGGTCTGTTGTGATGTATGGTTTTGTCTGTGTGAATGAGGCGATCCTAGTACAGCTTATGTGAGGGTGACACTAATACGCTTTGGGTGTCTATTTGCAGTATGGGACCGTGTTCTTAATAAGTGAGTGTTTGTGTTCTAGCTGTTGATGAACAATCGACGCTACCTGATTGTGTCGGTGGAGGTAATCTGTTTGGGAGAGAAGAGGGCAGCCTGATATTACGTGGTCGATCGTCTCATGCGTTTCCTGCATCTGTCGTCATGTGTTTTTGCATCATCTAGAATGTGGTTCTTGTAGTTATTATTATTGTTATTATTGTTAATGCTTAATAAGCTATAAAGATGCTAACTGTAGTTATAATTACGGTATCCACATTTAAACAAGAAGTTCCTGTTTAACTTCTTGGCTACATTCCTTTTGTATATTGTAGAGGTTTTCTTTTTGTTGATTGTTTTTAAAATCATGAAAAGACTACAAACCAAAAGTCTATCTTTAATTTTTTAAATTATAATAAATGTTGAAGATAATAGAATTTTCCATTTTCTAAAAAAAAAACAAAAAAAAAAACACCCAACTAATTAAACTCTTATTATTTATTTAAGTCATTTAGATAAGATTTATTTTAATTATTTCAAAGCTCGCGCAGATGTTAAGAGGATTAAAAGGCGCATTAATATCCGATAGAAATCCAATATTTCTGTTCTTTTTTTCTGTAATCTTCACGCACTTACTTCCCGACAAGGAACCTCACGGGAAAAATGTTTCAAATATAAAGAAACATCATCTTCTAACCTTTAAGCCTAACTCTAGGTACACCATGTTTCCAGACGATGCATCCAGTGCTTCAAAATTTATTAGAGGAAGATACACAATCGCACATGATTCGAAGAGCTCCATTTTCCAAGAAAATGGTTAAAAAAAGATTGAATAAATAAATATTCATTAAGCGTTTAGTGAGAGTAGAAAATTTCAAAACTGCCGTTTCCTCCTTGAGCAAAAAAGGATGAGCAGTGATGGATCTGGCGCGAAGAAGGGTCATGACCTTCCCGAATACAGCAAAGACAAAGCTGTCATGCGCATGGAGTGACCGAGCAAGTTAACGTCTGCTGCTTCTGATGGATTGAGTTGGTGCAAACCATAAGACCCACAAACCATTTGGATTCTCGCTCAAGAAGAATACGACTTTTGTAATCACACTTGAAACTTTTCTCATCCTTCAAGTTCCAGGAGGAAAGAATTACATTTACTTATTACGTTAGAAGTAAAAAAATAAATAAATAATAATAATTAAAAAATTAAAAATAACTAAAAAGTTAGAAGTAATTAAAAAATTGAGTGCGATGATAAAAAAAAGTTTGTAAAAAATGAAGGTAGAATTTCAGGAACAAAACAGAAACTGAGAACGTAGACAATAAGGAGAAGTCGTTTGGGGGCTAAGAAAAATTGAGAAGAATGAAAAACGTAAACAGTGCAGAGAAGATAAGAAGGAAGTAAAAAAACTTAACAGGGATGCAATTTCTAGTTTCATAGATGTTGTGAACTTTGAACTGAAAACTTTGACGATTTTTCAACTATAGGTCCTTTATGTAGGTAATGTACCAAAGTAAATTAGGAAAATTGTAAAATCACTTAGGAACCATCATTATAAGAAAACCTCTACTTAAGCCAAAAAACTTACGTATATAAATTGCTAAAGCAGCGATTCACAAACTACGATTTTTCAAATTTTCGAGAATGAAATAAAAATATTGTTATTAAAACAATTTAACGTGCGGCAAAGAATACATACAAACAGGGTTGGGTAAGTTAATTTTAAGTAACTGTACGGTTACTTTTTAACAACCAAAAAAAAAACAATATTCTGTTAAAAGCATATTAAGAACTTATATTTTAAAAACTCTGTTGTAATTGTCATATCATGTTATAAAAATTGATTGATTGTATTACAGAATTAATGTATAAATTTATTTAAGTTTATTTTTCAATAATTTTATCTAGAATTTTTCATTTTACAGTACATTTTAATTTAAGTGTACTATAGAGCAGTCTTCTCAATCTTTTTTTGCTTCACGGCACACTAATAAGTTAGTTTTTCAAATTAATAGCAGTTCAAGTTAGTTGTTGAAATTATTTTTTTTTATTATGTTGGGAATGTGAAATTTTGTTTATTCATTAGCGCTCACTTTTAATCAAATAATCCATGCTGATTATTTTGCATTCCTATATTTTAAATGATACTGTCAAAAGTTTTTTTTTTAATGCATTTCTAAATTTATTAATTTCTTAACAGCGAATTTTACTTTACCAATTTTTTTTTTACTTAAGCTGTTATTTTTGTTCGTTGAGATATTTATTTACGTTACAAAAATAAATTACAAATAAAAGAAACTAAAAAAGATACTTTTATAAAACATGAATTATTTTTGATGAATTAGGTTACTGTTTCTTGAGCATAAATAAACCCTTTATTTTTTTTCCATTAATTAAACCTGAATTCAACATATTTGAAAAAGTTTTTGATTTTGTTTCTCCTTTAAAACACAACGTATTTTAAAGTGAAATTATTTTATCATTTTTCTTCTTTTTATCACAATTGAAATATATTAATCCTTTTGAAGGCAATTTGGATAAAGTAAAGAGCATGTAAATTTTAACGACATGTTTTATAGTTCTTTATTACAATCAAGGAATGGAAAGAAATCTTTGTTAGTTCACAGACATTCGGCTGTATATTTTTGTTTATTTATCACAAAATATTAAAAATAAACAAGCCTTATTAGCAAGTAATATTTATATCAAATCATCCTATTAATAGGCAAAAGTTGTACGATCTTTGTAAATTTGTAGATCTGTAAATTTGTAGTTTGAAATAACTAATCACAGTGCAACGTTGGAACACGTCAGACATGACGTCACGCCCATGTTTAAAGATGGCGTCTCTGCTATTTTCTCCACTTCCCCACGATGAATCGCGATTACATAATTACTATCAGCGTATTGAGATTTTCTTTCCCACATAAATGAAGTTTACACTGAAATGTCAAAATTTATCAGATAATTTGTAAAACCTCGGTTTTTACATAATTTCGGCTGTGTTGGCGCTATCTCAATACTCAAGACAATGAGGAACAATGACGATGCACGTGCCTTCATTGTTGCCCAGACAGGATTATTGGTATTGGTTGTTGGACATTCGTTATTATTATTGTTGAAACTGGTAAATCAATTTTTTATTTTATTTTAACAAAATTTGCCTTAGTCATTCACATTATATGTGGGCTGTTGCGGAAGTCATGGCTTTTAAAAAATGAGCTTAGAACATCTTTTTCAATCTTGTGTTTTTCAAAAATTTCAGGGTATTTCAAAAATGTGGCATTTATTTTACTTCCGTTAATATTGCCTCAATTTCGACGAACCTATTCTTTTAGGGCAGCATGTTGGCCTTATGTTTCATAATGAGAAACCGCAGCGCTGGCTACTACGAAACTGGTAAATCAATTATTTTTTTTTTATTTTAACAATATTATATTATTTTAACAAATAAGCCGATATTCAAATTACATATCGGCTGTTGTGGAAATCATGGCTTCTAAAAAAATTAGCTTAGAACATCTTTATCAACCTTGTGTTTTAAAAAAATGTGGAATTTGTTTTACTTCCGTGAATATTTCACGGGTCGCAACTAGTTAGATTTATTCAACGTCAAACATCGGCTTAGTCAGATTAAGATGCTTGTTACCAAAATTCTCGATGGAAAGATCGCGAAATTATTAACTTCCAATAATGGTTAACTTCAAATACTTTTCACTTGGAAGCATTTACAAAGGCAGTTCTTTACGAAGGGTTTCGTTAGAATGACGTCACCGCAAACAAAGGAATCGTAAGTTCGCAGTAGTAATTTGCGTTTTTTAAATGTATGTATTATATGAAGTTGAAACGCTTTTTTTTAAGTTTCTTACAACATTATTTTTTACCCGACATCTTTGTTTCAAATGAAAGTTTGAATTTGTAATGTCAACTGTTTATCAGTAGCCTTCTGCATTTTGAAGTAAATCACTCAAGAGACTCGTAAAAAGAATCGGTGTAAAAAGTGTCAGTGTTTCTTCGTTGACGATTTAAACAAGAATGACTGGAAAAGACCATAGATGAGATTTGGATTTCGTTTCTAAGATAATCTTCATAGAAAAGATCCTGAGCAACACTAGCGTCCCGATAACTAATACGGCGTTTTTGAAACACCTCTTTCCAAACCTCCCAATAGTTTGGTGTAAAAGTAAAACAAAACAAAAATGGACAAAAAAAAAGTAACGCGTTTTCGTTACTCCGTTACAAATAAAAGTAATTAAGTTACACTTACTCAATTAAAAAAGGAACGGCGTACCGATCGTTACTACAAAAAGTACACTGTTACTAGTAATTGTGTTACTAATAACACGTTACTTCCCAGCCATGCATACAAATAATGACCAATAACGCACTCTTTAAACATGAAAAAATTAAAAAGTATTGACATGTTTCAGATACCCGTTAAAATGGTATCTATCTTCAGAACAAAACACACAGGAAATAAACAGTTAACAGTTTTTAAAAAGAGCAAGCAGGAACCAATCATCAGTCCCGTAAGACACAGGACGTCAGGGTCAATGGATGTTATTGAGTGCGTTATTGTTCATTATTTGTATAAAAATATTGGGTTTTTTTTCCGTTTTAATTTTACTTGCATTTCAATTATACTTTCAAATGGACATTAATACTCATTACGTAATTTCAACCTCACTGCTTAATAAATGGGAATGTTAAGAGATTTCTTTTGGTCTATGGGCGCAGTGAAACATGTTGTTGAAACACTAAGGGCACCGTGAACCGATTTGAAGTTTGGGTTCCTCTTTACAAAAGTATGAGATTTCCACGAGGAAAAGTTTTGCATGGTGTTAAGATATTTAAAAAAAATAAAATGAAATTAATTATGAAATTTAAAAATTTTTGTGATTTTTTTACACCAAAAAACATAAAAATAAATAAATCAATAAACAAAGTTATCCTATCATCTATCTCGAACAAAAACAAGGTACGGTAGGGATAGCGATTAGTAAACCAATCAACGTCTTCTGATACATATAAAAAAACATAATTGATACTGCTTTAATTTCCTTATTATTATAAATGTGATTGTTGCGAATGCAAAAGGTGCAATTGTTGCGATTATTGTGATTGTTGCGATTAATGATAATGTAATGATATTTTAATGATACTTGTCCACAGACGGACAGACAAACCGGGATTATAAGATCTTCTGATACTTATCAGATGACTAAAAAGAAAAACTATATGTATATTAGTGTATCACTCAAGTAACTCAAAAAATAAACATTTATTCAAAATAAATTTAATATTTAGTTTTTTTAAAAAATACGTACAGTAAATATTTTAACGTAGATAAAATATAAATGATGTAAATACTTTCAAAACACGTTTTTGTAGTAAACACCATTTACGACTGTTGCCAAGAGAACAGAGAGCGGCGCATCGCTTCCATCAACGCCATCTAGTTCTAGTACATGTTGTCTAACTACACTGGCTCTATGACAACGGTTTATATATGTTCTAGATATCTAAACTTTTTCTATATTTAAAAAATATTCGAATAATACTGGAAATATTCAATTTACTAGAAAATATTCATTTTGTTTGATATTTGAAAATTTTGGTCGCAAATGAGAATGTCGTAAGTCAAGGATTACTTGTAAACAATGAAAAAGTGAACAACCAACTAAAAAAAAAATCAATCGCTGAGGGTGTTGTGTAAAGTGAGAGCGCTCCTACTTGATCTAATACTTCAGAAATCGCCAGGTTTAACTTAGTTTTTGTAAGACTCGCTCGCTGGCTTCTTTAATACTTTGTGTTTCCGCAGTCTCTCTACATTGAAAAGGCTGATGAAATTCTTCACTGATGTGACGGCGAACGTATCGCTATTCATAGACAGTTTTCCGTTATAGTCGCTCTTTCCGGAATGGAGGTCAGAGTCCAGACCTTTCTGATCGCCGCTTCCATCGCTGAAGCCTGACGTTGACAGCTGTACGAGAGGCTGTTTGCCATTTGGCAGCAACGGAGGAACAGTGCCTATCTCCCAGTGCATTCTTCGTCTCTGTCTTGTTTCGCTCTGTTTATAATGTAATCGGAGCAAAGAGAGAGAGAGACCAACACGCAATAAACACTATTTAAACTCTACTCCAAAGTCTTAGAAGATAGAGTTAATAATGTAAAAACTAAAAAAACATTTTTATCGTTCTTTATAAGCATTTCAAAATTTAGACAATACAGAAAAAAAATAATTGCAAAGAAAGCAAATTTATTAGACTCGAAAGTAAACAGGACATTGGTGCTCCAAACGTTTAAATCAGAAAATATTAATTAACCAAGAAAATATCCACTTCATTTTGCATT
>JAFIDM010000003.1:36995583-37011763 GCA_023159025.1 Thereuonema tuberculata | reverse complement strand
GCATTTTCTTTCGTGATTTCCACTGCCTTTTCGATGTCGTGTGAAAAGATACGAGATGTTAATCGAACAAAAGATTCTAAATCATAGTTTAATGAACAATATTTCAGTTTCCTGAGCGCTGTTCTTTTTTTTTTTATTGATGGATGAAGCCTCAGAGGAATGAACCGAACCATTAAAGCAGATACGTGTTAAAATATTCGTAGACGGAATTTAACACGATACCCAGCCTAGAACAAAGATACTGAATTAAAAATATTCTCAGCATTTTCAATATTTTTTATGCGAATTAATAATTAACTATTGTCTGTTTTTTGGAAATGAAAAAAAAATAATAATTTTCAAGCAGTGGTAAAAATAAAAATAAAAAAAGATTAAAAGATAATAATATGTCTTAAAAACATTTACAACCTCGGAAAAAAATCATTAGGAAATTAAGTAAATACATCTCGATATTTCTTTCGTTTTCAAATAATCAGAATAACTTGGTCTGAGTGATAATATAAAAATATTATATTAATATATATATATATATATATAAATGGGTAAAAATTAGATAAGTGGCTAAAATGAAACACAGAAAAATATTGAAAAAAATTTAAGAAATATACATTTATTAATTTTTAATTCACTTACTATTAACTTATTATTGATAACAAAATCACTTTTCATACACTTAAGTAGATATTATAGCTTTAATATAGAATTTTTATAAGTGGTACGCCAAGAAAATGAAGAGTCTGACAGGAAAATGACGTCCCCTGACAACCGAATGAAAAGATACAGGATAATGATCACTCCAATTCTTATTAATTGGAAAATGAAGTTCAATCAACTACTAACATAATTAAACTGTAATATCTTACTATAAAAGAACAATATGAAGGAAAATCAGCATAACAAAGCCTCTGATAATCATAATCCTTAAAGAAATGGAACAATGAATGTGATTTTAATTTGGAGCAGGCAATGACGAGTAGTGTAGTCCCCGCTACAAAACCTCTGAAATATTATCAAATTACATATTAGCTTACATTTTAGTCTTCATGTTATGTTCTATAACATATAATAATTATTTTAAATCCAGATTTCATGTTTGGAAATAACAATATTTTAAATTATAGTGAACTGAAGGTGCGAACATGGAATTGTCACCCGGCAGGAAAATGACTTTTCATATACTGCGTTGAAATTTTAATGCCTAATTTTTATTTTTTTTTATCTTAAACATACTTGATATGATTAATAAGGAGGTATTATAAATGTTTTAAACATTTAATTTCAAAAATAAACAATTTTTCCGGGTTATAAATGTCGGGAATTAGATTTAGCCACTTATCTAATTTTTACCCATATATTATATTTAACTAAACGAAATCAAGAACTAGGGTGATACTGATCACCACATTGTTCGTTGAATTGTCATCTGGGAATGTGATGCTGATCAGCACATTGTTCTTTGAATTGTCGTCTCTGCAACATTATATGCAAGACTGACCCAGAGACATCCAAAATGGTATAAATGACGAGATCCGCCATTGTTAAAATATTTTGGATTCATACATCATCTTCAAAACATTTATGCAATTCTCATTACAACAGTATAAAGAAAATAAAAAAAAAAATATCAACAACTTTATGTATTTTTTTTTACCAATTAGTTTGTTTGTTACCAATTAGTTTGTTTGTTGGGCTTGAAGAAGGACTAAATCATTGTTTGATCGAATCCTAAACATGTGAGGAAGCGCTGTAATTCCTTTGGGGTGAATTACTTCTTGTCACCGAAGACTGGCTTTGGGCCAAACAAAACCCTGTCACTAAAACACAAAGGAGTTTTGTTTTTAGTCCATCCTTCTTTGTTTAAGAGTCACCGTAACTCAGGGAAAGAAAAAGATCGTCACGACTGACTTGTTGTAATGTTGTAGCGAAAAATAAACAGCATGTCGACAGCAACGACGTTAGGCCTATTGACGTTTTTCTTGTTCAGCGAAAAGGCGCTTTGGGGAAAAAATGTTTAACAACAATACATACTTCACTTTAAGTTTTAAAGTCTGAATCTTTTTTTTCGATAGAACCAAGAATGGTAAATTACATTAATCTCCAATTATCTCATTGCAGCGAATATTTTAATGTTTTTATAGTAAATTTTGCACACTAATGTAAAAAAAAAAATATTATTTTAAGAAATGTTTGTCAAAATCCATAAGTGATATGAAAAAAACAAAAAACAAAACCGGATTTCTTTTCCAGATTCAGCAAAATTAAAAAAAAAATTTTTTAGTTGGTTCAGATAATGATCACAAAGTTTAAATTCCAGATCTACGCTATTTACCAACTAGGCAGTATACCCTTAAAAAAAAATTTCACCTACAATTTGACCGCAAATTCTTTACTTGTGATAGAAGATTATATCTGGACAGACTATATTTTTTTTATTAAAAGCTTACTAGGATCAATAATTTTTTAGTAATAGGAACAAAAAAAGATGTATACATGACTTAGTAAAGCAATAAAAAAATTTCGAAGGAAAAAAAAAATGATACCTTACAGGATGTCTTATAGATTAGACAAACTTAAGATCAAAATCATACAAATATATTTCATGATGTAATTACTTTCCAAACACTTTCAAAAAGGCATTCTTATGTTTCCAAACAGTTTCGAAATATAATTTATCCAAAGTAAGTTTTGGCTTTAAACAAAGTAACTTTTAATTTTGATAGAGAGTTGTAATAAATCGAATCACGTCCCCAAGCGAATAAAAAATTAAAATAAAAATAAAATAATTAAATAAAAAAAATTAATGTATAACACTACATTTTTGGTTGACCAATATTGAACATAACAATTCGGCATTTATATGATTGATACCTTTTATTGCGAAACAATAATATAGGTTAAGAGCTAGTGAAGATGTAACAGGAAGTCATTCTTGGAAGTTAAAACCAAGTAGAATGTACGATAGCAGGTCGGCATCCGAGAGAACCATAAAATACAAAGATGACTTTTTAATCAAAATGTGGAAGAAAGGAGTTTTCCAAAGAGACAATACCAAAGATAGTCGTTGGAAAACAACTAATATAAAGATAGAAGCTTTTAATATCAAGATCTAAAAATCGAAGCCTTTAAAAGAGATATCATATGGTGTACGAACCAATAGAATCAAAGTCTACATTGATCAATCTGTATCAGATTAATTGATATAATAACAAGGTAAAGTAACCTGAACTAGAAAACTTCATCTGGGCAGGAATCATAATGGCTCGAAGCTATAGAGTCATGTAAAATTAGCATTAAGAGACATTTAACTTAAAAGTAGACGGGTATAATATAACTCTATGGTGATCATTATTATCTTTTAAAATAAATGTTTATTGCAATTCTGTATCTATGAAATGAACTACCACAAAAAGCTTCTGATTCCTTTAACATATATTGTTAGAGTTGCTGTATCTCATCGTCTTTAGCAAGCAACAAAAGGCAACGGTTTTAGGCCTTAGGAAAAGTGGTCCACTTAAGTAGGTAGGTAAATAGGTAAGTCATCAGCACGTAATGAAATCTAGAAAATCAGTTAAACTCTTATTAAATAAAAAAATGATGTAGAGTAGATGTACACAAGTTCAGTGTACTTATAATGAAGCCTAAATTCAAGCTTTATTTCTTTCTTATATTTTTGTTTTGCTTTACTTGTATTTAATGTACGCGTATTAATACACGATTGACCTTAAAATAAATAATGTGCGCATATCGTATTTGGAATATTTATACGGTAAGTTATTATATAAATCTTTTGTTTAGTTTTAAGTGAATTTCAGTCTTTCAATGAATTACTTTAGCATTCAAGATATAGGGCAACTAAGGTTAAAAAGCCTAAAATTATAAGAACAAGGAAAAAGGGGCATTTCAATTACAAAAAATCTGCAACTCTTGAGACATCTATTGTTGAGAAATTGAACTGTTGTAAACTGAACGTATATAAAAAAGTTTGTTTTTCTTTCTATAAAGAATTAACTGCACGTTAAATGTGCTTTTATACGTTTATTACAGCTGTTGTGTTGAGTTTTTATTTATAATTAAAGCCTTTTTAATCTGACATTTGTAGGTTAAACTAATTGTAGTTGACTGTTCTTAGCACTGTTATTTTTGTTCGGGGTTCATTTTTCGGAGCGAAGGTGATCTCCATATTCTTTCACGCCTTTATGATCGAGGGTGGATCGGGCTGATGAGTCCCCAATAAGGACGAAACGGCTGTTCCCGATTTCCTCTGATGATAAACTCAAGGCGGGAAAGCTTATTTATGTGCAGTCTTTTGTTTTTGTTCATATTATTATTTTAAATTAAATATTATCATTTTTTAAAATTATCAATTCTACTATTTAATTGCTTGTTTTGTTCACAATTTGAATAACTTCTGTCACGTGACATGATTGAGTGTTATGGCCATTTTCTTATAACTCTTATAACTTTGTTGAAAGAACAGTAAATAAATAAAAATAAATAAATAAATAAATAAGTAAATAAATAAATAAATAAATAAATAAGTAAATAAATAAATAAATAAATCATTAATCTTTTGGGAATCAGAGATAAGCTAATCGTAATAGTTTTAATTCCTTGTTTAATTCCATTAATACTAACTCAAAGTAATGTCGCTGAAGCGTCTTTGAATTTCTCAGAAACTAAGTGCGAGTTCTTCCCTTTTTCTTTTATCTTTCCAACCACATCTTCAATCACTATCTTTGCACGAGAGACCAAATACCCGAATCGAATTGGTACTCTTACGTTAACCCACAGAAGGGAAGGTTATACATCTTCCAATAAAAGTAGCGAGTACAGCATTCCATTAGTGCTTTCTGAGGTGAAAGACCCTACCGAGTACACTTAGCATTTGGCGCGTCTCCCATCGCCGTCTTACCCGTAAGGGATGAGTTCTTACCTAAAAGGTGAAGATGCTTTCCAAACATGACAGTCTTGGCAGTCGTACAATATTAAGCCCACCATTTGTCTTGAAAGGGAATTCGGGGCTTAAGTATAGTATTTCCTGTGACAAGATATCAACAGCTTACATTGACTTAGTAGAAAAGGACTTTAAACCCAAAATTTACTACCACTGCTTCTCAAATTGTACGCTTTACGCAACAAGAAAGAATTACAACACAAAACTGACATCTTTTAGTAGGTAATTCAGGATTCTGGTAACACTTATACAGGTACTAAATTCTGATATCGTATTCTTGCTGAAATATGGGTAAAAATTAGATAAGTGGCTAAATCTAATTCCCGACATTTATAACCCGGAAAAATTGTTATTTTTGAAATTAAATTTTAAAACATTTATAATATCTCCTTATTAATCATATCAAATATGTTTAAGATAAAAAAAATAAAAATTAGGCATTAAAATTTCAAGGCAGAATATGAAAAGTCATATTTCCTGCCGGGCGAAAATTCTCACCTTCAGTTCACTGTAATTTAAAATATTGTTATTTCCAAACATGAAATCTGGATTTAAAATAATTATTATATGTTATAGAATATAACATGAAGACTAAAATGTCAGCTAATATGTAATTTGATAATATTTCATAGATTTTTGTAGCGGCGACTATACTACTAGTCATTTTTCTGCTCCAAATTAAAATCACATTCATTGTTCCATTTCTTTAAGAATTATGATTTATCAGAGGCTTTGTTATGTTGATTTTCCTTCATATTGTTCTTTTATAGTAAGACATTACAGTTTAATTATGTTAGTAGTTGATTGAATTTCATTTTCCAATTAATAAGAATTGGAGTGATCATTATCCTGTACCTTGTCATTCGGTTGTCAGTGGAAGTCATTTTCCTGTCAGACTGTTCATTTTCATGGCACACCACTTTTAAAAATTCTATATTAAAGCTATAATATCTACTTAAGTGTAAGAAAAGTGATTTTGTTGTCAATAATAAGTTAACAGTAAGTGAATTAAAAACTAATAAATGCATATTTCTTAAATTTTTTGCAATATTTTTCTGTATTTCATTTTAGCCACTTATCTAATTTTTACCCAAAACCGAAAGCGACATAATGCACAGTTTTAGACAATAATGCAAGTATCTCATTAAAATTTCACTGAAAAGTCATTAAAAAATTTAGTAAGTCAAATGCATGATTTTTTATAAGTGCATAATGTTTATTTTTCATCCAAATGTTTTGTATTTACCATCCAAATCATTAACAAAATCCTTTTTAACTTTAATATATAAAGCATGTTTCAACTTCACTGAATATTTCCTCATATTAAAACGCAACAATGCTTTGAAAACGATATTTAAATCATCAAATAAGTTTTCAAAAAAGGGTTAAGTCAGTAAAGGATCAAAAGTAGAAACTTCTAGACTTAAATAAAATTTCTTTGCAACAACGAAAATTTCGGCCTTGATATTTCGTTTTGCTGTGTTTAACAAAATTATTCATTATGAAATCAGACATTAACAGTCAAGTATTTAACATGTAACGTCATACAATTTCTTAAAGGTGGCGAATATTAATAACCGGAAAGAAAAAGATGATTCGTAAGTAGCTGTGAATGCTGTCCTCTTTCAATAAGTCTAAGGACTGTCTTTCTTAGTCATTTTAAAATTTGTTTTAATTAATTCTAAAATTATTTTTTTATATATATTCTGTTTGGAAACAATACAGAAATACACTTCTTAATGTATATACTTACACAAGCATAAATACTTAGTGAATCAAAATCTTATTCGCTCACTTTTGAACATTTCCATTCCCTCTTTGTTCATTTGTCCGTTTCTCCGTTTGTATGAGCATCACTGATTTCTTTATAATTTGGAACGAGATTTATTTATGGTTAAACTTAAAAGATGGCCACGATGTTGGTCTCCTCCCCGCCCCAAAATTCCAACGTGGATTCCCAGCACTGTACACCTAACCCCCGAAGAACACGGTACTTGAAGAACATTAGTTTCGAAGAACACGAATACCTTCCCCCGAATTACCACGGTTTCAAACTATACGATTTTCGAGTAATTCTTTTGAAAAAGAATAAAAGAATATTATTTGATATAAAATTAAAGTAGTTAAAAATTTAGAGTAATATTCTCATCAATTACGTCAGCGATTAATGAAGTTTTAACCTTTTTAATACTTTTAGTGTTTTAGAATTATATTTTTTCCAATTAATTTGACTGAACAATTTATATTTTATATAGTTTTCCAATCTTACACCAAAATTATTATTCAATTTCTTGATTTGAAAGATTTTTAACCAATTGTATCGAGTTATTTTTTCATTATTTTGATTATTTTTTATTTTCACACTTGAAACGGAATCCCGTTTTTTGTAGTCTCGAACAACACGGTTTCAAAGAACACGGAACCAATTAATCGGTGGTTAGGTGTGTACTCAGTCCCTACTACCCTGTAGATAGCTGAGTGAAAACCTATATCTTTCCATCTACGAAGCTATTTTTTTAAAACCTGAATCTTTGGTGAATAGCAGAATATTTTATTTTAAATACTGATACAGAAAATATCCTCTTATAGATTGTTTTCCCTTTCTAACTTTCAAGTCATACAGGAAAGCGTAAATGAAAATCTAGGAATATTTCGCCTAGTAAGTTTGTATTTTGTATTTTGTTTATTTTTTGGTTAGGATTTCTTCGGGGGGGAGGTCCCGTTCTCGGGAGCGAGACCCGGAATATTAACCTCTCGCACCTTCTGAGTCTGTCATCGGTGGAGTTTGGCTGACTGATGAGTCCTAAAAAGGACGAAACCGTCCGTCCCAGTCTCTTCCAGGTGACAACTCAGGGTGCGAATCCTAGCTTGTAACGTTGTGCCTTCGTTTGTTTACTTAATTCTTATGTATTAACTCGTTTTACATTATGGTTAGCATAGGTTTACAACTAATACAATCATATCATTTAATGATATATTAATATTGTTTACTGAATAATAACTTTAAGCCTAAAAGTATATACTCCGTGGTAATTATATTTTTTTTATTATTATTATTTTATTTTCTATTCTTTTCGATTTTTGAATTTGCTAAATGCATAGTCTTTAGCATATTCTTTATTCTTTAATCCAACAGTTTTACACCAGATGGCGAATTTTACTGCAAAGGATTGTGGGAACATATGAATTCCAGCAACTTTTACGTGTGGAACGTTGCAAAATTGTAATACAATAAATTGATTATTTTAAGCTTAGTTTCACAGCTGTTCCAGAAACGGAAAGATCTTGAAGAGATTCTACAGCCTACTTTCTGTATATTCTCTGTTTTTGTTTCTTAAAATTTCATTTTTTTTTTCTCTTTTTTTTTAAAAAAAAAAAAGTCGTGAAAATCACAATAAAAGTAGTAGTTTACTTTTAACTTATAATATCTGCTCGACTGAGTAATTGAAAATAAAATTGGAGAAGATCAAAGTGGTTTTGGGGCAGGAAGATCTTGCATGGATAATCTTTTTCTTTAGCAACAGCTACTGGAAAAAAAAAAGACTCTGTTGGAGCAGAAACACATTGTTTGGCTTTCATAGATTCAGAGAAAATTATACGATTCGATTCTTAGAAATAAGCTGTGGGAAGTTCTAGAAAAAGTCAATATAGATCCCACATTGCTCGAAGTAATTAGGGAAATTTATGAAAATAATGTTGCTTATATGCGCCGTAGGTAATGCCTAACGAAAAGGTATTGTAACGAAGATGTAGCTTCTTGTCAACCATATTGATCAACCTTTATACAGAACAAGATTGAAAATAAAGCTGTCAAAATATGCTCATCGTAATAAATGATCATTTTCTTTTTACTTTAAGTTTTGCTGAAGATCAGGTGGTGATAGATAAAGATCCTTTTGATTTGGAATTCATGGTAAAAAGACTAAAAAGGACTTATGGAGTTTAACAGTTAATTTTCAAAAGTCGGAATATTTGTCTGTAAACAGCCACGAAAGCGAGAAAGGAGTAATTATAAAACAGGCTGAAAATGATTAAGTATTTAGGAGTGATGATTAATAAATCAGAAGGTTTTGTAAAGAAAAAACGAGAATTGTAGAATGCAAAACAAAAATTGTATCTTGTCTAAATTCAGAATGATGGGATAAGCACAGAAGGGAAAAAATAAAGAAACGCCCTTTATTTATCAACGCCATTGGACAGATTCTGGTGGAATCAGGTTTATGGAAGAGAAATTTGGATAATGACTGAAAGATTTTAAAAGGAGATGAAATAGAAATGGATTACCTACGTAGAAGCTTAAGGATCGGTTTAGACAAGTGCTTCGAATGGGGGAGAATTACATCGATGGAAGTCACCAAGAAAACGTAAAAGAGGAAGACCGAGAAACATTTTGGCTTTAGGGAATTAAGAAATATATGGAGATCAGAGGATTTGAGGTCCAGGATTGCCCAGAATAGATGGCTTTGGAAGATGGGTACGACCCAAAGATGATACCTGTTGTCGAAATCTTTTCTCAAATAAAGTACCGTAATTAAAATCCGCATTATTTATTTAATGTTTGAATTCAATTAATTTAAAAGCAAAGTGCGCACAAATTAGCTTAAAAGATTAATATCTATTGTTATATTATTGTTGTTGTTTGTTTTTGTTTTTTTTTGCTTTTCAGTAAGATTTTTTTTTTTTTTTTTTTAGGAAATTTATAAGTTAGATAGTCTCTAGTCCTCGAATATGCATATCAAGTTACAAGAAGATCCATCCAGGAAGGGACGTATGCGCACGAAGATTTAACTGATTTGGTGGGCCGCAATTTCATTGAAAACAAGGTAAAACAACAAATAAACTTAATCCATTTTGTACTGATCATTGTTTCGACAAATTTCACTTCAAACCACCCAACCTGCGAATAACTACAATATTACTTGAGCACGAGTTCTCGTTCACCACAGCTTATTATTAAATTCAAGGATAAAAAGTTGAGTAAGGTTTAAAAAACAAACAAACGCCATCTTGGTTTTTTAATAGACGTTTAAGATGTTTTTCGTTCAATTACTTCAGCTAATAACTAATATCATTAGCCCTATTCGATTAAACATAAGTCTCACTACAAATTGACAAGGGAAGATAATTGAATTGTGACAATAGGAACTAAATCATATTTATATGAAATCACATCAAGTTCCTTTGTTGTAATAGCATTAACGAAATGGAATTACACTCTCATCACTTTGAGATAAATTTTTAAAAACCTCTGTATTTTTAAAGACTTTAGGCCTAATTAATTCATTTACGTTTTTCTTTGACAGAATGCATTTACAAATTAATTTCATTATATTTTTGCTAATAAGTTTTCCTTTCTTTTTAAATAGCTAATTGTAAACTTCTACGCTTCTAAATAGTTTATAAATTAAGATTTAATATGATTTAATATTAATATTAAAAGATTTAATATGAAACATTAAGATTTAATATTTGATCTAATCTACGTATAATACAAGTGTTGTAAAATTTTAATTACATCAGCAAATAAATATTGATTAATAAAAATAAAAATCTCAATATATAATAAAATATATTGAATCATATATAATAAAATTATTGCCATGTTTTAATAAAAACAAATTTTTAAAAGTTAGCGAAATTGGATATGAACATTTTTTTTAAATTATTAATAATGTAGAAGGATAAAGGTATAATTATTAGCATAAATATATAGCATTAAATTTAATTAAAGATTAATTATTAGTTTAGATTGATGTCATGTCAATGGATTGTTGTTTTTTTTTTTGCTAAATTTTAATTGTTTATAACAAGGTAATTAATGCTTTTAGACAGTGTCAAAAGCAAAGCGGACCCATAATATGCACAATTGTAAAAACAAAATATTTAAACATAAGAGCATATAAATGCAAGACCGTTCCTTTATGTTTTACAGGCAAGCTGTAACCAGGGCCGCTAATACAATGCTTAGTGCACCATTTGGATATGTTAAAGAATTTATGAAACAATACTTCCTGTAAATATTAACAATGACGTCCTGTTGGCAATTGTTAGTATTGTTATGTATAAAGCATCAGTATTATTACTGTGTTAATTATTATCATTATTACTAACACTGCTATGGAAAACGTTAATTTGGGGGTTCAGGGAGTGGTCCTACAAGTCTGATTTTTTTTACGTGGTCACCTACTTTTTGATGCTGAACACAATGGTGAAGGTTTCATTCCAATATCTCTAACCATTTGGCCGCTACAGAGTGTGACATACAGACAACAAAAAAGCAAGAGCGGTTCCCTATGTTAACTGTAACATGGGACCGCTAAAAATGATGTAATGTGAAATACCGTATATGCTCCAATAAAGCATATTGCAGAGGCTCTTATAAGCGCTGGGCTGCAGAGGGGACACGGTCAAATAGTAGCCGGTCTCTTAACAGTAGACGGGTCTTTGATATTTGCCTCCCGCTACTAGTGTAAGCGTCCGTATCTTTATAGTCGTGCGGAATACCTTACGTGCCTTACAAAATGCCGCCGAAATGGTCATTTGACACTGCCCAAGGTTGGTCGTTGCCTTTAAGATTCGCGCGGTGGAATACGCGAAAGAAACTTCCGGTGAGGCGGCCGCCCGTCATTACAGTGTTGATCCGAAAAGAATCCGAGAGTGGAAGAAACAATATGATAATCTTGTGTCCGAAAGTGGACAAAGGTGCAAGCAGAAAGCGGTTAGAAGGAGGAGGAACCAAGAAAGTTAGTGACGAACTTGAAGACTGTGTATTGTCCTTGACAACAATGAAGCCGTCATTGCGAATTCGGACGACGAATAGCAGCGATAGGTACAGAAAGACATTGCCATTTATCTTTAAGTCTTACGTAGCATATGAAATTCAAATAAGGTAGCTGTTTGTAATATTAGCCGGTATTTATGTGTAAAAATATTGCGTTCTGAAGGTTTTTGTTAATAATGGCCGGCCTCTAATAGCAGCCGGTCTCTATTAAGCGGCGGGAGCCAAGGCTAGTTTTGTAAATAAACGCCGGGGGCCTCTATTGGAGCATATATAGTATACTATTACTAGTATATTGTTAAGTATAGATTTGACTGTGTAGATTTTTACAAATTCTAGAGAGGAAGAGAAAAGTTTTTTCCTGTCCTCAGAACCTGATGAATTTTCCTGTTTAAGGAAAAGAAATACTGTATTTTTAGAAGATATTGAATGGAGTGTGTTGACTGGATATCTAGGTAGAAAATAAATCTCAATATTTTTGAAGAATCTGAATGAACGATTTCCAGAATGATGCCTGAAGTCCTGAGTTGGTGGATTGCCAGGTTTAACACCTTTGGATGCCTTTGCCTGAGGATCAATCAAATTATACGTCTATCAAACGGAGGTTAAAGAGCTGTAGGACTTACACACATATTGTAATGACTGTTAATAAAGGAAAATTCAGGCAACTCGATCAGCAATGCAGTAAATATCAGCATTATTTATTAATATCATTCTTCTTATTATTATAAATATTATTGAATACCTGCAAATTTTAATTTATTGAAAAAATATTATGATTATTATTATTATTATTGTTGATTCCAATTAAATATGCATTAGAAAAATATCTCTTATAAACAAAAGTGGGGCAGCACTGGGACAAGAAGAAAAACAAATGATTTTATATGCATCTAAAATAAATTAAATATTGTTATTTAACACTTTTTTATAAAGTTTGTATATTTCTTATTAAGTTTGTGAAAAGTCAAACAATTTTGAATTAATGTGTTGAATTCAAAATTTAATTTTTTTTTTCATGTTCTAAATGATTTAAGTTTGAAATTTATCAATTTCTTTATCTCTTTAATTCAAATTCTCAATCACTGAAAATACGTAATGATGATCAGCCAATCATGATGTTTGTAAATACTATATAAGCTACATGTGTGTTTTTGTGTGTCTTTCTTTTGTGAAATAAACAAATAACAATGAATATGTCAGTTTAAGTTGGTTCAGTTCACGAAAGACGGCAATTAGTAATGGATTAATCATTCCAGGTATCTCATCGACATCTGCTATTGGAAAACTGAACTATTGTGAACTTGGTGAATGATTATTAAAAAAAACAACCGTAATAACATATTACTGTAATTCCTTATACTGCATTGTTATTAAAGAGTAAAGTCTTGGTTTCCAATAATCAATTTTACTAAAATGATTTGTTTATAATTCGTAAACTTCACGTGAATCATAATGCACGCGAATAACTATTGTCACGTGCATTTCCAGGCATGATTAAGAATGATGGTCGTTTCCTCACATGGCAAACGTTAAACCTAATTCATTCTTTTCGTTCAACACATCCGATACAATATTAAATATGATACCTAAAAGGTAATTTTTAAATTGTCATTTTAAAGAATGACCTTTATTTTTTTTTATGTAATCTATATTCTTGTACTCGTTTTTGTGAAAAGTAAAAAGAAAAGAAAGATAAGGAAAAAAACTTCGAAAGCCCCGATTGTCTTTACATCTCCTTTCGTTGGTTTTTCTTTCTGATCAAATTTTCGTCGATTCCTTCCAATTTCAAAAGGGGACCGGAAAATTGTCAAAAGCGGTAAAAATGCGTTCCATTAGCAAGCGAGAGATATTTGGACGGAGGTGTCTTTGTAATATACCCAGTGGAATTAAAAGGAAAAAAAAAATCAAAAGCGATAAAGAGAAAACAGCCTCCACTCAGAGCGTCTTTTTTCGACTGAAGGGCGCCATTTGCAGAAACGAATATTACAGAATATGATTTAAGGAAGAGAAAACAATTCCAAAGATAATAACTAAGTTTTATGCAGTTTTTTTTGTCGATCACGGACATTTTCTTACTTTCCCATTTTCGACATAAATTACTCATACGTTTTCTTATTTCCCTGAATTTCTTCGAAGATAAAAAAAAAAGAAAAAGTCATTTCAGTTTTATAGTAAACACAAAAGCAGGCGACAACCCCTTACAATTTGAAATCTATCAAACGCTTGCGCTGTTAAAAACGACACTACTATCGATTGGCGCGCAAAACTCAAGGTTCAAATACAATTTCAAGCGAAGCCCGCATTTTGTTCATTTATGGCACCATTCGGAAGTGGCCATATTGAATCGAGGGTACCATATTCGTTCTCAGCACAGTCATTCAGTATAGACCGACCCAATTTTGTCCAATTACCGCTATTTTCCTGATCCGGTCAATGGCACCGGAATTCGGATTTTTCCCCAAAGCTCCGGGCCTTGGGGTGTCCTATTCTCAAGGGGTTCCGATTCCCGGTTTGGGCTGTGGAAGACATTACACACAGACACGGGAACCTAATAGATCTTCCTAAGGGGGAAGCTAAAACAAAAATAAAAAAAAATACAATGAGATTGCAAAATTTATTCGAAATTTTGAATTATTTAAATAACTATAAAGTATCCATTATTGTAGGCTGATACATTCTGTAATATAAATATACACCTATATCGTTTGTAATAAAACAGTTTATTATGAGTAATTTTATTTAAAATAATGTTTTAAGATTATAATGAATTTACAGAAATGAAGTTACTATCCTCCCAATGAGAGATGGCCGCCCTGTTTTTGTGAGATCTGCGAATGTATCATCGATTAGCCTGGTCAGGCACTTCCGTCTGATTTTATGACAGGAAGCCGCCATTACGTTAAACGCTTGTTACTTTGCAAAAGAGCATTGTATTTATAAATAATATTTATTTATATAAATACTTATTGTTAGCAACTGGTATTGAAATAACGCTAAATAGTCGAGAGAAGTTTTAATTTGGCGTTATCAACATGTCTTTCTCAGTGAAAACAGACTACGTCGTCCATTGTGACAGGAAAACATAATTGATCAGCTACCGGAAGGGCTGAGCAGTTCAAACTTTCGCCGGCCAACTTTCATTTGGAGGACAATAATTCATTGTAATCTAAAACAGTACATACCAAACTTTATTGGCTCGCGAACGCTTTCAACATTACACGTTTAACACAGGAACTCCTCCTCCTCCTTCACAACTCCAAAATAAATAAAAATAAAATAAAATAGAAAAAAATTTCCGAAAAAATTTGGTTTCACTATTCAACCAAAGGAGAAAAAAAAGTGATGATTCCTCAACTACCAGATAGGGAACAGGACTATTTATTAGTTCTTTAATTCTTAACTCGTGTTCTTTAATTCTTAACTGTAAATTCAGTTCACGAAAAGGGGCATGGTAATTACTAATGGATTACTTCTTCCCAGTATCTTAGCGACATCTATTGCTAAAAAACTGAACTGTCATAAACTGCTCGCGAACGAATAAAAAAAGAATACGATGTTATGTATTTCTGTAATTCCTTATACGCCACACTCCTTAGACTTGCCCAAATCATTAACTGTAAATTCAACTTTCAACTTTATGTTTTAATTAGTAATTTTACTCATTCATTGATTGGTATTTTTTATTAATGTTTTGAATAACTTATCACGTGGTCTTCCAGACGTGATTAATAGCGATGACCATTTCCTTATTTAGCAATTTGTGTGTGTGTATGAAGGCAACTATAATTACATATTGGCTATCAGCCTTTAACTAATTTTGTTTCTTGATTTACTTATACCTACACAGCTTCCATACATTCTTCTTGTCCTTAGGACGCTACAGCGTTCGATTTCCTTTCTTTGTTTATCTTTCTTTGGACACATTCGCAATTAATCTCCACCTTTTCTTTACACAACTCACATTATCATATTTTCAGGGGATTTTCATGGAACATATCTCCTTGTTTCATGACTTCATAGTCAAGTTTCATTGTCAATCTCCACTTGGGAAAACTTTCCATTGAATTCCATTATTTTGCTTTGTGTGTTCCGTTTCTTTGTGTGTCCCAAGTTTATAACTTTTAAATCGCTAAAAGATCTTCTTGAAACTTAGTATATTAAGAGACGATCCATCTTTTAATATCTGAAATATTTTCGAAATGAGTTCTGTCGAAAAATTAGCACGAGAACGGGACAAAAATTCCCGTAAATTCATTGGAATCTAAGCAATGCATTTTATACTATTCCTCTTGATATTTCGTTGTTTTAAACAATTAATTTTATTATCCTTTTAGCTAGTCCATTAATTAGCGCGCGGTTTAGACAACTTTTTTTAAAAAATAATTAAATCCAATACGGATTTATTTATTTATTTATTTATTTATTTATTTATTTATTTATTTATT
>JAFIDM010000003.1:36957193-36995573 GCA_023159025.1 Thereuonema tuberculata | reverse complement strand
ATTTATTTATTTATTTATTTATTTATTTATTTATTTATTTATTTATTTATTTTTTAAGTTTGTTGAAATTATTCCTTTTGTGGATTTTTTTTTTTTTAGTAAATACAAAATTTCGGTCTATTTTCTATTTAGCATATATTGGAAATCGAAAACACATATGAGCTTTTCGTCTCTTGTTATTTCCTTAAAAAAAAAGGAAAGTATGCTTCAAGTTCTTAAAACTACTTCTTGTTTATGCAATCACAATCCATTACTTCATTTATTACTGTTGATCGCTTTCGATATGACTTTTTTATTACATAACGAATTTTACTTTTATAGGTTCTTAAATTCCCTCCTATACAGCTATTTTTAAGTCTCACAAGGCTTTAATTTATTTATATTTTTCAAGGTTATTTAAAAAAATATCTTATTAAGACCATCAACTTCTGTAAGCGTAATAGGCTTAAGTTCCTCAGTGAAATTAAAAGGAGTTTTTCCTATTTTATTTTTTTGTTTTCTTTACCATTCCATAAAGCTTCGATTCATTCAACCAAGTATTTGCTGTTTTGTAAACATTCCATTATTTTTAGGCCTCGCTCGATATATTTTTAGGCTTCTCTCTCGATGGTGTTAGCAAGACCTGTGTCGATACGAGGCGAAATGTTTTCAAGATGTGAATGTTAATCTCAGTCTAAGATTCAATTCACGTCCAGTTTAAAACAGTGTGACGATTCTCGTTTTAGATTGAGCATAGCAGAAATTAAATAAAACCAAAAAAAAAAAAAAAAACCCGGAAGTTTTAAGATCTATCGTACATTAGAAACGGGAAAAAGTTATAATATACTGGTAATTAACTGAATATAAACTGAGTTTTAATTATAAAGCGTTGTAATTTAAAAATTGAAAAGATCTATAAAAATTAATATTGATAGGGATCTTGGGACAGCTGTACAAATTGAAGATTAGTTTTCGTAAAATTATCTGTAAGTAGGGGGAGGACTTAGCTTCAGGGATCGTGGAGAGCATTTTCGAGATATTGGCTTTCATCAGCGACGGTTTACCAATGTACAATGACTCGGAGTGACTGAATTACGGTATGTTGAAAATTACAATAACATAGAATACAAGTAAGCACAAATATTAGAAATAAAACAAGAAAAAAAAATTGAAATAAAGGGGAGAATTATAATCAATTTGAAAACAGAATCAGTAATTTTATTCTTTTTTATTTTATTTATATTCATTTCCAGTTACAAACTTTTGATGCAATTTCTAGATTAACGTTTTTAATAATAACTTTAATAAGGATGAATTTTTATAAATTTTATATTAAGACTCAGAAGTCATTCAGTTTTTTTTAAATCCATTTTAAATTACATCTAATTAATATTTTTTATTTTTAAATTTTTTTGTCAAATATGAACATTTTTTTAATATCTTAAAATTTCAAGTTTTGCTTAACATATGTAAACATTTTTAGCATTTGTAAAATAAATAAAACCCAAATTTTTCATTTTCATTTAAGCTATTGCCTTCCTTTCTCAACAAGGCGTTGCTTATCAAAGTAATAATAGGGGCCTATTACTAAGAAATAAATAGCAAACATTACAACAATAGCTGTAGAATAAAGATATTTCTTTATAAATTTCTGATAGATAATTCGATATTTTATTCAGATATAGACTATATTTATTATATCTTTCTTTCTTTTTATTTACCGTATACTATGAATCACAAAGTAAATTGAGTGTACAGTGCAACAATACGAAGTAACTATTTTTTGTTGTTGTTGTTTTTGATTTTTTAATAATGTGATCTCTATTGTTCGTTTTTTAAAATATCTCTATATCTGCTTTGCAATACTTATTCATGTATGTATGTATGTAAATATATCCAGTGGCGCAACCACAGGGGGGAGCTAAGGTGGCTGAAGCCCCCTCATATCAAACCCAAAAAAAAAGAAAGAAAAAACAAGAAAAAAAAAATCTATATTGAATCACTGACGTATCTGTATCTTATTATTTTGGAAAGTGATCATTGAAACAATTTATTTTTAAATAGGCCTACATCTGAATGGACTTTTTACAATATCCTTAACCCTCCTAAACTTTAAACCTGGGTGCGCCACTTTATATATTATTCTATCATCCATTTTATAAAGATTTTGGAGTGACGTTACAAATGACAAATTCTAATATATTTTACGAATAATAAAGTACTAGACTACCACCTACAAGAATAAAGCCTATAATACAGAAGAAACGATTAAAAAATGAAATTATTAATGTAAAAAATATATGACTTATCTGTATATTATGAAACACAGATATATTTGAATGTATAAATAGTTACGTTTTTAAGATTATTCAAACACAGCTTAAATGCATGAATTGAAGCACACCAACGATTATGGTAGTGACAGTTGAGATATTTCCGCACTTGACCAACAGATGGCTTTAGTGTAGCAGACTGTGTCAGTGTTAGATGCAGACCTTGGCAATCGAGCTCAAAGACGGGGTATCGCACAAGAGCACTCATTAGCAAATCTGGCCTCCTTCCAGATTTCTTCCGCCCACATAACTTTAGATTTTTGTCGTTGTTTCCGAGATAAAAAAAAAATCCACTTTCCTATTTTCCCCCCAAGAGATGTTTACTTCAAAATCGGGAATTTCTTTTTGAATATTAGGCAGCCTTTTTTAATTAAAAGAAAAAAGTTAATTAAGGGAAAAGAAAAATTAAACAGCACACGTTCAATAAATACCTACGAAGAACACAATAAAGAAAAATACACGAGGGATAAAAATATCAAGAGAAAAAGTCAATAAAAAAAGGAATAACTGTGTGAGTAGATAAAAATAACTAAGAGAATTAATTAAAATATCTTGTATTCAAATTACTTTAACCAGATATTCGATTAATAGAATAAAACTTAGGATATTGAGACTTTATCAAAACTGTCAAGTCTGTATGTGTGTCCAAGTTCCCTTAATAACTTTTGAACGACTGGATGAATCTTCGTGACACTTAGCGTGCACATTTCAGGACAAAAAACGAAATCTAACTTTTGTGTTGCAACTTTTTTTCTGTTTCTTTGTGGAGAAATTACCGCGAGAAGGTGACGAAAATTGGGCGCCGAAATAATGGATTTTTATGACGTTTTAAACGAAGGATATTAATCCGCTTAGTAATCATCTTAATAAATGCGCGAGTTTTATTATGATCAAAATTAATTGGATTCAAACAACTTAAAAATTTATCTATGGATTTCAATAAACTTTTCAGAAAATGAAAAAAACAAAACGTCTACTGTTTTTTATTCCGCAGATTTTATAGTTAAATAATAATAAAAGGCCCACGATTTTGAGTAAAGAATGCTTCAAGTTCTTTTAGGAAATTCTTGTTTTATTTTTGAGAAAACAATACCTACGAAAGCTCAACTAAGCTCTCCGTTCATTTCTATAGCGGAACTGTACGATTTGAAAATAGCAATACTGGGATTCCGGTGTCATGTTTCAAGTCAATTGAGCAAATGCTGAATGCTATTAAGTGCAGTGGAGAAAAGTACTAAGAAAACACAGCAGTAATGAAGTATTTACAACAGTATAACTGTTGTTTTATTTTTTTCTGTCTCTCTCTATTTGCCTTAGAATCAGATTTCGACTCGACGAAATCTGAAAAGACAGGATCACGAAGGAAACGTCGATCTGCTTAAGTGCGAGATGAGTTTGTGCATATCAAGGTCACAGTAAGAGCCATCGTGTATAGGCTCTTCCAGTAGCAGATCACAATACGTGCGACTCAGTTTCGCAGTTCAGACAGTCCCCAAGTTAAGAAAGACGTACGTCCGTAAGTCGGATTTGTATGTAACTCGGATCTCTAATGAACAGTGCATGTGCGGTAATAATAACAATATTATAATGGCACATACGTGGTAATAATAATACAGTGTAATGCTGTAATAATAGTAACGAACACTTGGCAACATTTGCTTTGGTCCTTGAAACTATTGCATGGTCATAAGAGTAAACAGACTCACAAAATTGAATAAAAAGTTAAGATGAAAGTGATGCTGTGCGTAAGCGACCGTATAAAAAAATTAGACTAGCCGCTAGCGTAAAGATACTGCGCCAACGAACCGATTACGCCATGCGGGTTTGTTTACATGCGCGGAAGAAAACTAGTTCCCAAATTATTAATGTAATTATTTAATTATAAATTATCCTTACGGGGAGCCTTGGGAGCCGTTCGTAAGTATGAAACGCCGTAAGTCGGTTCGTTCGTAACCCTGGGACCACCTGTATGTTCGCACTATCACTTTCAACATTGCTTGCTACATCTGAACAATGTTGAAAGTGATTCAGTCCTCTTTCAAATTCTGCCTTTTGAGACGGAAAATTAGAATGCCATCATCTTCGAGAGAGGGATAGCACTTGTAGGCGTGACGTTTACCAACGGTTAGAAGAAGTTGCGTGGCAGTGCAATACATGAGGCAATAACTGGGAATTCCCTTGTATTCACAGGATCTACAAATTCTACAAGAGACAAACATAGAACGAACTGAACTGTAATTGACACAACTTTCGACAACAGTTTTTTTCTATCATTACTGGTCTGCTTTCTTCCGAAATTTTGAGTCCCATTATCACTCAGTCTTGTCTGTGTATTCTCCTTCTATGAACCGCTGGATGATCTTCTTGAAATTTAGTATGCATATAGACGATCTTAATTTGTACGTTTTAAATCTCTTTCAAGTGAATCTTTATCGAGAAATAAATATTTCCACATACTTTTTAACATCTCTTTCGATGTCTAAAGCAATTAATGTTAATCCTTTCTATTAATCCATTAATTTTCGTCTGGCTTGATATTATTAAAATTAATTGTATCGATTTAGACATTAAGAATAGGATTTTAGAAATTTCATTATTTATGATTTCAGAAAATGGAAAGATTTTACTTTTTATATTCAGCAGACATTAAAATCTGAAAAATAAATATCTGTCGTTTTGTCATTTTCAAATAATAAAAAAAGAGAAAAATAATAAAGAAATTTTAAGATATAACATTTTAAGGAAGTAGACTTTGAATTTTTTCAAAAACCTTTATTATTATTATTATTAATATGGCGTAGTTATTTACTTTTTACTGTTATTGAAAAATGAAACAAAAAAAAAGATATAGATAATCAGTTGAATCAAATTTAATTGTATTAAATACCTAAAATAAACAGTCCTTGATTATTAATTTAAATTAAAGTATATATTCTGTATATTTTTAATAAGTTCGAAAAATCACGCAGTAAGTCCTGCGAGATTTCTACTGGTATACACCTTTTTAAAATGATCTTATTAGCGATTAAGTTAAATTTAACTAAACGCATAGTATTTTGCAAAAAAGAAGGGGTTGCCATATATGGTCATTACGTAGCGATCGATTTTGTCTGGAACAAACGTCATCAGTCATGATGTCATCAAATTGAACTCCGAGCAGTCAGTCCAAGATGGCATCGTTTTGTGATCGCGTAAAAAAATGACAATTAATAAAAACATTTTCAATAACATAATCTTAAAAAAAAAAAAATTATTAAAATAATAATAACAATAATATAAAAATATATTCGTAACTGTAGAAAATACAGAAACCAGAATGTTTTCGTAATGTTTATACGATTCAGTTACGAATTTTGGCAAATACATGGCGCTGTTAAGTCCTCGAAACATCAATCCATAAGCAAATTACGTCATCAAAAACTCTTCTTTCATGAAGTGAACTGTAGGTATTACGTAAACTCTCGTTAACCACAAAAGGTGACTTGAGAACGCACAGCAGCAGAGGAACGTCAGAAGATAAAACTCCTGCTCATTATAGATGATTTCAAAGGCAAAAATGTTTACTGAAGGGATGCTGGGAAGTAATCTACGATTTAATCCTTCGTTAAGACGACGAAAAGCGCTAATTAAGATGAATTACTTTACAAAAAAAGAAGAGAGACTTATCCATGTGATCCCTTTTCAAATTAAACCTGTGTACTATTTCACTTCGCTCAAAAAAAAAAAAATTGTAATTCCTTCTTCCCGCTATCCATTCCAAATTGTAAAAATAAACACGTGTAATTTTTAATGTCATTCCTTCGCGTCTAAATGGTAATGGGGTCCCAAAATTAATTAAACGACCAACAAAATTTGTAATTATTGTACCGTAGTGGTTGCTTTATATTAGCAGGATCTTTGAAATTAAAACATTTCGTTTCAAATGTGCATATTTCGTATGTATTGTTCATTTCAGTGTTAATCGAAGATGTTATGCTAATTAATTTAAAAATATAGCTTGAATTTATCTAATATAAAATTTAGAAAGCTTAATTTAAAAAAAAAATGATTCTAAATTCTTATTTATTTAGTATCAAGGAAAAAAAAGAAACTTCAAGGAGAAACTAATTATTTACTTCAGAATCAAACTTCAAATTCAATTTTTCGCCAAATTTCTTGGCAATAATACGGCGAAGTAAAACTGATATTTGGCTTTTTAAGAAACATCTTAAAATCTTAAAATGAGCATTGTTGAAGTCAACAATTAGGTGCTTAAAATAGTACTCAAAAAATTACAAGTTTCTGCAACTTCATGCAGCTTTTAATGAACAATTTTAATGAATGGATAGATCCTTTCATTTATTTAGGTAAATTGAAATTGAAGGCTGTTATAGCGCTGTTGGATTTACGACGCACTTCCTGATAAAGTCGTATGCATCTTTATTCCAGTTTTTTCTGTTTCTTGTACGAATATTTTCTTTGTTTCATTTTCTATGAAGTAACTTTCTATACATTTCTTTCTTGTTACTCTGGACGGTTTGTGGGAGATACGGCGCATTTGTTAAATCTCTTCTCGCTAAAACATAACACGACGCTTTTAAAATTGGAGGCAGAGTGGAAAAGAGAATGTAATGTTTAGATTTTCTTTGTTGTATCACGTCTTCTTTCTATGGTCCCCACAAGAGCAATAGCAGAATGGGCTCGCAAGAATTTGGTAAGGCTTAAAACAGTACAAAAAATAACACATTCCAGAAAGGATTAAGAGAAAAAAAAAAAAAAAACTTTTCGTCAAAGAACAGATGTAGAAAAATTGCAGAAAGATTACCTAAACAACCAATCATAAACTACCAGACATGTATGGAATGGCGATAACAACTTTATGTTCAGTCAGTCAAATACAGATAGTAAATAAATAAATAAATAAATAAATAGCGTTTGAAAAGGCAAAGAATATTTCAAGCTTTTTTGAATAACATTAATTTAATCACTATTTGTTGAGTGGTCTTCCTTTATTTCTTTTTCTTTTACTGCATGATTGCTTAAGATACTTATTACTTATCCACTCTACAAACACGGCAAAACCAGGTTTATTATAATGCAGTTACTACCCGCAATATTCACGACATTCAGTCAGCAACTGATATCTTAATTTCGTAGGTTATCAAACAATGTAAAACCCGCAAGGGTTCGTAAATAACTCATTTATGCCACTCTGTTCTTTGTGATGGACTTGACTCATAACTCTGACCCACAAAGAAGCAATGTAATTGTCATGGCTGTGGAAATATTGGAAATATTGCTTTTTTTTTTTTCGACTCGTGACTCCACAACCGTTGTAAATGCGACTCCGTCAAAAAACTACCGACACACGAATCCGATTCGCGACTGCACAATCCTCGCCATTACTAAATAACATTTAACAATAGGAGCGTACATACGATCTTATTTCGGGGAGGGCCAAGTTAGGGAACAGACCGCGAACAACTAAGAAAATAAGTAAAATAAATAAATAAATAAATAAATAAATAAATAAATAAATAAAACATCTTCAAAATTCGTTGAGGTCCAACCAAAAAAAAAAAATAGAACCTACTTTGAACACTTCAAAGAAGAACCCCTCAGGCCCCGTAATTGTGAATCCTTCTATCTACATTACTAAAATCTTTTATTTGTCTGTCTGTCCGGCGCAATTGTTAATTATTAGTTTCCCTTGCTGAGAAAGTCAGATTATATATTTTTTTTTTGCCTTGCATGGGATTCGAACCGATGACCTTCGTCCTCACAGTCAGGAACACTAACACTTAGACTACTGCTGGTCCCCCAATATCCAACCCTACTTTTATTCTATTTGTTCGCGCGCTATCAAGTAATGAGTTCATTCAAAAAGGAATAAAATATCACTTTTTGCCATAACCGCTTGGAATCGATTCTTCTTGGATTGTCTCATACTTACCAGGGGGAGACAGGGAGATGGCCTAGTTGTAACTAAAATCAAATAAAAAAAGTTATAGGAACGCTAAGTTTTGTTATAAAAAAAAATTGTAAAATTGTTGTTTAAGAGTCTTATTTGGTAATTTTTATTTGTTTATTTTTTTTATTATGATCTCAACTAAAACATGGCCTCTTGGTTAATAAAACAAGGCCAAGCTTTCTTTGGAAAATTTGTTTTTCAAATTACAAAAAAAAAAACAAAAAAAAAAAAAACAATTTTTAAACTCGTAAAATTCTAAACAGAGAAGAAAGTCAGAAGAGTAAATACATCTTTCAAGTAAAGGTGATATTATTTAGTACCTTTTAATAATAGAGAGCAAAACAGATCTTATTTTTCATTTCGTGGAGTGCCTTGGTGAAGCACAGGAACGCCGCCTGCTGGTAAAAAATTCAAACTGAATTGAATAATGTTAGCGAATTCTGCTTTCTCCCTTAAAGTTCATAGTTAGTTTGATAAATTTTCAGGCTTCACGTTTATTCAGAAAGTATAATTTGCAAGGAAAGGCTGACAATAAAAATGCCTTTAAGAGTTCTTAGAAAGTTATTGATGAATCAAGCGGATCAGCTATTGAAATGGAATATTCACAAATAGAATTGTAAGAAAAATGCTTATTTCGTAATTACTGTCAATTCTATCCATGTATAGATAAATAAATCTTGGCTGTGAGGGACTTTACATATCCAAAATAAACGATAGAATTGCTGGTGAAAAACGAAACTAAAAATTTTGCAGACATTTAAGATTTAAATCTGGATCTTTTAGCGTTTCTCTACAATATTTCTAATTATATTCTTATTCGGAATAGGAATTCGTTTCTTTAAAAATTCTATTGTAAATTTCAGCAAATATTGCAGTACGGGAAATACGAATATTACGAACTAAATATCGCATCTTATAAGCGCCTTTATATCGTATAAATTCAAATTCGGGAAGCCATTAAAAATAAAATCATCACAATTTTAGGAAAGTGGTAACTTTAGACCTAATGATATTCGTTGATTTTTATGTACGTGCTTTTAAGTATTCCTTCGAATCTTTTAGTACAAAACTTTTCGTTATTACTACAGAGATATATTCAACAATAAAACTGCTTAATACTACAAAATAATAATAACTTTGAAACATAATATTATTAATTTTTTTAAAATTTTAAATCAGTATTTTCCAGAATACAGTGATATTACATTTTTAACGTTAATATTAACATGCTTACTTCAAGAACTTCAGGTAAAGTAATTCTAAAGTAACAAAACAAGTAGGCATCGTCAAATTTAATAGTAAATAGTAGACTGTTAGTAACTTAAGTATTCTAAAGGTGACTTAGAACAGAACTGTAAAAGCTTATTTGTAAGCTGTTTGTTCCATTCAACACAGATTGTAAGTATGTTAAGGTTTTGTACTGAGCATACTTAATTTGAAATATTTATATCTTCCAAAAACTTAGTTTAATAGCACATTACAGTTGAAAGTCGGTTTATCGGAGCAAGTTGGATAATTAACATTAGTTCGGTTAATCGAACAGTTCGGAAAATCAAACGTACATGAGAATTCCCAGTTTATACAAAACGAAGTATAATTAGGTCTATAATTATAATTATAACTAGGTCTACAAATATTGTATGCGAGGTTCATTAATACTATATTTTTTAAATATATATATTATAAAAAAATAATTGATTTAGGAAATAATTTTAACTCCTATAATGACAAATCAAAGCTATTTCTCAGTTATATTTCAAATATCTTCGAATATGTACTTGGAAACAAATATATAATATTGTAGGAGTAATACTGGTGCAGCATAACCATCAGTGCACTAAAAATATATAATTTAATTGTTTTGGATTGGGGAAAGGGGGCAGGTTAGTTCGGATAACCGACGTTCTGCTGTATAGGATGCTTGACTTTGATTTGCGCTTTCTCTTTACAAATGATTCCTTTGTGGCACCGCAACGAACATCGAAGCATCCGTAGAAATGCTGAATACAAAACCGAGTGTTTAAAGGTAATTGGATGAAACCAATCCTGTTATAAAAATTCTAGAAAGATCCGTTCAATTGCCTTTATCTTTCTTTTGACTACATTTAATAAAGTGGGTTGTCAATCTACTTCGAAGCTTGTTGTCATTATTCGTTCAAAGAAGAATTCACTGTTGTTAATTCTCGGTGTAACATTAGTGATTGACATTATATTTTCAAAATGTTAAAAGATGAAAGTTCGCAGTCACCAATTAATAAGCCACCATTAATTAATTGTTTAATTAATTAATTAGCATAATTAATTAACATAACATAGTTTTGTTCCAAAAATACTTCAGGATTAAAACTGAAAATAAGCAGTACGAAATGTCAATAAATAAAAGAGAATTTAATAATAGGTTTTTGGAATCCAAATTTAATTTTTTAATTAAAATTTTATTTTATTTTAGAAATAAAAGTTACTAAAATTTTTTTATGATAATTTTACATAGATTTTTAAATCATTTGTTCTACGAGTAAAAATAGCAGTCAATCTACCATTGACCAGACTTGAAGGTTAGAAATCTTGTTAATAAATTAAAATATAATCTGCTTTCGATTATTCGGGGTGCTAGGAAAAAACAAATAGACTCTGATAATAAAAACCCTGGATAATCCCTTCGGATAATTATGTATATAGTACATTTTGCGCTAAATTTTTCATCCACAGTTCTGTTTATTGGTCTGTACAGGTCGCCGGACAGTTGTATGGCAGCGTGTAGGGCTGGCATTTAATTGAAATTTTATTAAATAAGATTTTGAAATGTTATTAAAGCTTTTCGTAATTTTTTACTCGCAATCCGATTAATACGAACCCACATAATCGAGTGTGTCCTGTAACATCTACTCATCTTTTAAAGTGCGACCAGAAAGAATAAAACAAAAAACGAAAAAAAGTGTACTTTTCATTAATAGTGAAAAGCATTTTGTAATAAGCAGAATGGAAGAACACAGAAGATTATTATAAAAATCAGGATTTTGAATGTTCTTTTAATAGACTAAGGAAGATAAGACGATTGCCAGGATCGTGAGAAATGGAAAAGATTTGTAGAGAACCTATGTTCACAATACAAAGCAGTAAACTTTATTATTATTCTGTTAATGTCTGTGCTAAGTTTTTTTTATAAATACACATTGCAATATAAAAGTTGGGAATGGCTTACACTGTCAATGAAGTATTTTTTTTTCTTTAAGCTTGTTAATTGGAATACAAAGATAATTTCTGTAAATATTATAAAATATTCAATCTTATGAAAATCTATCCATTAGAGTTAGGGCTTAAAAGTAGCCTACATTCAAAAATTGAAACTTGGAATTGATTCCTTTAGTTTAAAGATCCTGCTTTTAATTCTGTAATAGTGAAATTGTCACTGGAAGTCGAAATATTTCCCACGTACAAACAACTTTTAACGAGTTAAGCAAAACGAGTTTATAGAATACTAAACATATAAAATTGAATTTGCTTGTAATAAATATTATATCTTCAAAATTAGAAAAAAGTAAAATTAAAAATCAAAATTAATTATAGTGAAATTCGTGTGTCAGTCTTCTCTTATTTTAATTTTTTTAAAAAAATGTAATATAATGATGAAGTATTAAAAAAAAGTCTGTTGAATGATTTAAGAATTTAAATTATTAATATTCTCTATTTAATCATTATAATAAAAATACAAAGGATTGGCTAGCAAAGCAATGCCCAATTTCCTACGACTTCTTTCTTTATTTACGATTATGCTCGAGAGGTTTGAACTCAAAAATAAAATGATAAATAATTCCAAATGGTTTCCTATTCCAAAATGGCCGTCAGTTGTTTTTTGCTT
Source organism: Thereuonema tuberculata (assembly GCA_023159025.1). Lineage (NCBI taxonomy): Eukaryota > Metazoa > Arthropoda > Chilopoda > Scutigeromorpha > Scutigeridae > Thereuonema > Thereuonema tuberculata. The sequence goes on along the minus strand of JAFIDM010000003.1, from coordinate 36,983,452 downwards.
CTCTGTTAAGCTCTGATGTTGTGCAGCAAAGATCATCAGCAATGGATGCTTATCTGGGAGATAAGAAATATGGTTCGAAAGCTTGACTACTTTCTTCATTACGACTCCCTTTAGATCAGTGTTTCCCAACCTTTTTTGTGCTGTGCCCTACCTAAAGTATCTAAAGTATGCTATATGCCCCACCAAATAAGGTATAATTTTCAAACAGAAAAAATTAAAACAAAAACAAAACAAAAACAAAAAACACTTTTTTAACTTTTACAACCAAAAAAAAAAAAAAAAATTACCAACATTTTTTTACTTTTACAACCAAAAAAAAGAAAAAAACAACATTGTTCCAATTTCGAATCGCCCCCCTCAACAATCAAATTGCCCCACTTTTGGAAACAGGGCTTTAGATAGTCAGAAATGTTGAATGCCTCGAGTCGTCAGAGGACTAACTTCAGAAACTAACAAACAAATCTAGGTTTCTTTTTAGATCCAGTCATCTAGTTCTTAAGAATTTTTGTAAATAAGCTTTTTAATTTATTGCTCTTTAAAATTTTAATCTTATTGACAGAACGTCAGTTCCATTCTATACAATCGTTTCGTTTTATAAAAGCGCCATTTCTTTCTGAATCAAATTTGAGAATGGAGTTCTGTTAAACTTCTTCAAAAAATAATCATACATCTTTTTCAAAAGCATCCAAAATTAACTGAATTTCGAGGTTACTAAAGTAATTAGTAGAAAAATGTAACATACCCAAAATTTCAGCCTTGTCATTCGGGATTACTGACAATGACGCCATCTAGCGGTTAATTTTTGAAACAGCTAAGGGTCAAAGGTCTAAATATCAATAATATTGAGTAAAGATTTGTAGATTTCTACTATCATTCCTTCATTTTTTAAAGTTTTTTTCTACGAAAAACATTGTAGGACCTTGAAGCTTCATCAAATGGTTCCCTGATAATCGCTAAAAAGCGAAACACACACACACACACACACACACACACACACGCTAGAATGGCTACTGTCTCCTTGTTGAAGATCAAAATTGGTTTTGTTAATATTCTATTTAAGTAATTTATAATTTAAATCATTCAATAATTCTTTAAATTCTTTGAAATTCTGTGAATCGCTGGTGTTGTTACAACGAACACTTTATATTATTCATATAATTAAACATTGATTCGTCAATAAATTATCATCTATTAAATTTGATATATCATCTGTAAACTTAAAAGGCATGTTAAGGCTTGAAATTGGAAACGAAAAGCTAATTTTAACCTAGAGTCTAGTTCAAAAGTATCCAAAATTAACTGAATCTCATTCAATTAAAAGCTAAACATACAGTCCCCATTTCTTGAGCGTAAAAAGCAATCAATTCAGATAACGGAAAAAATTGCTATCTAACCATTACTGCTCATTACGACCTCTGGCGGTTGTAAAACGCTGAAATCGCTTCGCTTTTTTTAAGAAATAAAATAAACATTTTTCCATCATTGCAATTCAACCCTAAAGGATCTGGGACTCGACTGCACATAAATTACGAATGAGATTGGCTAAGGCTGATACTCATACTATCCATATATCCGTTTCAATCTTAGATGGGATTTTAAATAAAACATTTACGGCATTTTGAATTTTTTTTAGATGAACTTTTCTTGCTTGTTTGATTTGAAAGTCGAACTTCATTGCTTGCATTCGTAGAGCGCTATTGTTTGTTGACACTGGGAACAGAGAAATATAATTCATTATTTATTTAACCGCAGGTTTTCAGAAGCAGAGAAGAATTCTCAGGTGAAGTAAATAATTTGTAATTTAACATTGACAAAATCTTACACACCAAAATTCACAGAACTTACCTCATAGTGTTAATAATTATAAATTCTAGTTTTCATCTTTAAAACATTTTACTAATTGAATGTAAGTCTTTAAAACATTTACTAATTTTGAAGCTGAGTGCAAAGCTAGCGAAGAATTACATAAACAAATGCATCAATTTTGATTAATCAAGTTAAAATTTTGTTTAAAAGGCATTGAGCACAGTGGCGGCTCGTGGCTGTGAAGTTACGTGAAGAGCTAGTAGGAAAATAATTATATAAATATATATTATAAATATATTATATAATATATATTATAATATATAACAAAAATATTATAATAACTTCCTTCATATCTTCGTCTTTCCAACGTGAAAATGATGTTTCTAATAAAACACACACTATATCATAAACAGGATTCATATTTAAAACAGCACAAAACTACCTTCGAAACAAGCGCGCTCCGAAAGAATTTCACACTGGAAGAAGAGAACATATTTCTCTGTTGCAACTTCACCCGACAGCACTCTACAGCGGGTGATGTCACGGTTGTCATTGCAACCATCGAGCTAAGCTCCGCCCCTGAGGTTGAGAAACTTGAAATAAAGCCTACTTCACTTGGTCGGTCGTCGTGGTCAGAATCGCACCGCGCCGGTGCCAGAACAAAGGACTTACGAAATACAAAAATACGTTTCTATTAAAACCAACATACGTGATAAGGGAAATAAATTTTTCCTTATAATAATTGTTATATTGTAAATAAATAATATTATATTATTATAAATAATTGGTGAAATGCCACTTCACCTACTTCCCCTGAATAGCCGCCACTGATTGAGCAAAAATAATAATCAGGATCAATAAAAGATAAATGATTTTCTCATTTAAAAATTTACGAAACAATTTGTTGGGATTATTCTTCAACAGAGTAGTAATCTTTTCAAACTAGGTCTAAATAAAATTAAATTTCATTTACTTGACAAATGCAAACATTTCTTCTTCTTCAGCCTCGCATAAACGAGAAAGGATTTGGGGAAACTCACTGCAGAAGTTCATTACTATTGTATGTTTTCTGTTGTTACAGTTATGTAATGAAAGCACATTATGTTTGTCAAATATTTTTTTCCAGAAAAACGAATAAGAATTTTTATGAGTAATAATCTATGCTTCCTATTTAGCATTATAGATTTGGAATATTACAATACTTTTTATGTTTTTTAAATTCATCATTTTTCAACAAAGTAAATTTATATTATCATGATGGACAAGAATATACATCAGAGAAGTCAACTACAAGTTATTTTTTTCTGTTGTTTTTCATTGCTAAAGAGAATCGTTTATGTTTATTATCATCCTTTACAGTTCGATTTTTTACACAGCTAAGAATATATAGTTGACATTAACTTCATTTATGATCTGGGCTCTGGATTTTTTATGATAATCGTAATTTCTTTTCTATCTTCAATTTATTTCAGTGAATATAAACTTCTTAGTTCATCTGATTCAATTAATACTATTTTTACTATGCATTTAAATGCAGAGTTTCATCTTTTTTGAGTTTTACTGCTCTTTCTGGTAACTACGAGCAAATTTGTCATATTTACGGTATTTTTCGAGTTAGGAATGTCTTCATAAGGGATCAGGTATTTTTTTATTTTATTTTAGTTAAAAGATGTGAGCCGGTCCTTAACATTTTCTAAACTTATTATTAAATATATGATATTTTGGTCTTCTTTTTTTTTTCTTAAGTTCGTAAGTCATAAGTGCATGCAATACATCTAAGATTTTTAAGTCACACCCGGGCAGTAGTTATGATTTAAACTAATCAGTAATTTATTTGCCAAAGTAATTTGTAAAGATCCTGTCAAGAATTGGATAAGAACTTTTTACCAACAGTAAAAACACTTCCAAAATGATTGCATTTTAATTTCTCGTTGGTGCTTCGCCTCTTGATCGTTCAGCCTCTTTCACACAACAGTCGGTAACAGCACAAGCTTCAAACAATCGGAGTAACTGTTCTTAGTTTGACAAAAACGAGAGACGAATAAAACCAATCAGGATCTAAACTTATTTTTTGGATAAATTACATTAGCAACTTCATACTGTAAAATCCTGTACACCATATTTCGGGAGTATAATTGACAACTGTCTGCAATTTGGAAGAACGCTTTTTCTCACGATTCTCAGCCTCACCGTTGTGAAACTAAGCTAACGAAACTGAGGATGAAATGAATCCCGATTTCACCACTCTATGGATCCAAAGAAAGCAGGTTACTGTATTTCCAATATGGTCTGAATCAAGTTCAGCCCTAACTTTGATCAACAATCTGCTCATCCACAATTAGCCTTTTACTTAAAAGTACAATTCGCACTAATGTTAGACTTAGCATATTCCAGAAAGACTAATTTTTGTTAATATGTCTTATTCCGTTGAAGTTATTCAAAGCAAAACTATATAGATAAATTTGCTATTCATGATCAGTTATAAATTGTAACAGTTTATATGTAAATATTTTTTAGAAATCATTTATTTATCTGTATTTTTGTAGAAATTAAATTTATCTGTGTTTACCTGTATTCATATTTATCCTTAACCGTTATTTATTTCTTTGCATTTCCTAATGACTGATGTTCTGTTTATTTTTAAATTCTTTTCCGTTGTATCATTTAAATCAGTTAATTTTAAATTCGTTATGTTTTTATCCAATCAGTACGTATATTTTTAATTACTTTAACCAACCAAATCAAAAAACTATGTATAAAAACCAATCTTTTTCATTTAATAAATTAATTCTGTTCAGTTCCACAACCTGACTCTTTGTCTTTAGATCCCAAAGACTCTTCCACAAACGCCATTACAATATTTTGTTATGACTATGGATTTTGACCTTTTAGTAGACAATTCTCTGCGTCTCTATAATGAAAATGGTCCAACCCTTTGAACTTTCACGGGGAACGTCGGACATTACAGCTACTAATATGCACCGAAAACATTGTTGTCTAAGTAGTATAATGTACAAGTGCTGGCAATGTAAATTTTAGGTTATTCATCCATCCATCCATAGTTTTCTGTCCGAAGACAGGTCCAGTTCTATGGAGGTCTCACATGGATCTCCTAGAAACACCTGAGGAAAGATACTGGGGGTGGTTTCCCGTTGCCTGCCCCCAGGACGCCATTAAGGAATGACATCAGACCGAAGACAAAGTGAAGAAGAGGCTGGACAACACAGGAAAGGAAATTGAAACAGCCATGCCACTGCCGGGATTCGAACCCAGGTACTGGCGCACTGGCCGCCGCCGAGACCGCACGGCCACGCCAGCACGGCTTCAGGTTATTATTAAAGTGAAAAACAAAAACGTTGCCAATTTTTGGAGTTACTCAGAAATTATCATTACGTAAGTTTGCAGACAGGGCTAAAACATTGTAAAAATAAAAATGTCAATAAAACAAAGAAAATAAGATAATTATTGACTGTCGTATATCAATGAACCTTTAAGGTAATGGTTTATTAACCCGCAATTAAATATGCATTGATAGAATGCAGCAAATTTAAGTGCTATAAGATTAACATGTTAACTTAATATGTACTGCATCAACATACTGAAATGTCGCTCTTTGAACAAATCTGATTTTTTTTTTCCCCGACTAATGGAATTGCAAAACAAAACCAAAAAATCCGGATTTTTTTTTCAGACTCTACATAAGATATATTAAAATTCTTTTAGCTGTTCCATCTGTGTTTACTTAAAATACTGTGGAGAATTCAATTTAAAATACAAAGGAATCCAGACAGCGACGGTAGTGAAACGTCTGTGACCTTTGACCTTTGCAGTGTCTTTGTCTCCGTTTCGAAGCACAACGCGCCGATCGTTCGGGAAAGCTGCACTTTATTGATATTTAAAGCATTCTGCATTCATTTTGCCATTGTATTACTTTCAGCACTGTTTGATTAAATAATTTACTGCTCACATCAAAACTCACAATTCTCACCAAATGCTAAACAGAAAACAGAACAAAAAAACAGGGAAATGTTTGCATTCGTGGATTTTGAGAAAATAAAATACCTTTCTTGTAATTACATTGCCTTGGCATTAAAGGCTTCTCTGTATTTATTTGGTTTAATGATAATTTATGCAGATATTTAAGTAGCACTAAAAAACATGTTCTAACATGTTTATCTCACTTTCCCGTTTGAGAATGCATGGTAATTTTTGTAAAAATCGGCTGATGCACTCTACTGTGTGTTTATGTAAGCTGTTGTATACAAGGAAAAAAAAACCGGTTTCATATTGTACATGAAACGAAACAGACCTCGCAGATATCTCATTTCGGTCATTGCTACTTTCTGCGAGACAGAAAATGACGCATCTCTACAAGTTATAAGGTATCACTCACGTCTGTACGACTTATAGTTTGGGCTGTAGTGATTATGCCTGATAGACAGAACCTTCTTGAAGAGCTCCTACTCAGTTTTTGTAAGCGTCGGTAAAAATGAATTAAAAAAAAATTATATACTTTGAAATGTAGTATCAATCTATGCTTGTTTATTTAGGCCTATTTACTGGAAATAGTAGTTGATACCTACCCCACTAATATTGCATCCGATATGTCAAATTGTAGAATTCGAAGCCTTAATTCTCTTAAAAACAGCCGGAAAGAAAGAAAACAAAAACAAGGAAGCATTCAAACCAGCCTTTAGCATGGAACTCGGATTCATGTACATGAGCCAAATTAGTAGACCTCATATTGTTAATGACAATGAAATCCGCACTTTTTAAATTCCAGGTTTTCGAATTCCTGAAACTCACCATGGACTCATTGCCCACAGGCAATTAAAGCAGCTGATAAAATTTCTGCAATCGATAACTTTATGTTCTACATTATGTTTTCTTTCAATAAGCATATATTAGCCGTTGACGTAATTTTAATAAACGTCAGTTTGATGGCATTTATTAATTAAAACAATTCATCTTTAATTTTCAGCTCTGCGCATAACAGTTTATTACATTAATATTTTTCTCCTTATTATTGAAATGTTAAAATATTTAAGCAATGAAGATGTTTTAAATAAGCTTTTGGCATTAAAAGGGCAATGAGCAACCAGAAAATTGCTGGTTTAATTCTGAAGTAAAATATTTATCACATATCCGTGCCATCTTGCCTTCCTTGTCTGCTGGCAATCTGACACCAGTGCGCCTGGTGTTGGTAAACACAAACTTAAATTTCAATGGTAATTGTATATTTTCATCGAATTTAATGATCAAACATGGATTCCCACGAAAATGAATACTATCTTTCTCCAATGCTTTATCGAATGCTGACAGAGAAAGATACAACATTAACATATAATATAAACATTAGCAGAATTCATGCTTAAGAATGTAAAGAGGTAGGCCTAACCTCAGAGTTGCGATATTTCTGCGAGAAATCTCGAGAATTAGCACGAATACAAGAAAGGAATACATTTTCTGGTTGAATTAATTAAAAATCACCCTTTGGAAAACTTCTGAGGCTTTGAATAAATCACTTTTTAAACAAAATTTTTTTTCGTAAGCAAAACACAGTTATAGAAGCATTATAAGTAAATGATTATAAGTAAATTCTTACTCAGTAATTCTCAGATGGAAATTTCGATTATTCGTATAAAGTGCTGTTGAATATATTTAAGGCGAAGTTTGAATGCTTTCTACTTCGTTGGAATCTATCATTAATTTACTACTTGAATTACAAAGAAATTATGGCACGTATAAAGCTAGCTTTTGAGTGTCGATTTCACAGTTCGCAGGTCGATTATAAGAAGCACGTCTAAATGCCTATTATTCATATTTTGCTGGTAACTTACAACCAGAAGAGTAATTAATATAGTGTTAAATTATTCAGTGAACGAGGCTGTATTCAGCAACAAGAGATAAATAAGGAATTTGCTGAATGTGCAACAGTTGCTACTGAATACAAAAATATAGTATTACATTAATCAGAATTATTTGCAGAACTTGAATAATCAATTGAAATGAAGTTTCCTTAGCAAATTTCATTTCAAAATATTTTATTGGTAATTATGCGTGAAATATTATTTAGAAGAATTTCATTAGTAGAACTGTGAAGTATTTTCCCGTGAATATAGCAAAATTTTCAAATAAGCACGTAGATAGATGCCAGAGTAGGCCTAACATGGTTGTTTGGTTCCGATTTACAATTCATCATTTCAAAGATTTCTTTTTCCCCCTATTATTAATGTCAACAAATCTCATTTTACTCAAAAACCTGTCAGCTACTTTGAGTCGGATACTGACAATCCTATCATTATAAATATTACGTTATTATTCGACTGGAGGCCGAGATATGTGAGGGACAGGCTTTGAGATAAATGTCAGCGATGAGTTGCCTCAATTGCTAATGTGTCCGTATCAGATGTGTGTCGCAATTTGCAGATTCCTTCAGTGCTGGCAGGCGTCCAGAATCACCTTCTCAATCAGAAACTACACGATAAGGAAGAAAACGGGCAATTATGGGGCAGATACAGCATGAAAGTGGGAAAGAGCAGTTGAAGGATAGGCTGTAATTATATGATCAAGAACAAAAACGACCAAAAAAAGAGATTTAAAAGAGATGTTATATAATTCAGCTGGAAATTCAGAATGGAGTTTGAAGAAATGATGATCATTTTTACACAGACTGAAAATATTTTCTTCTACGATTTCTGTCAGCTACATACATTTGTTCTAGGTATAGCTTATGGAATAATACAACTTCTACTCCTTGGATTTCGATGAAATTTTGTATTAAAGCACAAACATCTGCAATTGGCTAAATATTTTCAATCTTCTAAGTAAAATATTTACATTTTAACTAAGCATAACAGACTAAAAATTTTAATACTAACTGCTGTAATCTAAGACAACCGTAAATTCGCCATTTTTTTTCTTAAGTCTAATAAATGTTTGTGTGGCTGAATTAAAAATAGGGATCCAGCTCTTCACTGAAACTCCCTCTACTTGAATTTTGATGAAATTTCGTATTAAAGCACAGATACTTCCATTAATATCTCATTGTCTTAAACAACAGTGAATATTTAATCCTTAAACCATTCTACGTGGTTTGATACGATTAAGATTAATCCTATTTTAAATAACTTAAGCAAAAAATGCAAATTAAATTCATTTTCTTTTTTTTCGGAAAACCAAAAATTTGTACTATTTGTATTTAATAGATATTTGAATATAAATGCAGACTTTCGTTTATAACGTCGTTTTCACGACTTTAAACAAAATGAAGAAATCCTAAGAAATAACATTTTAATGAAAGTGTTCTTCAAGTTCTTTCTAACTTCTTATTTTTTTGTCGAACTTTAAGATGGCCCTTGCATTGAAATTAGAATTGAAGTTATAAATGAGAAATGAGGAACTGTCAACAAAGTTAGGAAGTGTGCTTATCTACAAACAGATCATGAATCATTTGCCCATAAATAGGCAAAAAACGGATGTTTGTTTGTCATCAAAGTGGAGAGAGCGGAGAGAGAATATTTTAAAGACCAGCAGTAGTCCAGTGGTTAGAGTTCCTGACTGCAAGGACGAAGGTCCTGGGTTCGAATCCCATTCAAGGCGAAGAATAAAGATAATTTGACTTTCTCAGCAAGGGAAAAAGCAAATAGATCGAATGCAGCAGGGTTTATACATTATTCCTTTTAAAAAATGAGCTTAGAACATCTTTTTCTTTCTTGCGTTTTTGAAAAATTTCAGGGTATTTCAAAAATGTGGTATTTGTTTTACTTCCGTGAATATTTCTTGGGTTGCAACTAGTTTACATTATTTATTGAAATCATGAAACAGAATGGAAAGAGAGAAAAAGAAGAGAAGGAGAGAAATACGAAGAATTGGGGATATTTTATCAGTCAAAAGCGATTTTGTTCAAAGTCAGTTACCCTCCCATCTACGTGATTCCTTTTTGCACAAGCGTCCTTTTGGCTAGACTTCGTGTCGCACAGTTGGAAAGTCCCTTTTGCTTTATGATTTAGGCTGTAGACCAACATCTCAACGATTGTAGGGGGAAGAGAAAAAAGCTGCTTTATTGGTGCTGCAGTTGATGGAGTGGCAGATACAAAAGGTATGTGAAGCGAGTACGAAGAAAAAGGATGTGGAAACTGAGGAGGAGGAAAATGATTGGTACCACTCTGACAAATAAATCATGTCGACGGAAAGTCGTAAAGCCAGTGTCCGTTTCCGTCCAAAGACTTTAGCATGTAGCAACGCCATAACTTTCCCCGTATTATGTGGTGAAGTTCATTTACAGGAGGTACGGGAACAGCGTTGTGGTTCAAAGAAAATGATGAAATAAAACGAGAAAAATTTACAGGAGGACAGGGAAGAATTTACAAGCAGTAATTTACAATTGCTGTAATTTTTCTTTGGAAGAGAATTCGAGAACAAATGAAACAACGAATCCGTTTATTTTGACTTCAAAAACATTATTTCTTTATCCATTCTGGACTTTTCTTACTATAACTTCTTATTTTGCTTATACAGATGAGTGTCCCTAATCCGGAATGATTGGCAGCGAGGATATTTCCGATTGTGGATTTTTCCGGATTTTTGAATATGGCATGGTGATGATGCAGAGAAGTGAAAAATTTTATAAAAGTTAATTTTTATTTAATATAAAAAATGAATAAATATTAAAATAAGTATTTTTTACGTGCGCAGAAATTATTGATGATAGAAAAACTGCCGTCGCACAAATTAATAAAAAGGGAGGTTCTTTAAAAAGTTAAAAACATTAAAAAGATGTTTTAGCAAAAAACAGAAATATCATCAAAAAATGAATAATAATAAAACAAACTAATATAAGAAACTTATTTATTTGGTTATTATTTATTTAGGTTTGGCCATTATCTTTAGTTTATCTTTCTAATGTTTTTTAGGTGAAAATGTATCCCTCAGCGCAAAGATAACGAATGTGAACACATGCATTCATCTCATAGACAATACATCATCTTCAAAAGTTGCGAATTTCGGAATATTAAGGATTTCGCAATTCCGGAGTAAGGTTATTCAACTATAATTGCTGAACGTCATGCAATAATTTATAAATTTTATATTAATCTACTATTTTTTGTAATCTTTCATACAATAAATATCAAATAATTTCAACTTAGTACCAAAAGTATGTGCATACAGTTTTTGAATACCAAAATACCAAAAGTATTGCAACAATAACAGAAGTAGGTGTATCAGGAAGGATTGTTGTATGTTTTAAGAGCACTGTTTTAAATATGATATAATTGAATCATTATATAGTATAAAGTAAAGACTCTTTCGCAAGGGGCAAAACATTGCAAGAAACAGGTGAGAAAAATAGTCGATTAATAGAAATTTCATAAAAGACGTTAAGTGTAAGTAACAAAGCTTTAGAGCCTTGGATATTATTTTGAAGACATCGTCGGCTGATTATTGTTTATTTATGTTTTCAGTAAATGCAGATACAAAATCCTAAGCGCTCTTCGTGAATTGCTTAAGTGGAAATTCATTGGTCATTGAGATGTTTTCAAACAGCAAAATAATCTGAATACCAAATAGATCATTTCATAAGGCATTACTCAAATTTTCGTTCATTTGGTTTATTTTTTTTAGTTATATTGGATTGTGATTGATTTTCTGTTTATGAAAGAATGTTAAAGGTGCTTTGAAATGGTCTAATTTAGAAACACGTAAATGTAACATCATAGATTCAGATATTATAAGACAAATGTCATTGTTATATTTAATAGTAAGCCATTGTTAAATGAATACAATGACTTTGATGAGTTAAGTCATCTTCTGTTAAGTTAGCGTAACAAATTAATTTCAATTGTGACTATTTACTGGTACGATGACCTAATAGAAAGAAAAGATACGTCAAAAATACGCCAACTAGCAATGGTCAACAGGGAATCTGAAACACGAGGGAGAGAGTCACGATAAACATAGATAATTCGATAGAAATAAATAGAAATTTTGATTAGGATAGAAAGAAGGTAATGATTACAATGAAACGGATACTGAAATACTCGAAAGTACGTACTCAAAACACATAACGATATTAACAATAGGATCCCACTCATAGGTCGGTTTACGTCCCGAACCTCCACCCAAAAGTAAAATACGGTCTTTGTTTTTTGTTATGCTTTTTTTCATTTTCAAATTCATATTAAGCTAAAAAATGTATTAATTGCGAAGGAGAGCTAAGCCTAAAAAATGACGCAAAAATGAATGAATACACAATACATACCTTGATTAACTTAAAATGTTTCATCCCTAGTTTGCAATTTCGTTCTAATGAAGTAACAAGATGGCGCCGCATGCAACTCTCTAACTCGGCTGTTGAGCGCTTAATGCCGAAAAACAGCCAAAAGAACGAGACAAGTGCCGAATGTAATGAAATTGAAAATCCCCAAGTTAGTGGAAGGCCAAAAAAGAGTAGTTTACGATACTTAGATTCGCTTTCGTTTGTCGTTGTCACCACATCTATAATTGATTACTTCAGGTTCTTATAAACATCAAGCATATCTAACATTTAATTTTGAACAAAAATTTTATAAATTCAAGAAACTCTGAAAATAACTGTCATTTTACAATTCCCTGTTAGATAATGAATAAATTCTTTAAAAGAGCTATCAGAAATTGTTGCAAAATATGATTTTTTTTTTATTTTTTCTGTAAGGTGTAGGCCTATTCTTGTTGATATCAATAAACTTTAATTCATTCTTTACTTTGTTGTTGCCGCTTGGAATTTAATAAGCTTCGAGAACTGATCGAGATCTTCTTTGTTGCAATTGTTTTATAAATTGTTTTATATGTCAGACATAATTTCATTTACGTTATAATAGAAAGAGCAAGTCTATGGCCTTTTGAAACTTCTTTGAAAAAATGTAAAATCCAATTTTCAATGCTTACACTGTATTATTTATTTCACTTTGAGAACGTCTCTTCCAAATAGTTTCACTTCTTTTAAAGTTGACTTCACAAAAATTTGTAAAAAGAGCTTGGCAGTTAGCAATGGATTAATCACTCCAGGTATCACAGCGACATCTGTTGTTGAAAAAGTAAACCGTTTAAATTTTTCGTGAATGAACGTAAAAATAACACTATGTTGTTTTATTCCTGTAATTTCTTACATTATAGTAAATTTTATTATTATTTTTTAGAATGCTTATTTTAAAACATCAACTTATAAAACTGTATCAATTTCACTTATTACTCGTTTTATTAATATTTTGAATAAATGCTGCAGAGTTGACTTTCCAGACATGAGTAAGTGCAATGGTTATTTCCTTATCTAGCGAGCTTTCTATCATGGTGGCAAATGTAAACACCAGTTATGTTTTTATGCATATTTTTTTAAGCGTATTATCGAAATTTCTAGAATGCAATTAAGACATCAAAAACATCTAACTGATCAATCAAATGCAGCAATAAGTAGTGGTTTGCTAGACATTTGCTAGCAGTGAATACGAGTTTGGTGTGTTTGCAGCCTCTTTCATATTATTCAATCTCCCTCTCCGACTCATTAATCTGCAACGCTGGCTTTTGGCCAGACCGTTTCCATGGCAACGTGACGCCAATTGATGAAGCAAACGAGTTCAGCCAGCAACAACGGCTATCATTTTCCCCCCTTTTTTTTCTTTAAGTGTAATACAACTAAAACACAGCCAATCAACAAAACATCAATTCAGAGAACAGATCTGCATAGCAATTCATTTCAAATGTAACTGTCATTAAACATTTTTTAATCAAACTACAAATTAGAGAGAGATTTAATATACCTTGAAATTGACTGTTTTCTTGCTTATCTAATCTATCTTTTATTTTCATCGGCCGTGAATAATAGGACTAACATTTTAATTAATGAACCACCATTCCACAGAACTGATTCTTCATCTCTATTACTAATCTTGAATTTATCCTTCATGCGTGATTCCCACATTTTAAGAATCTAATTACAATTTCCATTTGTGTTCCATTTTGAGCAAAAAAAGAATCTCGAACATTCTGTCGATTGAAAAGTTAATTAATTTAAGATTAATTAAGATTTTAATTTTTAAGAAAACAGCGTAAAACTTTAAAATTGAAAGAGATTTGAAGTTAATATATTTAGTAAATATGAATTTTTTAAATGTTGTAAGGCTTCTAGAAATCTCTGATTGCTACTAAGAAACCACGAAGAATAATGCTTAAACAAAGTCAGTTCCACAGTACAGTAGCACCTCGATTATCCGTCGCCTACTGGATCTAAGGATGGTCGGAACGCTAAAAAGGTCGGATAATCAGGGGAGAATGAATTAAGCCATTTACAGGTAGACAAACGATGTATTTAAGTAAAAAATATTCTACTGTAACTTAAGGACTATACAGTATACGTTACAAAAGCCAAAAACATAAAGAATAAAAATGTTTTTAAGTTATAAGTAAAGAATGAAAATATGATTAAAACCAAACCAATACAGCATCATCTAAGAGTTCAAGTTTTGGTTTTTTAACGCTTTTCATTTTCTACCGTTATTGAATAAGCTTCAAGATCTTTTCTGGGTTTTTTTCCAGTTATTAATGGTTGTTACACCAACACCCATTTCAGATGCTAATTTAGCAACTGATTCACCTTTGTCCAGTCTTTGTAAAACACTTAAGTTTCTGTTCAATTGTGCACAAAATACGTTTTCTCGTCGTACTTGTAACCATTATTACACACTACAAACTTTCACTTACAAAGTAACATTCATTTCCGCTGGCGCGCCGCTTGTCTAGACATGGTCGGATGACGCGGGGAGTCGGTTGATCCGAGGTCGGGTATGAGAGGTGCCACTGTACTTAGTAAACATGACAAAGTGATCCTGTACAATTTACAATCTATCACACGCTTGCCTTGTTAAAGGTGACACTATTATTGAGTGACACCCAAAACTCATTTATTCAAGGGTTAAGTAGCGGTACAAAACTTAAAATAGCGAATTAATAAATAAAAATACATTGCTGTTTAAATGAAAACTAGATTTAATAAATACTAAACAAATCGCGGGCTTGAGACCCAATTAATTGAAAATTAATTCATGAATAGTCGTCTAAAAAATATTAAAAAATGTTTATATTCGTATTTAACGTAGTTGATTATGTCATAATCCCTATCCTATAAACATACACAAAAAAATGCCTATTTATTAATGGACAGTTCTCGTGACGACATTTCTCGTAAAAACCGAGAGTTAACGAGAGTACTTTCGATAAATCAACTGGTCTTCAGGTTTTCGATGTTAAAATTTTGGTTAATAATATAGCTTTCATTTGAAGCATTCGAGAAAACACTTTCATAAGATTACCGTATATATCAACTTTGTAAATTAGTAATTTTGATAAACAAATACAACTTAGAACACGTTCTAAATTTAGTCACCAGGTGATAGTTTTAATAATAATTAAAATTCCAAAACGTAAATTTGGAATAAGAAAAAAACAACTTATCAGATTTTATTTAAAAATCTACAGATAAATTTTCATATTAACCGTTAAAATATAATAAATAAACTAAATAATAATTATCTAAATTACAAGTTTTATTTATTTCTCAATAAAGTTGCCTAAAAAATGAAAATTGATACCAAAAGCTGTGATTTTTTAAGTTTGAGAATTATTTTTTAAAATTTCTTCTTCAATTTAAAAATCAGAAATAAAAGATGGCCCTACTGAATCGACTTATAATTTTCAATTGCCAACATTTTGTGTAGTTTTTTTTTTTTTTTTAACGAGAAAATCAATAACTAATATTTTTATCTAACTTTAGAATTATTATTATTAAAACTACCAATTATAAATCAAACTACAATGAATTAACGTCTCTTTTACAAAGTGTCAGATTTTTAACCACAGTAGTATGTAAAGCGTGATAAAAGTTATAAACGATTAGAATATCGGAAGTTAAAAACAACGGGGATGTGGCTTCTTCACTTTAAAAGAATTTAAATTTTTAATCGACTTACAAAAGGCTGAAGAAAATGTAAAGAACTTTCTTTTCAATACAATGTTGATATTGGCAAATAATAAAATCTTAAACATTTTCTTTTAAGCACCCGCTTGTTTTTTGAGCAATACAGTCGTTGTGGATAACATGTACATGAAGTTAGTTTCGGTTCACTCAGCGACAAGAAACACTTTAAAGTTAGCCTAGCGTTAAAAATGGCACTCAGCCAAAAATCCCGTTTGAATGACAATTTTCCAGTATTGCGCTGTTCTGCACTGAAAAAAAAATGCCCAAAAAGCTGGTTTTTCCATTAGATTAAAAGTGAATGTCTCAAAAAAACAGATTTCCAATTTAATGTCAAGGGTGATTTAACATATTGATAGGCAAGTAATACTTTAAGTTATTGTTACTGAATTTATGAAATAATTTGTTAATTATTTTAAAACAAGATTTGTTAGGTATATCTTTTATGGTGTATTTCAGGGCAGTATCTTCTAAACCAGATATCCGCAAAGCCACTTAGGTGTTGATGTTGATAACATGGAAGATATTCTTCTCTAACATGGCTACTTCTTGTGTCTTGGGCTATCAAAGCGGAGATAAAAACTAACTGCTTCTAAGGTGCCAAAAAACACGAGGTTCACTTCCATTACACGGATTAGTTAAAGCACGCCTCACTACTTTGGAAAAAAAACGGAGAACGTAGAAAAGCAATGTGCTTATCCCAGTGTGGACAGGTCTTGCAGAGTAGAAAAAAAAGCTCCTGAAATAAGATTAGTTGTTCAAGAGATGTAACTCAGTGTAATCCTGGGAAACATCACTGTTGCGCATCAAGAACATTAACCAAGATTCCCTCACTGTTTGGAATATTGTTGTTATACTTAAGACAAGAAAAATATTTTGTGGATGCTACAAGAAAACGATTAACTCCAAAGAATAGAAAACCTTAATTTGTAAATTCTATGCTGAGATAAGAATTAGATTGCTACAAAAAAATGTAAATATGATGAATTAAAAGTTCTCAACCAGCAAACTTCTAATTCCAAATTATATTATTATTATAAAAATAAATAGCAATCATCAGAATTGATCCAATCTTACCAATTTCAGAACGTAGCCTACAAATCAATATGGTACACTAAAGTTTATAGCTTTATCTAAATACTTATCTATTAATAGTGATAAACATTTACTAAAATCTAACCAAGTGTCTACCATGCAACTGAGCCTGATATGAAATTTAAAGTTTAATAGGGCATTACTAGTTGAAGCTATAAAAAGACGTAAATGTTGGGCTTTTCTAATAAAATGCCCTTAAAACACATCTGGAAGAAATTAAAATGTAGAAGAGCTTAGATACGAAGCGTAATAAAAAGGAATTCATTATTTTTTGAAAATGATAGACAAAACTATAAGCAAAATAATCATACAAACATACCACTTATACATTCCACTTAAAAAAAAAAAATCAGAATTGTATCGTTTAGTATAATTAGGGGAATATCGTTATTTTATGGGTTGAAAACGGTAATTTATTTGTGTTAAGTCATCAGAAAATTTTATTATTAGAATATTACATTAATTAGCTGAACTTTTTCTACCGATTACAGAAATTGAAGAAAATTGTATTTATAATTATTTTGATTTATTAATAGCCTGTACGATTCTTGTATTCACTCGTAACTGATACCTACTGTTATATTTACGTATACATATTCTATACGTTACAGTAATGGTAAAAGTTAGTTGCTTTCTTTTACCAAAAACCATCAAAATGCAGTATAGTCAGGCCACTTTAGCGTGACGATTGGAAGGAACCTCACGTGATTATGACGTATCAGTTTTTCAGTCAATCACAAACAAGCGCGCCTCAAGACACAGGTCTCTCTTAATTTACCTCAAAATGTCGCCCAAGAGTATTTTACTGAGCAGTGCTCGAAAAAATATTTTACAGGTTGAAGATTATTTCCGAAAGAAATTGAAAAATGGAGGACTAAAATTAAAACTAAATTTTTGTTTTTGTTTTGTGTTTGTTGTCTTTTCGCGCGAATTTTCCTTAGGGATCTACACTGAGAAAATTTCAAAAACCAAAATAAAAATAGATAGTTTCTTCTTTCATAGAGGATGTAAATGCTAACATACAGCGTTAAAAGCTTCAAAAAATTGATGAAGAAAACTTTTTAACATACCAAGATGCAGTGTTTTTCAAGCCTTAAAATTTTCATATCAAATACTACTTCATTCAAAAATCATTTTAACACATTGAACACTGAGCAGCTGCCGTATTAAGTTTCTTTTCGGATCAAAAGTCTGTCCTTTCACTAAAGCAATTGACGAATAATTTTAACTTTCAACCCCTACAAATCCCTTTCCTGCAAAAAAAAAAAAAAGCCTCGCTTGCAAATTGAAGGGGAAGGATTATGCAAAAGATCCTGTCAGGCTACATTAAGCTCAGTGTGAAATTGAAGAAAATAATGCTTTCAAAGTTTTATTGGCAACTGCCCTCCCCGATTTACATATAACATATTTACTGCAATTATAGCTGTATCGTATTCATCATGTAAGTTCTAATAATTTCATTATCCTAGCGGATCTTTTTCTCAATTTTTCATGATCTAATTTCACAGCCTTTTTATAATCTGTTCCTAGTCCTATCCTCATTCTTCAATTGCTGAAGAACAATACTTTTTAACCAACCTTGGTTGCCGTCCAGGCGAAGTCGAGTAATCTAGACAGTTGGTTCAACAACTCTGCTTGGATCTAGATTCGATTACAGGATGAAGTGTCTCTTTCTTCCAGCAAATTATCAGGCATAACAATAAATACTGCTTGCCAATTGCACGGCTATTAATTTTTTCCTTTAATACCCCTTTCAGCTTGGAAACAGTGGGCTAAATCTGGAGAGTACGCAGGGTAGAGGTAAAACGTTAGTTCTGATTTGCGACATAAGTATATGCCACAGGGACAGTCTATCAACGGCACTAGCTGTGACTGTTCTGAGACATCTAAGTTATAAGACTGAGACCATATCTCTACTAAAACAATTCTTGGATTCTGCTACATTACAATGCCTTTGCTCACCCATGATTTGTTCACACCTTGCCCAAATGGGAACCACTGTTTTATCCCCACTCTGCATACTCTCCAGAATTAGCCCCTTGTGATCTGTTCTGCCAAGTAAAGGGGGCACTAGGGGCAGAGTGAATAGTCGTACAGAGATTATTAAGGCAACATCAGCAGAACTGAGCCAAATACTACAAAATGTCTCTAGGAAGACATTGCAATGTTGTGCTACTACCTCTTGATGAAGTATAACTGCAGAGCGGAATTACTTTGAGAGACAATAGCAACATTTTACCTTTTCTTTCGCAGTTTTTGTTTAACGATGGTTGTCCAGAATTAAAGAAAAACAATCTCAATGAAATGAATAAAGTGAATAATATCGAGAAAGCAAAAATTGCAATTTCACCTATTTTTTTCTTTCTAGTTGCAATTAAAATTTATCAATTTAATTTTGTGGCAATAAGCACAATAAACATGTAAGCACTACGAATTTTCAGTAAGTGTAAAAATATTGTTTAGGAGGCAGTTAAGGAAAAGTTGTAGCTGTAGTTGTAAACATGTTGTGGATTCTCATCTTAATTCAACACAACTATTTTAGTTTACTTCGATAATAACGTCTGTTTCATCTTTTCAATGCAACCGATTTACTTAATTCATGTATCCTTCCGCCTCTTTAATGTAATACATTTTCGTTTTCTAATACGACTAATAGAAATTAGAAATTGTTTTATATAATTAAAAATAACGTATTCGTGTTACTTGAAAATAAATGCACAATCAATATTTAATAGCGCTATCAAATTCTGAAACGGAGACTATTTTTATGGGCGCCATTACACAGGGAAACGAATTCTGCTGAATTTCAAGTCTACGAAAGACAAAAAAGGAATCAACGATGGAGTAGGTTTTCGAATAATAATAATGAAATTCAAATAAATCAATTACTAATAACTATTAAAACTACAGTTATAAATTTTCATGTAACATGAGTTTTCATATAAAATGTTTATCTATTCTATTAACCAGTTAAGGTTTTTTTTTTTTTAAATAGATTTTTAATAAAATTTCTAACTCACGGAAATTGCTGCAGCAAATTGTAGCAGGAACGTTTGCTTACCTATAAAAGAAAAAAATTAATAATTATTAGCATTTATCTTAATTTGAAATAGAAAAAATAAACAAGATAAGTATTTTTCTAAAAAATCACAACAGTCGAATTTCAATCAAAACATTACTGAAGGATAAGAAGTAATTATTGTTCCGCAAATAACTTCAATATTTTATTTTTTCCAATTGTATTATATGTAGCAAATGGAAATATTCGTTGATAATCAACTCGCGTGAAAGGTTATCTTGTCGATCTCTCTTCAAAACAAAACAAAAAAATAACAAAATCACAGTAACTTCTACAGCAATAAAACCTTGGCCAGCTATCTGATGGATTTAATGCCTTCTGTGCTTAGCAGTTAGCTAATCAAGGTTTTGGTGCTGTTATTGTTATAATGATTTTCTTATAATTGTTTATTTTTGGAGGGTTCCAATCCCGAGAGCGAGATCCATAAAAAGTCCACAAAAATAGTTATGGCTTTACAAGCGTTCTGTGTTGATCATCAATATATAAATCTGACTGATGAGTTCTAACAAGGACGAAACAACTAGCACAGATTCCCTTTGATGATAGCTTAAAGCGTGGAAAGGAAAACAACTTGCGCATTCTGATGTTTCATCGTTTTAGCAAAAAATAAATATGTTGTTGTGAGGTATTCCAAATTCATTCTTTACTTCTGCTTCCTAAGTTTGTTAAGCATAAAGTTACCATGTCTCAGTAACTAAGTTATAAAGGACATAAATGAATAAATAAGTAAATAAATAACATTTTGCGTCAATTCTGACCAAAGTTGTTATTGCAAACAAAAATGAATTCAACAAAGCATCAGTCATACTATTAATAAGCAAAAAACCTACGGATAAACAAACGTCATCAAAGTGGTATTCCCTCATTAGCTCACTGCTATCGTTAGAAAGCAAGTGTTATGGTAGAACAACGGTATGTTATTGGACTTCAAATCTCACTGTACCGAGTTCGAATCCGTGCAAATCCCATGTAACTTTTTGTTTTTAATTTCATTTTTTTTTCTCTTTGTGTTTTTTTTTTATTTATTTATTTATTTATTTATTTATTTATTTATTTACTTATTTATTTTTTCCTTCTTTCGTGAATATTTCACGGGTTGCACCTAGTTGAATATGATTCAGTCGGAAATACCACAAACCTGAAAAACTTTTTAAAGCTACTAATAAAATTAAAGGTAAATAGTTAAATAAAAACATAACACAAACCGCAAATTTATTATTACAAAATAAATTAAGAAGTTTCTCGAGATATGCCGAGTTTCTGATAGACTTGATATGGAAGCTTCTGTCTGTACGGTGATTTACAATATGGCCTCAGTCCATGTTTTGGAATCTGACAGTAATTTGCTGTTGGCCATTGCTCGGTAACGAATCGGGCATTTTCATTCAGAGAAGCAGTGGATCAATAAGCTGATACTGTGATCGTGTGATAATTTTAATGGCAGCGCATTTGCTGTTTCTATAAAAATCTACAGGAATCTTTAGGAAACGTTTTTTAGCGACCGATTTGGAAGCTACGATAGCGATCAAAATTGGTAGCTATTGCATTTGTCCTGTCTGTCCGTCCGTCCATGTCTGTTCACCCCTAACAACTCCCGAACGGAAGGTCGGGTCGACAAACGGATTTCACCGTGTTCAGAGGCACAAACAACGTAGGAATGGGGTATTTTCAAGGATTATTGTTTTGTTCATTTGTTCTTTGTATGGTTCTTTTGGTTCCACTGAGCTATTGAGTACTGGGCGAACCCAACCGATGAGACTTAGGAATCTCGAAACGGTTCCGTCTTGGGTTCCCGGTACGAAAAATCCAAAAAATAGCTCAGTGAACCTTTAATTTGTGTGCGTTCCTATGCCTTATTTCCTTATCAAATTTAAATTAGATCACTCAGTTTACTAAAAATCAATAAGTTTATCTCAAAATGTTTCAATGGAAGCTCAATAATTCTTTGTGTTCGTGATTGTACATCGTATCGCCCCTCCTCCAACTCCCATAACTTCTGAACCGCTGGATGAATCTTCTTGAAACTTGGCATTCCCATTTAAGGGTAAGAGACGATCTAACTTTTTTTTTACATTTTTCAGTGTGGGTTCTTGTAGAGAAATTAGCGTGTTAAGGTAACAAAAGTTCCCACAAAAAAAAAAAAAAAACATGAGAACAGTAAGAATAGATTTTCAACAAAGTCTTAAACAAGATCACTTATTAATCGTCTGCGTGCATTTTAATTGTAATTGTATTCAGACAACATAAGTAAGTAATGCGCATTTAATTCATTCTTTTTAGTCTTCTGATCTAGATCAGCAGACTGATATTCCCGTTTTGTCTGTGCGTCTGTGAACAAGTATCATTAAAATCTCATTAAATTATCATTAAAAATCTCATTAAATTTTATTGATTAAATTGTTATGATTGCACAACAAACATAACAATCGCAACAATTGCGTCTTTTGCATTCGCAACAATCATATTTATAGTGATTGTTGTGATTGTCAAAAGGCGCAATTGTTGCGTTTATTGGAAATAAACACAAGGAAAATAAAGCAATATAAATGATCAGAAGACGTTGCGAAGCATTGTGATTGGTTTACTAATCGCTTTCCCTACCTTGTTTTTTATTTCAGAAAATTAAAAAAAAAATCTCTGCTGTTGGTATTTTGTAGATATTATAATTTATAAAAAGGAGGCTTTTTTATATTACTTGATTATATTTTGCATTATTTCACGACTTTAAAAAAATTAAAAATAATGCCCAAGATCTTTTCACGAAAACAGCTTTCAGTTCTCAGAATTTCTTGTTTTTCCAGTGAAATCTATAACTTTTTCAGTGAAATCACATTATTGAAACCTTAAAACATATTTATCAATTTCGCTTTAGATCATTAGCTAAAACAACTGAAAAAATAAAAATATTACTGAGTCTATCTCAAGAGGAGACGTTGTATTGGATTTCTGGTAGGAGATTCTGTAAATGTATATATTCCACTGGATCCACATTTGCCGCTCATTTGATTCCTCGTGTTTGTTAATTTCCACCAAACCCTGTGCAGTCAACATCCTTTTCCTTCGTGTCTCGACTGCCATAGGGACATCACAGTAGCTCCCAGCAACCAACAAACCGGCGCCAAATATATCGTTCACCTGGACGACACAATCATTCCATGTCGAATCGACTAGAGTCTTCACGAATCCAAAGATATCTGCTTCGCTAACTGTTCTTATTCAAGAAAAGCCATATAAATATATAATTTCGTTGCTGTTTTGAATGTGATTTTTCTGATGAGGCCTAAGAATCGTTCTCGCCTACAAGAAAATGAGTTTCATCGTCTCGCTTGTTAAAAACATTGACACATGTTTTGTCAATGGAAAACACAATCTATTTTGTCTGTATCTCTTGGGAGATAGTTGTTATTACTACATCTCTCGAGAGGCTTTGTAAGAGCATGTTATGAGCGCTTCCAGACATAAACAGAACATAGAAACCAGAAAAAGGTGAATTCAAACGAGACAGGAATTTCTGTCAGTGATTAATTTGTATGTAAAAGAACAAAAGAAAAGACAAAAACCTTTTCAGAGTGGGAGTGAGAGGGAAAGTGTCTAATTATTTGGAAGCAGGAGATCACAGCCAGAGATTCATGCTGTACGAATATATTAATAGTGGGAAATTTGCAAAATAAATATAATCAAATAAAAAAAAAGAAACTAATCTGAGTCAAATACTTTTAAATCTTCAAAATTATAATTACAAAATATTTTCAATTTAAGTATCTAGTAATCTTATCTTACCGTTTTTTTGGTAATTTATTTACAAGTTTAGTAAAATGTTTCATATAGTTTGTTAATTTCTACTAAGATTTTAAAGAATTGAAACGCAGACTAATTAACTGTCCAATTTACTGTTAATGGCAGAGGTAACAACATTCTTATTAACGCAAAATTCTCGTCTCAGTTTATACTGCGGAGAATATAATAGTTTTGTTTTAAGCCATACTAGCCTAACCCTCTAAAAGCAAATTATTGGGAAAGTGGTTTGAAAGGTTTGTTGGTCGTGTACAAAAAAAAAAAAATATGCACTTTGATGCTGTAATTTATATAGCTAATTTTCTTTACTACATAAATTACAGCAGCAAAGTGTGTATTGTTTTTTGTACACGACCACCAAACGTTTCTAACCTTTTCCCCAATAATTTGTTTTTTGAGGGTTAGGCTAGTATGGCTTAAAACCCCTCATTTGTTCATTTATACTTCTTAATCTGCTTGTTGTTCAATCACTCTTTAATTTGTCTATTCCCGTTCTTAGACGTTATCTTAGTTAAGTTGCCTTCTAATATTGATTGAAATTTGCTTTCTAAATTTCTTTGTTTATACGAGCCAATTTCTTATTAAGTTCCTTTGAGGTTCGAAAAGAAAAAGAGATATCATCCTACAAGGTATATATATTCTTGTATATTCTTTCTCCGTATTCTTCCATTCTTAATGAAGTCGAATCAATCTGGGTTTTTTTTTAAGGTTCTATATCAGCGCCCTCAAGACTGCCTTTTTTAAACCAAGTAAAGCGAGCCTCATGGCATCAGTCAGTCTGGGTGTAGGTTTTCCCCTGTAACTTTTGAACTGCTGGAGCATTCTTCTTTAAACTTAGTATGCACATTTAGCAACTAGAGACGCTCTAACTTTTAAACATTCAAAATCTTTCCCAGGTGGGTCCTTGTCGAATAATTAGCACGAGAAAGTAACAGAAATGTGCACTGAAACAATGATGTCTTACAAAGAGTCGTTCATTGACGTGATTAATCTGCTTTAGACAACTTAAGTAAATAATGCAAACTTAAGTAAATAATGCAAATTTAATTTCTGTTTATTCAGCAATGAAACATTTGATGTTTGTATTCAACAAATATCTATAATATAAAAGGGAAATTCGTGGATATGTGTTATGTCTATGTGTTCGAAATGTTTAGCATACTTCCCAATACGCGACAAACTTGAAATTTGGTATGTGGATAGGTTCCATAGTATAGACAAGGGGGGTGCACAATCTTAGGAAGTCTGAAGACCAGTATTTTTATAAAAGTTCTGATGCTCCGCAGCGTTCCACCCTCCAACCCTTACTACATCTTACTAATATATTAATGATCTCATAGCATCATTTATAATAATAATAATTATTATTGATACATGTAATTTACATAAATACTATATCTTTCTAAATTGGCAGTGCCATTTATGATAATAATTAATAATAAATGTAATTGCCATAAACTTCAAATTATCAAATAATGCGTTAGTTGTGTTTTATATCAATTTTCCAGTAGTAATAAAGTCTGACACAGTTGCTGTTGCAAGTTATGGCATTTTTCTGTGGCAGCAATAGAGAGTTTTTGCCATAATGTGATTTATATACGGGAAACGCAAATGTCACGTGAACGATTACAGTAACCACAATAGCGGGCTCTGTCATGAAGAGAGTTTTTGCCATAACGTGTCAGTGGACACGGTAAGCTAATAAACAAGATGGAAGACAAACTTCAGATTGCTGCATTTGGAGGCATTGACGATGATTTGTTTTAGGATCTAGTGTTACACAATATCCTGAGAGAAAGAAACATTCAGGTTCGAGAAGAGGAACATCCAAAGTTGAGTTTAAATGAAATTAATGATGAGAATTGTCGATTGTATTTCCGTTTCGAAAAAAATTATATTCATCTGCTGATGGCTTAAATTTACCAGCAATAATTGAAAATGAATTGAAAATGAAATGAAACTTCGCGCAAGAGTATCAAGTCGTTATTCATGTTAAATCTTATTCTCGAAGGTTTATCGGAACTCATGTTTCCTACCGTAAAGCGATACGCTATTCGAGGAAAGTTAACGTATCACGTTAACGGTATTTCCTCTACGGGATAGTGACGCATGCGCAGAATATCAGTCACGTGACTTTAGCGTTACCGTATAGAATAGCGGGCTGGGCAAAAACTCTCTAATATAAAGACTCAACTTTAAATTTTAAGTTTGACACTATCGGGCCGCGGATTTGCATCCAAACGTTTGTACTGGGGGGGGGGGGGGGTAAATGATCATGAAGCGTGTGGCGGCCCTAGAAACACCAGCGTTAAGTGGTCTGCGATGCTTTCCCCTGCGTGGCGGAAGATGTTAGTTGCCGTTGGCTTCTCGGAGTTTGAGTAGTTTATACGAATTAACATTAATTTGTAAATATCATTTAGAATATAACATTAATTGGTAATGATCACGTGATGTTTTACCTACTGGGGAAGGTTTCAAG
>JAFIDM010000003.1:36940650-36957183 GCA_023159025.1 Thereuonema tuberculata | reverse complement strand
TCGTTGACAACAGTTTATCAGTAACGTACAGTGAAGCTCGGCTATAACGCGATTGTTTATACCACGAATTCGGATATAATGCGATTTGGTCTTGGACCCCTTCTATTTTGGAAAAGGTGTATAATTGTAAAACTGCAAAATTCACCATATTTTCGCCCAAAAAGTACGAAAATCGATTGATTTTAGAGAACTGCTCGCGATTTGCTACTTACAATTAATACTCACTGGGTAATACCGCTAATCCCAAGATGGCGGCGCCAAACCATAAGAAAACAGAAATATGAAGATTTTGGCTAATATAACCCAGCAAAGTGTTGAAAAGATAATGATTTATTATTATTTATAAATACTGTATAAAATTCTCTCACATCGCTCTGAATGATGTAGGTAATCGCGAAGTGACCATTTTAAATCAATTTGGAATCGTGTGGGCGATAATAGAGTTCGAGTATACGACATTTGACATCGCGAAGTAAAGAAAAGCTCGGGCAGATCGCGATCTTCGAGATCTTGAATCCGAAAGATCGCGATATAACCGAGCTTCACTGTATTTGAAAGAACGTAGAATTCTGCAATAGAATAATTCAACTGTACCTTTGCTGCAAATACTCTATTAAGAACTTTTATTGCTATAAGACGTAAATTATATGAAAAGTTGGTCCATCTGAAGAAATTAAGATTCTCAATAATGTCCTGTTTAGGAAAAATAAATCTAAAGGATTTAATAGAGCTTTGTTAGTGCAAACTAATATATGAAATAAAAAAACATGAACACTCTTCATCTTACCAATATCCAAATGCTAGTTAACAACAATTATCGATCGTTTACATAACTATTATTAACACTAGTGAAACAATAAGACCAAAGAAACCGGGAAATTGGTTTAAAAGAAAAGACATTGATTCACGGCCAAGGATCGAGTGGCTTAAAAAAAAATCACACGAAATGGGGGAGGAAATAGCTTAATTAAGTGCTTCTGCAGGTGCAAACTTCCCACCAGGGATGACAGACGGATTAAGTGCTTTTTACAATGCCAATGAATAGACAGCTATTCAAATCGTTTCTCTCCCTGGTGGTGGAAGGTGATCAGTGCCAACTATTAAAGAGAAAGAACATCGCTTCACACACAGTCTTCTCTGCAAAGACTATTTCGCCCCCTAACGGCCATCTTCAAATCTAATGAGTTACTGAAAATGAACGGAGGAAGGTTGACTGCTTCCGACGAAAAGTCACGCACAACAAATTATGGCTTTAACTATACAATAACTATACAACATATTCTGATTTTAGCTATATAATAATTATAAAACACATTCTGTTTTTAACTATACAATAACTATAAAACAAACAACAGAGACCCAAACTGTTTAGCAAGTGACATCCCGGAACAGCTGTTTCACGCTCTTTGGCGATCATCAGCCAGGAGCAGTCACCAGTAAATAACAATTCAATGCGCAGATTGAATTTTTTTATGCTTTAAAAAAATTCATTAAGGCCGGCGAATAGCTCGCACATAAATTTTCTCACTAATATTTCTTTAATGAGTTTTTTTATTGTTTATTTTTGCTTTTGAGGCACAACTGCGATTCCGACAACTTTAAAAACTTATTGTGATATTAACTATATAATAACTATACAAAAATATGGTTGTATAGTATGGTTGCATTGTTATTGTACAGTTAAACTGCATTTATATTTTAGTTAAACTTACAATATATTCTGGAAAGTAACAACAAAAATTTGAAATTATACTACGATGGTTTACTACTGCAGTATCAATAAAAAGCTTTCATGTAACTCCTTTCTCTGTTCGACTTTCATTTTGAACTCAATAAGACCAGTTCAACATGTCGAAAAATTCATAATACTCCTCCAAAGAAATGTTTGTAATAGTGAAGTGTATTTTTTCTCTATTAAAAATATATTTTAATATGAATAGTAATGAAACTAGTTAAATGCCCAGTTATCCATCAAACTCAGAATGTAACGATGGGAGACAGTGAGGACCGGGGGGGGGGTGGAGACCAAAATTAATTTGTCCAAAAAGTGTTTAAGTTGAACCAAAAAATTTAGTTTTAATTTTTGTTTAGAATTTTTAGAATTTTTAAAAGTTTTAGCGTGAGGCCTCGTACAAACAAAAGTGTTCAAGTAATAATTAAATAAAAACACGCCTGCTCAGTTCCAGAAAAATATTTTTTACGAAATTCGTACGAGAAATTATTACAATTTAATTTATTAAATTTTCATATCAAAGAAGATACAATAGCAAAAATGAAAGACTTTGTAGAAAATAGACTCAATAAATCTTACAACTTTTTACTCGACATTCTATATTTCGTCCTTATGATAGGACTTCTTCAGGAATCTCAAATGATACAAAATATAAATATTCCTGCAGAAGTCCTTTCATAAGGAAGAAATATAGAATGTCGAGTAAAAGAAGTTGTAAGATTTATTGAGTCTATTTTCTATATGGTAAGAAGAATTATGAGAATAAGATACGAAAGACTTTAATTATGAAAATTTGCCTTTCAAGTATTTCCAGAATATTTTATTTGTTATTCCAATAATACGGAAGACCTAACAACAAATGAGGCTTTAAAACCACTCTTACGTAAACTAACATGTAGCTCTAATTAGCTAGAGGTAAATAAATTTGTAAATATTGAATATTTGTATTTTGATTGTAGCCACATTTGAGGCTTATCTATTACAAACCAAATGTAATCAGATTTAGAATGAAATTCAATTAACATGTTCGCTATATTTTAGATACAGTTGTCATAATTATCTATACATCTCTCTCATACACATTCACACACATATTATTATCGAGGTCTGACTGTATATACATATACTGTATACATACAGTCAGACCTCGATATAAGGTCACCCCGCATATAAGGTCACTTTTCTAAAGTCCAGGCTCATTGAATAGGAATTTTATGTTATGGATTATCTGATATATGGTCAGGTCTTAAATACCCTAATCGCATATAAGGTCACTTTTGTCTGTGATTTCAGTGCCACACTGATTCAATTTCAAGAATTTTTCCGTGGGTACGATCTTTTATCGGCGTCATTTCTCCTACTAATGG
Source organism: Thereuonema tuberculata (assembly GCA_023159025.1). Lineage (NCBI taxonomy): Eukaryota > Metazoa > Arthropoda > Chilopoda > Scutigeromorpha > Scutigeridae > Thereuonema > Thereuonema tuberculata. The sequence continues at coordinate 36,954,084 of JAFIDM010000003.1, read as the reverse complement.
AGGGACAGCTTTTTCACAAAGCATCCTCAAATTCTAGGAAAAAAGATGATGAAGACGATATTCCTTTACCTGTGTTAATACAAGATCTCGGAAATCGCGGCTGCGCTGTAGAAGGGGAAAGTGAATATGTGAGAATTGATGATGAAATTGCACCACTTCTGAAGCTTCGATTTCCGAAATTGTTTCGCAAGTTTTAGATTCCAATGCATTAGAAAGTGAGGATAACGACAGTGATACTGAAAGTGAAGCGGTGACACTAGCAGAAGCACTCACAGCATTAAATTTTCAGAAACTTCAAAATTTAGAAAAGATGAAACTTGTACAAAACTTGTACAAAAGATAAAACCAAAATCGCCACAGTCATGTATTATGGATTATTTTAAGTAAGGTCAGTTGTACGTCAGTACTGTGCTTGATCATACTAGTAACTTTATACCGAATTAAAATTTTTTAAAAAATAATTTCTTTGTGATTCCATTAATTTTACTTGGTTCAACTAAATTAAAAAATTATAATCTTATAAACTGATATTATGTACATATTAAATTTTACAAAGAATTATACTGTATTTATATAATGCTTATTTATTGACAAATGCCTATGAATCGATTATAAGGTCATCCCGCTTATAAGGTCACTTTCGCGAGGTCCCCAGGGGTGAACTTATATCGAGGTCCGACTGTATATATATATTATATAAACAACTGACAAATAAAAAGCTGGAAAAATCCACGAAACCCATTATTTCACCAAAATCTGTATTTTTTGTATTTTTTTTACTCACTAAACTTCAAGGCAAATGAATGGAGACAACAACAAAATTTTGTAGTAGAATCTAACACTAATTATAATTTACTAAAAACAAAAAACAAAAAAAAAAAATGAAGAATGCTAATAAAAAAATTACAATGAAGGTTACAAATTTAAGCCTTTACAAGTACATTTGAGTAAACAAAAGACTATCGATCATTATAATAATTACAATGGAAAACTTCTATTTTTGAATGAAATATTTCTTTGATGAAGTTTTACGTAAAAAGTAGAATTAAAACTTAGAAAATTCTGTATATTATTAAAATAAAAGATGGAGTTCAGATATATTCGCAAGAAAAAAAAATTACAATAAATATTTCAAATAAACACAAATTTTATATTATTATCTTTTAATTGATTGACATCGCCTGAATAACGTTTTTTATCTTTTCTAAATTAAAATTTTAAATCTAAATATTTGATGTTCTCTAATTATTTATTTATTTATTTATTTATTTATTTATTGTTACTGATTTCTAAACCCAAAGACTATATATAATCAAATTATCCATTTCTTGAAAGTTAAATAAAAGCTTTCAAATCCAAAATTCAAGCAATCACTTAGACCTTTCGATCTACGATCGAAATCTTAGATCTAGATCTCTTCATCGGAAATCCTATCTTCTAGCAGATATCTAGTTATGATCTGTCGGTGCTGGGTGCAGAGCTGCTTTAAGTACTGTTAACGTCTCTTTCTCAATGAAAAACAACTATTATTATTATTATTATTACTATTAGATGGGTACCGTCGCTTCGCTCCGCAACCCTTGCATATATAGCATTAAAAAAAAAAAAACTTTTTTTATTTAGCAAATTAATATGGAGATCGGAGAATACACGACTTCCCAGCACGTTGTGGGCTTCTCCGTTTAACTCAGTTGTATTGCGCGTTGGCAATCACACGGGAAGGTTGCCGCAAAAACACTTCATTTTTGTATGTATCTTCCAAACGCAGAAACGTTTGTTAATGACTGATATACCGTTCGATAGAACTTTCAAATACCAACATTTTCTCAATATAATGTTCTCTTCCAACTTTTATACTTTTCGTTTAAATTGAGAAAAAGTCAAAATTTAACCCTTTAAAAGGCGCCAACTTGGAAACCAAAAACTTTTTTCGAAAGCTTTTTGCAGCATTTTGTTTGTCTTAAAAAGCTCTACATTTTATCCATTTACATGACCAATCCATCTCTTAGTTTGGTAACAAAATTGGAAAAATGTAAAGTCTTATGACAATGACTTTATATATACAGTGCAACTTGGATAATTCGAACGTCTTTAATTCGAAATCGTGGTTAATTCGAAGATTTTTCTTAGTCCCTTGAATTTCTTATTAAATTAATATTAAAAAATCGTGAATAATTCGAAGTTCAACTTCCTTAATTCGAAGTTTTTTTTTATAAAAAATTTCGAACCATAACGACTTTTCGGCGTTTCATCGTTAAGAAATTCGACACGTGATCAACTCAAATCCCCTTCCCGCCATCGTTCGACACGTGACGCTTCAGACGCCATTCGAGCTTCCTGCTATCAAAGTCACCATGTCTTTCAGTAATATGGAGTTGTACTCCATATAATTTTGTACTCACCATGTGTGTACAAAAATTTAACGTTCGCTGAAAAGGTCGCTGTCATTCTCGAGGTGGAAAAGGGTGTGAAGAAGAAATGCCAAATCACCAACGAGTATGGGATAGCGCCGAATTTCGTCGGTACATTGAAGGACAATCCAACGTAAGTGAAGCTGTTTTCCGTTCACTAAACATGCTTGATGATTTTGGTAATCTTATGCGACTGAATTCTGCAAAACAATCAGACATTGCACAATTTTTTGAAAATGTATGTTATGTAATGAATGTGGCTGGCAGAGAAGCCAAGCACTGCAACCGGAGGTCTATTGTACTATCCCACGGAAATATGGACAGATAGAGAGAAAGACTGAGAAAGTATTGTGGGAGAAGTGCAGGGGAAATGGGAGAACCCCGAGAAAACCTGCCCAGCGCGGATCATCCACCATCACGAAACCCACATGAGAACCGAACCCGGTACTCAGAGGTGAGAGGCCGATGTCATAGCGACTACGCCAACCGCGCGGGCATTTTTTGAAAAACTATAATTTTCTATATTGAATGTAATATGTACTGTAGCTTACGTAATATAAATCTTTTTTTGTTTACATACATATAGTGTTTAAGTCTTTCATACCATGATCTTTCTGAGTAAATATATACTTATTGACAGAATAATCTTTTCAAGCATTCAGTGGACCTGAAATTAAAGTTAAAAGATGTAACTTGTTTAATTCGAAAACTTGGATAATTCGAAGTTTTGTAGTGGTCCCTTCAGCTTCGAATTATCCAAGTTGCACTGTATAATAGAATTACAAATTATTATAAAAATTGTATTTACTGTTTTTAAACATTAATCACTGATTTTATTCCTTCCTTTATCGAATTTGGCCAACTAGGGACCACGGAACTAGTTCAACCTGACAATGTCAGGGCGAAGCTAGTGAAAGTCAAGAAGGGGGGGTGGACGAGATTTACATCCCATCCAGAATAACCCTGAGATAGTGAGTCCCAGGGAACACAGATTTTATTAATGCATAACTTCTAAAAATTCAACGACCTTGTATACTTAGTTAACTGTTTATATCAATTTACCTTATTCAAAAACTTTCATTCTAAAATTATTAATTAATATATAATCGGAAACTTCAGTCTTTTTACTATTTCCAAAATTGTATCAAATGTAACTAATAACTCAAATATATTTAATATGTAAGCATTAAATGTGTAATTTAAATATGTAAGCATTACATATTTCAATATGTAAGCATTCAACGGTAGCACCTGTTGATAGAAAGCTATACAAATGCTTCCTAACAAACTGTGATAAAACTGAAATAAAATTAATGCATGAATGACTCTATCTGTATTAAATAAAAGTTGAGTTTTTTTTCTGGCCCCGTCTCCTCCGAAACCATAAGACACAGAAATACAAATAAGGTGGCAAATGTTAGGTGTGGAATTGAGGATGCTCACATTTTCATTTTTATTTACTTGGTCCAACCGGAAGTCACGTGACTTACGATCAAATATGAGGGCTCCAAAACGCGCTCACCTTTGTGAGAAAGCGATCGCGATCACGGGTGGTGAGAAAATTATCTCAGAATCCAAGATCACGTGATCACAGGTTTGCTAATTATTAAGAAAATTATTATTGAATGGCTTATAAAAAAATAGTAAAATGTGTAATTCATTTTATTTTCTTAATGTCTCTCTTTTGTAAATATGCCGCCTTATGTCATACAATGTTATTAATGTATTAAATAATCATTATTAATTATTGCGATCATTCTTAATTTATTTTTATATAAATAACATACACCTTAGAAATTTAAATTGTATTCATAACGGCATGTCATACATCATACTTTTTTTTTTCTAAATTTACGTTATAACTTATTTCATTTTTATGAACTTTTTATTAATTTTATGCATAAAACAGTAACTGGGCTTTGTAAAAATCCTCAGCGGTATTATATATTTATTATAATTTTCTTAAACTTAAAATTTATATAATGTAAGCGTCTGTTTGATGGAATCTTTTATCGTGATCCTAACAAGAAGTAGCTAAAAGCCGGGCTTTGAGTAGACTCGCGAACTGTTGAAATCACTTCCGATTTGCATAAAAAATATATACAAACATGTTAAGATTGAAGGTATTTAAAAGTGACTAATATTACGACGCTGTAGGGTTATTAGAAATTATAAATTTCTGTTTCGGTTTAAGAACGAAATGTGCTTTTCTATGGCTTTTTTTCAAGATTTTAAAAACAAATAATTCTTATAAAATTTTCAGTTTAAGGTGTTGAAAATATGATTATGGATTTCTACATGGGCATGCAAAATTTCATACTCTAGCTACGTAGATTTTAAATAAAACGGTTCAAAAAAATTTGATCTAGTTGGGGATGGAGAGATTCACATCGCTTGTCTAAATTATTATTTATTTATTTCAACGTGAAGTTATTTTTTTTTTTCTAGTTTAGCACTTCTGTAAATATTTTTTAGTAATACACCTCATCTTAAATTTAATATTGAATTATGTTTACTATATAAAAGAAAAAAAAATACAAAGAATTTTTACAAAGACAATTTTTAGACGAACTGAATTGGTAGCATTAATCTTATATCATTCTGTTCTCTCTGTTTTGACCCTTCTGTAAGAGGTCATGTTTAAATAATTCATTGAGAGAACGAGGGTACAGATAGAAGAAGAAAAAAAACACCTCAAAAACACTTTCATATGGCCTCCCCTAGTCTCCTAAATGGGCCACTCCTATGAGCTGGTAAATCAATATCATAAGCAAAACTAGAATCAGACTTTCGTGCCGAAGACATAGGTAGAGTTTTGAACAAGACGTTCTACTCTTTCCATTCATTGATGAATTTTGACATATTTATTCTTTTTTAAAAAAATGGAAGAACTAGCAGAGTTGGATCCGGTTCATTAACGATTACCTTCTACATAATACAAAACACAAAAAAATGAATAGATGCTTCTGTTGTTAGTCTGTCAGTCACATCCAAAGCAATGTAGAAAATATTTGATGGGCAGTGAAGAAAAGTCAATACGTTTCAGGGTATTTTTTTTTTTTTTTTTTTTTATCATTGACATTCGGAAAATATGTATTTTTCTTCTTTTTTTCTTCTATAAATGACAAAGAAATTCTCGTACAGAACAGGTGTGAAAATGTTAGCTTTCACAACCTTTTCAAATACATTTGTAAGTCAGTTCTTGCTAAGAACTATTACCATTGTTATGTCTGTCTGTCTGTTTGTCTGTCTGTCCGGGAAGACAAAAAAAAGAGCTTTTGCTGATTGAACTTTTTGCTGATTGACTGGAGCAGGGGTTCTCCAACTATGAAATGTCGTTTCCCTCCCCCACCCCAAATTTAATGTAAGCGCACATACAATATGTTTAGGTTTTGCAATTATTCATGTAAGTGTTACAATGTAAAAAAAAAAAGTCATTTGAAGCTTATAATTACAGTATAATCCTATCCTATTAAAGCGAAAATCTGTAAAGTTTGTTTGTAATTCAATCACGGCAAAACGGATTGGAATGAAATTGTGCATGCAGGTAGTCTAGGACATGGAGTAGGATATAAGCTACTTTTCATCCCGGTCGATCAATTAGTTCCCGTGGGAAATGATTGTATGTCTATACGGCATCAAAGATCTGAATAAAAAGCTTCCCAAAACTTTCAAGAGATGACGCTAGCGCAGTTTAAATCGCGCTCTGGTTTGCAATTAAGGAGATTCTTTTGAGGCGCGGACCACGATAAACTCAGGAGTTACCTGATAATTCCAATAGGCGATTTTTTTTTTGTTACGTTACATAGAAAGACTTTCGTAACGAGGCGACGGTAGCCGGCTAGTCTTAAATACAACAAGAAGCTTTCGGATAGAATTTACGGCCTATTTTCCGTAAAATGTGTGTGTGTGGTTTTTTTTTTTTTTTGTTATGAATTTTTTTAAGTCATGAATTTGATGAAAACGAAAAACTTACGTTTATTTTCAAATTATAATAATCTGTTTAATACAAACACTACAACTTTTCCATTTTCTGAAAAAAATTAACTTATTTACTTAAAATTTCATAAAGTAATTTAACCATAAATCAAATCACTAATTTAATGGATTAATTAAAAGATTAATATAAATTGTGTAAGACATGGATGCAAAGAAATTCTTCGTTTATTAATGTTTGGGATTTGTTTGTTTTGTTTTTGTTTTTTTTTTAAATTCTGGCCTTCTAGTGCTATTTTCTCTGTAAGAACCTTCTTGAGAAAGATTTCAAATATAAAATTTAGATCGTGTATAGTCCATAAATGTGCCTGCTAAGTGTAAAGACGATCCCATTACCGGTTCAAGTCGTTAAGATTCACACCTATACACAAACACATTGTGAAACCACACATTGAATGGCTTGATTAGACCAGTTCTAGCAAAACAGGCTAATAAGGTAACCAGAACAGTTTGTATAAAATAGAAGAATTTAGCGAAATTATTAAAAATTAATAAAGTTATTGCTGCTTTAAAAGAAAGGTTTTATTATATCCAGTGTTTTTTTTTTTTTTTTTTTTTTTTTTTTTATAAAGCATTTAATCTCAAAAAATCGTAATGAACGATCTGAAATAGTGTGAATAGTATATGTATTGGTAGCATGTAGTTCGTACAATATCACAATGTGGTCGCCGCACACGTCATAGTAAATGTCCTCTGTTTTCATTGTAGTCTGGCTTCGTTTCTTTGGATAGGAATAATTCAGCAACCATGCACTTCCGGTCATGTATGTTTACCTGACTATTTTTATTTCATTTGGTATGGGGAACCCGCCCCCGCAGTTTGTCTCCCCATTTTAGATTCACCCTGTATATATGCTGCTTTATAACGTTTATATATAGAAAGAATTTATTCATATAAACGTTATAAAGTGGCATATCTCTATTTAGGCTTCGTAGCAACGAATTATCAATTTAATTTTTAATAAAAAAAAATCCAAATTAAATATTCAAAATGTCAAAACTTTAAGAAAGTCTTTTAGCAACATGATGTTGAAATAAATTTACAAAAATTAGAATATATTATCATTAATAATTCTTAAATATTTTGAATAAGTCTTCGTTTCGTTGTGGCATCAATTTTTAACTTCTGACATTTCAACTTCAGAAGGTTTGTGATTCGGAAAGTTTAATAACCGAATTGAATCATAAATCATCGATAATGAAGTCTACAAGGGGAATGGAACTTTTCAATAATGTTTATTTTACTTTTTTTCTTCAAATACTTCGCACAAAAGTTTGATTTCATAAATACATTACAATTCATGAAATTTATCTTGAATTATGTTTATTATAAATATATTAATAATTGATACAATAAAATTAAAAGTTAATTGATTTTTATAATTTGTTTTGGACATTAAATTTTAAAATAAAAATAAGCATCAGTCGCTAATGTAATTGACTTGTTAATAATAACTAAGAAAGAAATGCAATTAAATAACATACAGGGTGATTCAAAATTCCCTGCACAAACTTTAAAGGTAGGTCAGGAATACAAAAATAAACGTACGTCCACGACAACACTCGAATATGCTAGAGGGCGTTGTTTGGCAGCACATTAGTTGGGCAGTGTGAGCCATCGTCATTTGAGACGCTGACTTTTGTAAGAGTAGGATGTATCGTTTCGCTAATGCAGAGGGGACAGATATGCACCTAGCCTTTGGAGCAGCGAACGGAACGGACGAGACTCGACTGAACGGTTTCCCAACAGATGTGTGCCCAATCATCAAACGTTTGCACCAGAGATTGTATGAAACACTGGATCATTCGACGGAAACAGGCATGTTTGTGTACATCTTACTATCATATTGGAAACATAGGGCTAATAAACATGTTGTCTACCTTATCTTTTCTTTCTGAACCTTAGTGAACCTTCTAGCACATTCGGATGGCTTTTGCGGACATACATTCCACTATGAATACGGTTTGTTTTTGTATTCCTGTAAAGTTTGTATAGGGAATTTTGAATCGCCTGCGTAATATTAATTAAAATATATATCTTATGTGCATTTTTTTTTCTTTTAAATAAAAAGATGATATTATCATTAATAGAAAAAGGACTGAGTTTTAAACTTACTTACTTGCCTTTTTTTTTTTTTTACTTGAAACTTAATACTTTTATTTTAACTAATGGAGGTTAATTGATCATTAATTATCTTAATAATTTTTGATTAATTTTGCTTTACATAATAAACTTAGACCAATTAAGTAATTATAAGTAATTAAAGTTATTACTTAATCTGATTTGTCTTCCCAACGAAAGTAAAATCAGATTAAAATTTAATTATAATAAAATTACTCAAAATAGTTTTATTAAATTATAATTTAATTGCCTTTCTTAGTTATTATTAACATTTTAGTAACTTAATTACAATAGCGACTGGCGCCTACTTTTATCTTAAAATTTAATTTACAAAACAAACAAAAACCTCATTTAAATTTAATTTTATTGTATTTATTATCTATGTTACTAATTCTAATATTTTGAATTTAAATTAAAATTGCTGAATTAATAAATGAAAATTCAATTAAGTTTTCCTTGGATTTGTACTTCTGTATATTTTTTTTTCGTATTCCTTAGTTTGAATGAGATTTACGTTTATCTGGAAAAAAAAAATTGATTTTATTTCTTCAATGATCTGATTTTGGATCAATGAAATGTCGTGGAAACAGGAAGGGACAGAAAATCTATTTTATTGGATCATCCGAAAAAAAAAATCCGTGCCGATTTGGTTTTTAATGAAACAACTGCTTAATTCCGCCGCCACTAATTGCTTATGTGAACCCACTACAATAGACTGACTGATCCTAATCACTAATGACTTATTTATTTCAGAGTCAAATTCTAATAAACAACATTTTGTAGATTAAAATTAACGCCTTTTTAAAACTGAAGAAATAACTGATTTTTTTTAACCTTTATCTAACCTTTATTTAATCTCGTTATATATAAAAAAAAGATGATATATTTATAGTTTTGCTTCATAAATAGATGTGTTATACAATCGAGAACGGCCGTTTCGTCCTGCATGGGACTACTCAGCCCGATACGCCCTCCCCGATAAAGAATCCAGAAAGGCAAGAACATAAGTGAAGGCCACCGTCACACCTGGCAGTGACCTCCGAAGACAAAAAGCAACAATGATATAAAACGTTCCAAAAACGAAACGGCCGTTCCCGATTCCCTCCGATAATTGAATCTGAAAGGCAATTTATTTATTCTTGTGCTGCACTTGTTTTCTGATTTTGTTGGGGTTTTTTTGATTAAATTCACAGCACACTAAATGTATTATTTAGGTTAAATCACCTTTTTGGAACTTTCATTTCCTTGTAACAAAAAGCCTTCAATCCTATCGTTTATTAGGAAAAGGTTTTTGGTTGTTGCAAAATAGCATAACATTTATTATTGTTGCTTTTTTGCTTTGGGAGTCACTGCCAAGTGTGACGGTGGCCTTCACTTATGTTCTTATCTTTCTGGGTTCTTTATCGGGGAGGGCGGATCGGGCTGATGAGTCCCATGCAGGACGAAACGGCCGTTCCCGATTCCCTCCGATAATTGAATCTGAAAGGCAATTTATTTATTCTTGTGCTGCCCTTGTTTTCTGATTTTTTTCTTTCTAAATTATATATTGGGCTACAAGATAAATATTAAATTTAAAAAGATGCTCAATCTAACCACGATTAAGAAAGAGTGGATTTGGGAAAATATAAATACAGTACAATGATTCGGAAACTTGTTCTAAAATAAATCCCTGCTTATTTCACACACAGGACTACATCTATATATGAACAACCAATCAATATTCGTTTCTCAAAAGAATTTCGGGTAGGTCCCTACTGCACTAAACTAGCCGACATCTGCTTTTCTTAAAATCATTTCTTATTTAAAAAAAAAAAAAATGGCACTAAAACCTCAATTTTTCTCCAAATTCCTACATTTTTTCCCACTTATCTATATAACACCGTTTTTTTTTTTTTAATATTTGTAATTCCTTCCATTCTGGAAATTTCAATTAATAAAAGTCTATTCTCCTGTTCACACAAAACTAGACAAATGAACATCTAAACTTCAGATGCTAAAATTCAACCTAAAATATTTTCTCTTTGTATAACGATGACGTCACCTTTGGCATTTGAGAAAATCTCTCTTGCCTTTCTCCTCCAAAGTAACAAATTTAATTAAGAGAACTAAGAAACCTACAAGACGTGGGCGGAATGGCATTACCTTTTAAACTGAATTTCACTACTAGTCATTAGACCAAAATTAAATTAAGAGCGAATAAAGGTTTGACACTTTTTAATAATGAAATAAAAGATACAGTCATCCCCCCAAAAATATCAGAATTCTTTTGTGTTGTATTTTCAGTAGAAATGGAATTGTTAGAATACGTGCTAATAGTTTGGTGTGTGACACTCAAAAAGTGTAATTGAACTACTGTAATTGGCGTTCTGAAGAGGGGGATAAATTTGTTAGGGGTTGTGAAACCACATGACCTTTACGAAAATGTATCATTTGGACCCCCCCCCCCCGGTTTTTTTTTTTTTTTTTTGGTTGGAAGCTATTGTACCATTCGTATCCCCCCCTCAATACAGAAGAGAATAAGACGTTTATTGTTTTTTGTCAAACATCTAAGACCATCAAAATCCTCTCCATTCCAAATTCCATGATACACTTTCGTGATGTATTTGTAAAATATTTTTACATTACTAGACACGTTCTTGAATTTTTGTATCATTGGTATTATATGATACAACTTAGGAGCATTTATGAATTCGTTCTGTCCATCCTTTTATACAAGCAATTCGAAATATTCTCGAAAATTCGATTCTTCATCTCGTTGCTATACATGCAAATTTTGTGATGTTTTTTAAATCAGTCCAGTTTTTTTCCTTGTGGTTTTAAAATTACTTTAAAATAAAAGAGATTTTCTTATAGCTTATAAATTAATTCAAATTTACATTATACCTTTACAGTTCTAAAATCAACTAAAATAACAATGTGTATCTATACTTCCACTGAATTTACTTTTGAATTGACATCTGTGATACACTTAACATAAAAAGTTGCTTTTAAATCTCATTTATTAACCAAAAGTTCTCTTGGTTTCAAATTCTCTATGACTTTTGCAAAATCCATGATTGCATTTCCCTATCAACTCAACAACAAGTAATTTCTGCAAAACACACTTTTAAATTTATATTCAATTAGGAAATAGTACATGTTAAATTCAAGTCTTTAGAAATTACCTCGAACAGAATTATCCATCAACCAAACAAAAATAAAATCGGCATCGCGGGAATGTTGATGACTTCCAGAAGTTGACGTAAGAATGAATCCAAAATGAAAATAAAAACCCTACATCATTAACGAAGTACAAAAAAATTGAAAACGAAAATATTATGTTTATTTTTAAAAATGATAGTCCATTTAGATCTTCTTTTTTTTTAATATTTGGATTCACTTTCTTTCTTTTCATCCTTTCGTCTTGATTCTTCTTCCTGTCTATACAGGGTGTCCCAGGGGGAAATGTCAATATTTTGGGAGGTGATAGTATCGGTTATTTTAAGCAAAAACTTCATACGAACAAGTGTCCTATTCCGAATGCTTTCCAAGATAGAACTATTTAAATGTACCGTCTCAAAATGAATGATAATAAAGAGATACTACGTACTGTTTCCAATATTTGCTGGTCAAGTTACACATTTCTTACAGTTTATAATAAAAGTTTCAAAAATTCCAGCACCAACATCGTGCATTTCTAAACTCTTGTGAGAACCTGATGTGTTGCTTGTCTGAGTTCATCGTGACGTTCCTTTATGAGCGCAATAGCAACAATTATGTGAATTAGCAATTCGTCTCGTGTATTCACTCTACGTCTGTACACTTCACTATTCATCCAACGCCATAAACAGAAATCCAAGGGAGTTAGGTCTGGAGATCTTAGCGCCATGCGGTGGAAGAGAAGGAAAACAACGGCCAGCACAGTGATAATTACGTGCCAAATTATCTCGGAAACTATTTGGAATAGGACACTTGTTCATATGACGTTTTGCTTAAAATAACAGATACTATCACCTCCCAAAATATTGACCATTTCCTCCTGGGACACCCTGTATATCTGACTGGCAGCGTAATCTTATCCCTTCATAACTGTCCGATTTAATTTTAAGAAAACCCGAAATTACTATTGGACTGAAATATAACTGAACTCCCTAACGTAACATTTTTAAATGCTAATTTGTGCTTTGAAAATTTATTATGATCAAAGTAACAACACAAAAATTGAAAACAAACCAAACCAAACCATAATCAGAAAAAGTGTGTGTATGTGTGTTTTGAAGATAGTTTAGAAAATAAAGCAATACAGGAAATCTCATTGATCTAGAATCGTAGGATTTAGGAAAAATTTTATAATTAATTATGATCGTTTTAATTATTGTTAATAATAATTAGCAGCGAACGAATTTAACCAAAGAGTAATCATCGGAATCACAGTGGTGCCTCAAAAGCAAAAAAACAATAAAAAATAATTAATGAAATATAAGTGAGAAAATTCATGTGCCAGTAGTCCGCCGGCTTCAATGAATTTTTTTAATGCATACAAAATTCAATCTGCGCATTGAATTATTAATAAACAACAATGGTAAGACAAAATAATTGTTTACCAAGTGACATCGTGGAACAGCTGTTTCACGCTCTTTGGGGATCATCAGCCAGGAGCAGTCACCGGTAAACAATAAGGTCTCAGTACTAAGGCTAATAGGAATAATCTTCGGAATAGCAATGGTGCCACAAAAAGAATGTCGACCTTTAACTTATTTTAAACAGTCCCGTGGAAGTCCTATGGAAGTCGGAGGACGGATTTAACATATGAAATAGCGACCTTTAACTTGTAAAGTTATTCTATGAGTCACACAGAAGTCGCCAACAGATTTCACTACAGGAATATTGAACTTTACCTTACACACCTGGTTCTATAGAAGTCACA
>JAFIDM010000003.1:36868484-36940640 GCA_023159025.1 Thereuonema tuberculata | reverse complement strand
AACAAATTTTCACTTGGAAACTAATACTAGATAGTAGCTAAATTCAAACAAATAGATTCTTGTAGTGAATATAGAAATGTTAGAGGTCTCTACGGCATTGCACTAACCAAGAGATGTCATTCGTTGTTTGCTATCCAAATAACTTATCTTCGTTCCCTGTTTTGTATGTAAGCGAGTTAATAACAATTTATTCAATAAACCAGTAATTAACAACCTTCACTGCGCCACCAATCAGCAGCCTGATCTACTCGCATATTTCGCAATAACAGCCAAAAAACAAGGAGATAAAACAATATTTTCCCACATCCCATGATGTTATGTCATGTTCTCATTTTGCTGCGATTCCAGAATAATGGCATTCGCTTGATGAAGAATCTCAAGAATTCTGAGGAAGAATCAATGACCAAATAGAATTTATTTGAAGACTTATTCTGAGGGAAGGCAAAACATATTTGTCGGAAACTTATTTGTAAACCACATACGGATAGATTACTGCAGAAAATTTGAGAGACGAAATTTCCTTCCTCCGTGCTTATTATTCAGCGCTTGAAATTATTCTTTGATGAGCCATTCATGGGAAACAGGATTGATTTTTCCTTCCTGCAACTACGAACCAACGCTAATAAATATTCCAAAAGGTTTTGAATGAAATGGAAAGACCATGAAATTGTTCTGCTTCTTGGCAATCTGCAAAACTTTCTTCCCCCGAAGTCCTTATTAATAATTGAAGAATATGTATGAAGAATTATCTAATGTCGACGTAATAACAGTTCACACTGATTAAAGTTGCAAGGAAAATTTTTAATTCCATATAAATAGATGATCTTTTTTGTTGAATAGTTCTACTTTAACGAAATGGTAAAAAAACAGAATAAAAAAAGCATTTAGGAAAAACAAAAAATTAAAAGTTTTCGTTCCAGTTTTATGGTAAGATCTGAATGTAATATAACCAAACATTCAGATTTTTTCTTATAAACATCGTTTGTTTATACAACAGCGACTTTGGGAGAGTTTAGTGGCAGTTTTCAATCCTTCAATTCAGGCAAATATTAGAAGCAAGTCGACACCAGCGCCATTGGCGGCGAGAAAAAATTATTTAAAAACTACGACAGTGTTAAGTTCACGCTGAAATCAGGATATTCTTTGTTCGTGATTTCAATCCACAGTTCATTCACCACATTCTCTTCCTCCCGATCTTTTTTTTTTTTCTTTTTTCTTTAACTCTGCTGTGAAATGAGTTGAGAATTATTAGCAAAACTAAGCTGCGAAATCATCTTTGTTTGTCGCTTCGGCGACCGGCAGTTTTAATCGCGATCTGAACGAGAACAAAACGCGATTTGCCGCTCTCACATGTAAAGCGCCCGCATTTACCGCCAAGCTGCAACTGGCAAATGACAAGTTTTTAAGCGCGTTTGAGGCAAGTTTTCGAAAGTTTTTTACAATCTAAATGCCCAGTTTAAAAAGAAACTCACAACAAGTTACATAACGCAATAAGTTAACATGAAACTCACATTAATTGACCGTCTATTATTAACTGTCTCGCTGTTATAAAATATACTGAAATCAACCCTACAACACAATTGTTATTTTACCATACATTGAACATTCTTATTTCTCTACATGTTTCGATTGTAAAAAGAACATAGATTATTTGTTCACGTCAAAAGCTTTTTTTTTTTATAATATTATTTGGATTTTAAGCCAAGAAGTTCGAAAGAACTAAAAGCCTACTTTCCTTAATAATGTTATTTATTTATTTATTAATTTTTAATAGTTGTGGAAACGTCAAAACAAAAAGCCTACATTTTATTTATTTAAACTTACTGTATTTTCTTCTATTTTCTGAAAAAACGGAAATCTGTTTACTTAAATTAATCTGAACCGGATTAATTTTAATCCTTCAAACCACGCCGAAAGGATTAAGGAGATATGTTGCCAACTACATTTGGAGGTCCAACTAAAGTTACAGGTCCAACGTGATCAAAAGCAATACAGATCTTGCATTAATACTTCAAATCATGGGCTAACCTTTCAACGCTTTAAGATACAACAATTAATTCCTGACGTTTGTTCATTGCAGCGCTTCTATGGCAATTAAGTAAGCGGTTGCTGACCTCTAGTTCTTTAGAGGTCCTCCAAGCATTAAAATCAAGTGGAAATCTTCGTTTTAATAACTAATCCACACTAGAAACTCGATTATCCACATCTACATTAACCGAGATCTTTGTAAACTGAGTTGGTACTTTTTTTTTTAGCATAAAAAATAATAAAAATATTCAAAAGGGCCCGTTCTGTTTCATACGGAATACTTATTGCATAGTCTGTCGTATCACTCGGATACAATTGTAAAGGAAATTTGAAGCAATCAAGTTACAGAATAGTTGCAAGTGAAGCATTAAGCAAAACAAAAAATTACAATAGATAGGATGAAAGGGTAGGTTCATTACACTGTAAGGTTCGGGCTGAGTTCTATCATTAGGAGAGAGTTGTATTGGGGTGCGACAATGTCTAAACATCCGTTCTATCTATTTTTCTTCGGTTTTTGTTGATATAACATCCTCCAGTCTTCAATCTTGGGTTGGAGTCAATCTTGTATTCGAAATAACGAATTGAATCCTTATTGGTTTTTTTTTTTTCAATAGCTGAATAGGCCTACATTCAATAACGCAAGTTGTTAATTTGTTGCCAGACTAGAAGGAATTGTAAGACAAAAGTAATGAAAAATAAGTTGCACATATTCGGTTACATACATATTGAGTAAATTTTAATATATAAAAATGAATGTTTCTTTGTTTGTTTGTCCCGTAGGCGTTCCTATACCATTCATCAGATTGCGATCAAACTTTGGTGAGTTGTGCGCACGCCTGCAAAGGTTTCTGAATTGGTAGAACAATTTTACAATATCTGGTGCGCGAGGCGTTTCAACAAATGAGCGTATTTCCGGTTTCAACGTTTGCAGTTTCCGGTGCGACTCGCATTTGCAATTACCATCAACAAAGCACAGTACAATCGCTACAAGTGTGTGGACTAAATTTGGAAAATCCATGCTTCACACATGGACAGTTGTAGGTGACCTGCTCACGCGTCGGAAAACCTTCTGATTTATTAGTGTATGCACCAGATGGAAAAACAAAAAATATTGTGTATTCAATAAACAGAATTAAAACACAAACACTTTCTTTCTTTGAGTGGCATTGCAACGCTTGCCGGGTACAGCTAATACTATACATATCTTCATAAATTACAATGATTAGAAATTCTATTCTATTCTAGAAATTTTCCTTAGATACCTTTGCTTGCATTTCACTCACTAGTGTTTCAATATTAGGTTTCATAGAAGTTAAAGACAATCTCAAAGCTGGTTCTATTTGCAAACGGTTTGTGTGTTTTGTTTTTGTAGCACTAACAGCAGAAAATACGGCTTCACACATACAGGTTAAGAAAGAAATATTTTAGGGGCATTTTCATTCAGTGCGGGATATTCTTCATGAATTTAAATCCTGAAAGTTATTACATTACTATAGTTACTTTCATCAAAATCAAAGTATTTAATACCAAACTGATAAGGCAGCCGGGGACCACCTGATAATGCGTCGGGACCACAGCCTGGGAACCACTGCCTATCCTATGCAAAATTCTGCTATAAAATCTGATATGAAACTGTATAATTATCCCATTATCTAATCTAAATTCTTCATAATTACATTTAACGACTTCAAAAAGATAAAAGGAAATTAATGGAGACTTTCAAAGTAAATTTTGTCAGGAGAAAATATCGTCTTGGGCAGGATTTAACTAATTAAAAAAAGAAAAAAAGAAAGAAGTAATTATGGTCTAAGAAAGATGAGAATAATCTTAATGGTAAAAATAAAGGCAAGCGATGTGTTCCAAGCAGATATTTTATCATAGAACGCATGAGCTCCGAAACCGTGTTTATCATGTTTCTGGAATGCACAATTTCTTACTTTATTTAACGGCGCTCCTTGTTTAATTACAAGACTGTTAATTATATTAAAGCACAGAGCCAGACCTCACGGGATCTGGGAAACTGAGTTCAGCAGAAATGGTGCTTCAGTCGAATCTTGCGGTGAAATAGCAACAATGATTATATTAAAACACTGTTGTTGATTTAATGTATAAAAGGCTTATTTTTAACTTTTTTTTGGTTTTTGTTTGCTCACAGTGTTGGTCTTTCACGGAAATTTAATTCTTAAACGACACTTGAGATCACAAAATTCCCACAGTTGCATTTTTTTACTTTGTTTTATTTTTCTCGCGATTCGCAAGTTCTTTGAATCAAAATAATGTCAATTTAAAGATGGTTTCATCACCTATCCAATGATACCACTTAAGTGTATATTGCGTGTCAGCAGAGTGCTTTCTGGAGGAATCTCCTAGCCTGCCAAAAAACTTCGATTTCTTCCAGTCTGGGAAATGGTGATTAAAACAAAATTCAAAACAAACATTTATAAAACAATCTTTATTAATAATAGGTATTCCCTCATCTAGCCTTAATTACAGCCCTCATTAGTTTTTCATCGATTTTATCAATTTGGGGTGTTGTTCTATTGTTGTTATCGTCTTGGTTTTGAAGGGACAATATACACTTAAGTGTTATCATTGGATAGGTGATGAAACGATCTTTAAATTGAAATTATTTTGATTAAAAAAAATTGCGAATCGCGAGGAAAATAAAAAAAAATACAAAAGTAAAAAAATGAAACTGTGCGATTTTTCTGCTCTCAAGTGCACTTATCAACCAACTATCAAACACTTTCCTAGTGTAACGTGCGTGTGGTTTTTCCTAATAACTTTTGAACTTCTAAATGAATTTTGTTGAATCTTGGCATCCACTTTTAAGAAAAGATGATCTAAACTTTTTATATTTGATTTTTTTCCGTGTGGCACCTGGTCGAGAATTTAGCTCAAGAAAGTCAAAATTTCACATGAAAAAAACCAATTAGAACCGAAACATGCATTTGATTTCTATCATCAGTAAATATTATCCCGCTTACTAATCCTCTTAATATGAGCAGGGGCTGTAATATGGTTAAATTTAATTGCATTCAGACAATTCAAGTAATTGAGAATTTAATTAATTAATTATTTTTCAGTAATTGCAAAAAATCACTATTGGATATTTAATTTAAAAAAAAAATAGAAATAAAATAAAAATAAAAAGCGAGATTTAAGGAAAGTAGAATTCCAGTTCTTTCGAACTTATCTAATTAAGCAATGCGCTGTGTGGAAATTTTGGAATCAAGATTATTTTGTTAAACTTTTACTGATATATCTAAATAAGTATTTACTATATTTTTGTATTTAAGTTAATGAAAATACGAGTATTCCTTATTAGAGCATAACCAGAAAAGTACAAAATTTAATTCAATAATGTAAAAAAAGCCCCGCAAAAACCGTAATAAAAAATACGTTATTTGATGATAATAACATCTTCAAATTATTCAAGATATTAACTTACTTCACTTAATTATTATTTTTAATTTCTATTCGAATGTCCCTTATTTATTTCTTATTGTGAATAAAGATAATAATAAATTGAATTTTGGCTCTCGTAAAAACTCTACTTTGAACTTGTAATCGATGTTCTCAAGCAGTTACCATGGCAACTGGATAATAAAGAGAGAGAGGATATGGCACCGAGGAATAGCGAAGCCGCAATGCTGCGTTGCTAAGGACATAGAACCAGGCAAAAAGATCCAGCTGGGAAAGTCTTCTGAAGCCATAAATACAACTTAAATTATTATAAGATATACATTTATACTACCAGTTTCAAATTACAATTGTTCATTCGAATGTAAATATACATTACATCAAATTAAAGACAAATACATTCCAAATATTTTTATTTTATTGATGCCGGGAACAGTCTGGCAATTAAATTTCTTTATTAATTTAAGTTATTAAATTATTTATTCTAAATTTGTAATCTAGTGAAATTTAGATTACTTATAAGATCGAACTTACAAAGTGCGTCTTTTGTGAGTTTGACAATTAGGCCTATTTAATTGTAGGCTGTTACAACGTATAAATAGTCATATTTTCATTCGTTTATTTAATCATAACGGTTATTATATTGTAGATTTGAATATTAAAGCTTGAATTTTATCGTTTGAATTTAATGTCGTAATCGTGAAGTTCAATAGTCTTCGAGGTTTGATTTTTATTTTGTTTACGTGTTCTGTTCGGGATCATTAACACCTTCTTATTTCTGTTTTGAATGGAGAACCTCAGAAATAATTGCTTACATCTTGCGTACTTCCGCCCTATGAAGATATTCACAAGGTCAGGAAAGGTTTATTGCAATTCAATTACAGCTGACGAGTTTTCGTAGAACCCTGGATGATGTACAGTCAATAAATGTTAATTACGAACGGAAGCTAAAAATAGACCTGCAGTATATTAGTTTTTTTTTGTTTGTTTTTATTTAGCTATTAATTATTAACGAACAAATAACTCACAGTCTGACACTAAAATGCGCTGCATACATAAGGAATGAATGGATCCAGACCGAAAATTTCTTTGCGGGATTATAACATATGTGGATGTATAATATCATCATGAAATTACATGTTAGGTTTCAAATCGTTATCTTAAGCAAAAATTGTCGGATTGCAAATCACCGCTTTTTTTTTTTTTTTCACTTATCGTGACAAGTATTGTACTATAATCGTTATATACACAAATAACTAACTTCTTTTTTCTGCTATTAAGTTATTTTAATCACAAGAAAAAAGAAAATAAAAGTTGTAAACAGTTGAATGTTAATTTCATCACAGAACGTAAACACACAGATGCAGCGAGTACAGTGTTCGGAAACAAAAGTGACCCCATTTGGACGCTGAAGGGACAGCGTCTTGTCCCACAACATATCGGTAAATAATCCGTGGCAAATTCGGAGAAAACTGGCAATTGAAAACTGTTGTGTGAATAAACTGTCTCAAAACGAGATATGACTGTACATTATGCTGCTCTTCTCCGTGGTCGGGATATCTATGGAGACAAGAGAGACGAACTCACCAAGCTAAAAAGAACGAATTGTGGTTGCGGAACCATATTTAACAGCATCTAGCGATTGTGGATGGTCATTCCTCCGTATCGCCATATATATTAGACACAATACAAAAAGACATTGATGTCTTTAAAAGCTGCTGTAGTTGCGGAGATCATTGACAGATATGGCAGCAGATATCGTTCGCCGGAAAATTGAGAAACACGAAACTGCAATTCTAAATATCAAAATAACTTAAGCATTTAATTTTTAATTTCTTTAATCATCTGCTTACTTAATCGTATTTGTGAAATAAAGACCCCCTCCCCAAGATTATAATAACTTGAGTTTACATCTTTTTTTTGTTTCATATTACATACTTTTAAACTATAAAAATGTGATGTAATATTCAAGTACTGTACAATTGCAAAAAATAAGAAAGTAGGAGATTGTATTCCTCAGTTATAAAGGAAGAATATCATTTTGGAATTTAAATGTTAAAATAATAGTTTTCCCCTACTCTTGGAATATTTATTTTTTATTGACTTATTTAGAATGTTCCAGTAGATTGCAGATTTTTTGCGGAATTTCAGGAAAATGTAACTCATTTTAAATGTGCAGATTTGAAACAATTCTTAGTGGTAGTGTAATATCACTTAATTACTTTTGAACTGTAATAGGAAATAGGGAAATGATAGACAAATAAAGAACGAATGTTTAAAATTTGTGGAAAATCCCAAGCAGTCAGAATGGGTCTTTGTAAAAAGCTAGTAGAATTTCAAAAGAGTCATGCCATATGAACACTGCAGATTATAGCAAATTTGTAATTGTGGAGTACAGCAACCGTAGCAGATATTATTAAACATGGGAAGACTGAGGATGATGCAGAATAGACGACAAATATTGGAAAAGAACGGCCATACTCTGGAGATGCCAGTTAAACCCTCCCGGAAGAAGTGCTCAGAAAGAATAGACGGAGCAGATGTCGTCAGACTGTCCATAAGTGAATGATGGTCCGCAGAAATGAGATTACAACTCCAATACTACATTAGTGAAAGGCTAAACGTCGTGGAATGATTCCTTAGGGGTCAGGTAAGAAGCTTATACAATTTCAAGGAGCACGACATTTCCCCTTGCGTTTCAGCTGTATAATTCTCCGTTGCATTGTAAACATCTGACTTGAGGAACACGACAAAACAGGAGTCATTCGTCTAAGGCACACTGAACTCTTGATATATCACCGTCCCTCAGCAATACGCAATTAAACAAATATACACAGTTGAATCAAAAACGCTCAAAATAGAACAAATTATGTTTCTATCGTGTCGCAGAGATGGCGAAACCTAAAGGTGAGAAGGAAAATTGTGAATTGTTGCTTAATTCGTAAGATTGCAACTGAAACTAAATTACAGACTCTTAAGTAATATAAAGTAATTTGATTGAACTTTGTAACTCAAGCGAATCATAAAATAAGTCTGGAAGTTATGGAACACTGATACAGTATTTACGGGTTTATTATGAAATGGATGACCATAAGTATAATAATAAACCATTGTAAAAGCAATATGGAATATACGTAAAGGGTCTTTGTTAAATTTTGTAATTTTAGCTACGGCCAAATAAAATTGTAAGGTAATGGAGAAGAAAAAGCATTAGAAGAAAGTTACTTAGATAAAATTTATTTGTAATAAGATTAAATCTGTGTTTTTTGAGAGGTTAAAAGTTAAAGTAACCCATTATTGGCCCTTGAGATTGTGGAGTTAAGGCTCCCGGCATATCCATAGACCAAAAGGTCTGTAAGTCAACCCGACGCCCGCCCGCCTTTAATCCCTGGGAAGGAAACCAGGTTACCCATTCTACTGAGGGCTGGGTAGACCCTTGGAGAAGGATTCAAAAGTGGAAAATTCAAAAAAAATCCCCGAGCTCCGCCGAAGACTGAACCTACAAGGCCGTACATTTAAGCGCAATACCGCTTGGTTACCGAAGTTTTTCAGGGTTAACTGGATATGAATTTGGATTTTGAAATATATTAAATTAATAGAGATAGTAATAGGAATTATAAGAGTTTTTAGAATTTTAAATTCTCTTGTTTTTAAAAGAATTTTGTTTGATGTTAAAAGAGACACTATTAATACAAAGGAATAATTTACCTCTTAAATTGATTAACTATAAAATGTAATTAAATCTATTTGGAATCCTTGTAACAACAGCTAAAATTATTGTATGCTTAATAATTACACGTAAAATAGAGAGGGATTGGGAGAGGAAAGTAAACATTACTGATAAAACTAACGGAGAAAAAAAACAAGAAGAAGGATGATATTTTGTTTTGGAATTTAGTCGCTATAGAGATGGCGTAATATTAATTTAAATATAAAACTTTTATCAAACTTCTATCAAGTTGGAATAGAGTTGTTATTTGATAATCTACAAGAAATAGAAAAATTTGGAACTACAACAATATGCAAACGAATATTCTGATTTGTTTATGTAAGCAATTAAAGCAACATTACATTAACATAAGATAAACATCTTCTTAATAAATTCCCCATTACTGTCGTTTCCGGATTTATCGATGGGAGATTCTTTTTCCAGTCTAAAACAAAAACAAAACAAAGTGGCGAGATAAGAATGAAGAAACAGGAAATTAAATTGAATCTATGTTATTCGTTGGACTCCTTTGCTCATTTTAATTCAAAACATTTCACATTCAAGCTCCGAGAAAAGAGAAAGTCGAATTTCTGTGCGGAAACGTCTGAACGTCTAATGTTGAAGCAAACAACATTGCAGAGTATTCACACTTCGCAAATGCCACAAGGCCACCAGAGGGCTCAGACAGTGATGTCCTCTTGTGTCGTAAGATTCTGTAATGGTTAGTTGTCTACAATACGAAAATGTTATAAAATATAATAATGTTATAAAATATAAAAATAATAACATTCCATAAAAGAAAAGAAAATGAATGAATCATAGAATAAGTAATTTATTGTGAGCAAACTAATGATGATGACTACATACGTAATATTTCACAAAGATGGCCTCCTCTGCTTCTTCAGGCGACATTATGAATTTGAATATGAAAACGGTTATTATAAAGATTTAAAGTGATTTTATAAAGTATTGTTTTTAACAAAGAAGGGATCTAATTATTAACAATGGTAAGAGCTTTCCGGAATAACTATCCTAAAGTTTCAGATTCGGCGGAACACTGTCTAAACAACAAACATAATCCTGACCCAAAATGCATTCTTTATGTCAAAAAACGAATACAACTTCCAGATTCATATTAATAAACAATTAATATGTAATAAACAATTTCGAATGTATTAATAAACAGAAAGGCTTAGAAATTAGTGAATTTATAGTAGAAAACTTTCAAAAAGTATTGTGGAGAAATTACAAGATCTAAATATTGCCATTGTTATTAATTAGATATCTTCTTTGTTAAAAACATTACTTTATAATATCACTTTAAATCTTTGTAACAACCGTTTTCATATTCAAATTCATAATATCGCCTGAAGAATCAGAGGAAGTCATCTCTGTGAAATATTGTTTATGTAGTTATGCTCATTACCTTGTTTATAAAAAAGAAAATAAAATAATGCATTCTTTATGCAATAAAAAGAAGAAATAATTATACTGCAAAAGGGACATATCTCTTGCATGGAATACTAGGATCCCTCAGAGATATTCCTCGTACTGCTCTCTTTAGTTGTTTGCTGTTACATGAAATAAGTGCAATTTGACTCTAAAGTAACAAGAGGCTTCAGTTAATCCTTCACTAATCCTTCCATGGACCAGATAATCCCAAGATCACTTCTTTTTTTTTTTAATTAAATAATATTTCAAATTACATATTTTATAATTAGACAAGGAAATTAACGTGCGTTAGTACATTTTTACAGTAAAATAAACCAAAGAACGCACATAACTAAACAAAACAAAACACAAATTCACTAATATCAAAAATAGCTCAGTGAATTTGTGTTTTGTTTTGTTATGTGCGTTCTTTGGTTTATTTTACTGTAAAAATATTTTATAATTGATACTCCAAAATAAAACTAGAATTTCGTAACTTTTTTTTTGCCTACTTTCCAATCAGTGTGTTTTCCCCCATTCCCTTATAACTTTTGAACCGCTGAATTGAAAGTTAGGTCTATCCTTTAATATGCACACCAAGTTCCAAGAAGATTTTTCCAAGACTGTGCAGTTTTATTATACATAAAAATCTGCTCTGTTATAAGAATTGTAATGAATTTTGTAAGAAACTAGCTGGCTACCGACGCTTCGCTCGGAAGCCTTGCATATCGAACGTGACATAACGCTTTATTTATTTAACAGATTACTATGGACATCGGTGAATATACGACTTCCCAGTCCTTTGTAGCCTTCTCCACACCCTTATCACTTTCAATCTTCCCCAGTTGGTAAAACATCACGTGATCATTGCAACGTATTAATTAACCGTATCGTATATTTATCACCGCGTACATTGCCTAATATAATTATCTGGTACCTCGTGAGTTAATCGTGGTCCGCGTCTGCAAAGAATCTCTTAAAGGCACTCATTAAAACAGCGCTAGCACCATCTATCCACAGTTGTGGGAATGTTGTAAATGCAGAGATTGACCACCCAACAAAGCGCGATTTAAAACTGCGATAGCGCCATCTATTGCCAGTTTGGGCTTTTCATTCAGATCTGCTGTAATGCCGTATAGACATAGCATCGTATCCCACGGGAACTATTTGATCGTCCGGGATGAAAAGTAGCCTAAATCCTTCTCCGTGTCGTAGACTACCTGCATGCGAAATTTCATTCAGATCGGTTGCGCCGTTGAGGCAAAAGGCTTGATTGAATGACAGACAAACGCGCTTATATATTTTCCCTTTTATAATTATTAAGGATAAAAAAAAAAAAAATCAAGTGCCAATGAAAGTAACCAAAAATAAATATAATTATACAAAAAAAAAAATAATAAGTTTTAATCTAAAAAAAATAAAAGTTACTTATATGGATAACATTTCTTCTTTCCTCTTCTTCTCCTTCAATTATCTTTTAATCGTTATTTGAATTTAATCATTTCTTTCCGTCATCGCTTGTACTTCAATTGACGATTAGATGCATTGATAATGTTCCTGAATCGACAGGGTGTAATCTTATATGTTTATTTTCTTTGCCAATCGCGTATTCGAGATGCAATCCAACCTTTCTGCCTATGACTCACGTTACATTAACACACATCATTCTTTTTTTCTTTTTTCTGTCACGTATTTCCGTTCGTTTTCTCGTCACTCTTAATCCCTGGCGAACAGTTGATGTCATTATCGCAATGGTGTGTAAATGCAACATGTACGATAAACGTAATTTACGACACAAACTTCCTGATTAATGAACGACAAGTTTGTACCCAATTTACGATCTCTGCCAAGGTCAGAAGAATTTGTTTTTTGGTCGGATATTAGGGAACTTTTTGTATGATACTGCAACTCTTTAAAAATTGTAGTAATTAACTTCAGTAATCACCATTTATTCAGAATCACACGTCAGACACTGAAAACTGAAACAAGATGCAGCTAACGTTGAAGCCAACATAGGAATATCCGCAAACTTACGGCAGTTCCCAAGTGTGCGCCGCGCCAGAAAACTCACCGAGACACTGCGAGGTACTTCAATTTTCAAAAAAATAATAAAAATGTTGTATTTTCTTTCAATTTCCTGACTTATTCATTCAAATGTCTTCTACGTTTGTTAAAACATAAATGCTTATTCTACATTAATAAATGTCAATGGGTGAGACCAAGTTGTTTACTAAATGAGATCCTACTACAGCTGTTTCACGCTAATATGGTGATCATCAGCTGGGAGTAGTAAACAGTAAACAACGAGGACTCGATACAGAGACTAATAGAAACAATCGTCGGAATGAAATGTGGAGCCTTCAAAGGTTAAATAAACCACAAAAAAGCTATTCTAGGATATCACTTTATAAACACTTGATGTTTCTTAATATTTACGTGCACTTTTTATTCTTTTTATTCGCTAAAAAAACATCATTGAGGCCGGCAGAATGCTGGCACAAGAATTTTCTCACCAATATTTTTTGGCGAGTTTTTTATTGTTTATTTAAGTTTTTAAGGCTCCAAAATTCATTCCGATGCCCATTTACATTTCTTGAAACTAATTATTTAATAGATGGACCTATTATTACTTCTTTTGATCGAGGGAATCCGTGAAAAATTTTACTTGCAGACATGCTAAGACGCCATTGAACCTACAAAGTTTGGGAACTTCTTGAGTTTACTCACAAAAAAAAAAAACAAAGCATAATTTTCATTTAAGTTCGTACCTCGTTACCTACTGGTCCGATAATATTTAGCAACCTCAAAAGGAATCTTTTTAAGTAACACCTAAACTTTTTTAAAAACTTTCAACTTTCAAGCAATTTTAAGCTCATCATAGATAATGAACTGAGAGTTTTTGACCCTTGGCTTTTTACCTACTGGTTGGATTGGTCCAGTAATCAATGAATTTTAATCCAGTTTTAACTAATCCATCCATTACAGTTTATCGGATTCGACAACTCAATAACAAATAAATAATGGAATATTTGTACTATCTTTATTCAGTAGATATTAGATTTTTTTTTTTATTTTCAAAACACTAAAAAAAAAAAACAAGGTAGGATAGCAATTAGTAAACCAATCACAATGCTTCGCAATGGCTTCTGAAACATATAAGAAACTATAACTGATATTGCTTTAATTTCCTTATTACTATAACTGTGATTGTTGCGATGATTGTGATTGTTGTGAGTGTTGCTGAGCTGACGGACAGACAAAGCGGCGATATAAGGTGTCTGATACGTGGTATCAGAAGCCTAAAAAATTAAAAATGTAAAATAAGAAGTCACATTTTCAGGAAAGCAGGCTTTAAGTTCTTGAACTTCTTGTTTTCTCCTCCGATTGATATGAAGGAATGTTACAAAGTTAGATTAAACCATAAATATCATCTAATCGGTATGATGTAAAAATTCTGATCCTCAGTGTTGTGGGTTCAGAAAGTCTCTTAAGATTGTGATCATTTTTAATCTCAAGATTAAAAAGGATTATCTGCATTTAGGAATTTACTAATCTTATAAACAAATTGTCGGGATTCTCAAATACAGGATTTCTGAAAATAAATTAACAGTCTGCCAAAAAAACAAAAAAAAAAAAACAAATGAAAAGCTTAAAAGATCTAGATTTAGATTTCCCTCTAAATAATCCAGGTCTTTCTTTATTAATGAACTAAAATGTCATTCATTATTTGGTGTTATTTAGTTTATCATCTAATTCCTTCGACTGAAAAAGATTTGTCCTGTTGGTGAGATCCACTGAATAAATGTATGGCAATAGAAATCGATCAAAATTCCGTTATTGTCATCAGAAACTGAGGTAAACAATATTGAAATTCAATTTGCACAGACATTCAAGGAAGAATATCAATAACAATCGGCTCCCGTTAGTCGGAAACGGACGACAAGCGCCATTTTTAAAACTTATCAATTCGATGATCTAATTTTTGCATTACGTAATATTTGACGTCCATTTTTTTTTTTTTTTCTTCTGAACAATAGTGATTGTTTTTATCTAAGACTGCACCAAGGTATGCTTCCGTATCCTGAGCCATCATAATCGGTCGTTCTGGAACGGCCGTTTCGTCCTTATGAAGACTCGTCAGTTAGATTTACCCTCGATGATACGTTCAGAAGGCAAGAAACGATAACTATCCCAACCCCGCTCCCAAAAGTGGGATCCCACAAAAGCAAACGATAATAATAAATACAATAAGCAAAAACGCTTAAATTCCTTGACCTGTCAACTGTCCAGAATCGAAAAGGAATTAAATGAAAGAATGAAAAATGCCAAAATATAATAATTCAAATGCACAGTTTGAAATTTTTTATGCTTTAAAAAAATTCATTGAGGCCTGCGCACTGCTGGCACATGAATTTTCTCACTAATCTTTCATTGGTGAGTTTTTCATTGGGTATTTTTTCCTTTGAGGCACCACTGCGCTTCCGATATATAAATGATTGCATTGATATGCCGAAGGAAAGGTTAGTGAGGTTATAATCTCTCACCATATCGCCAATGGCTCAAAAAAAAAAAAAAAATCTTTTTTTTTTTTTTCCTAGAAAATGAAAATTTTCTGTGTCTTCTATTTAAAAGATATTGTAATTTAAAAGTAAACGTAGGATTTCTTTTTCCACAACTTAAAAGAAAGTTAATTCACAATTTTGTTGTAAACACACAAAGTCAAACGTCGTCGTACAATTTCCGTTGTTAAAAATGACATTATGATTCGCGCGCAAAACTTTTATTCAAGAAGTTGGAATAAAAATAATCAAGTACAATTTCAAGTGATGAATTCCACATTGGATTCATTTAGAATGTCTAGATCCTTTCCTCCTCCCCCTACCCTCCGAATATTGCCCCATTCCAGCGAATCATATTGGGTGGAGGATGCCATGATATTCGTTCTCAACATAATCAATTCAGTGTAGATAGTCCCCCAAATTTATCCAAAATTATTAAGTTATTTTCCTGAACCGATCATTGGTCAGGCCACCTAAAATCGGAAGTGGCCTGGACCGGAAGTCTTGATTGTTTTTTCTCCTCAAATCTCTAAGTCATGGGAAGTTCAACGATATAAAACTCATAGAGCTCCGACTCCCGGTTTGGGCTTTGAAGGCGTTACATGCACACACCCAGGGGAATTCTAATAGCTCATCCTTACAGAATAGCTAAAAAAAAAGAAATGAAGCAAAGTAGACGTTAAGTTCTATCAGTAACTTATTGATTATATCTTTATTTAGGATCTATTTTTTTTTTTTTTTTTTTTAACAATGAGTTTTATTCAGAAGTGATTGTTAAAAATCGAAGTCTGTCAAGTGAAAGGTATAGAATAGCAATGGATAAAGTCCGCATTATTTAAATAATCGTCAACTTGTACAATAACTAATAAATGCTACATGTCTTACTGTTACTGTTTTCTTCAAGTTTTTGAATCCAATGCTTGAAGGAATGTCCACTGAATGCATAAGAGCAATCAATGACTTGATTTGTTGGAATATAACTAATATCTAAATAAAATCTTAAAAGTAAATATATATTTTTGAAGTGGATATATTGAAAAAGCAGGATTTTTACTCCGTTTGTCACCCGCCTCCCAAAAAAAAAACAACAACTTATTAGCTAAGCCTCCAATTTGTAAGAGAACACATACATAATCTAACATGATCCAGTGATCATGTCAATTTATAGTCAATTTATCAACTCGGCAGCTTGAAGATATAGGTTCAATCCAGGCTAAGGTATGATATTTTCCTCAGTTCGAAAGCTGGGAAAAAAATCCTGGACAATTGATCAATTATTTTGAGAGACTGAAGAGTTAACAAACATTCATTATGTTATAATTATGAGTGTATATTTTTTGTTAATTTCGCACGTAGATAATATAATACTTTCCACAGTGCATTTTTGGCGCTCAAAAGATTTCAGTCCAGTACTATTGAAAGCGTAGATTGAAACAAAGAATAGGATTAACTTTTTTCAATATCACCAATGATACTGAAAGCATCCGAGTTTATTACGCCTAATTTATACGTATTATTACTGCAGCTGTGGAAGAAGTGATAGGACCCCATCTGAATGGATCATCAAAGGCCAATCACTATTCTAGAACATCCCCGAGAGACATGAGATAGAGACGACTGACTCGTCTTCTCATCAGAGCAATTAAAACCAATTCAATTAGCTGTTGCAATATTCCGTTCGTCGATTGAAGGATCAAAACCCATCCTCTAGGCAGCGCTTACGTTAACCACATCTTGCCTGATGTCAC
Organism: Thereuonema tuberculata; assembly: GCA_023159025.1. Classification (NCBI taxonomy): domain Eukaryota; kingdom Metazoa; phylum Arthropoda; class Chilopoda; order Scutigeromorpha; family Scutigeridae; genus Thereuonema; species Thereuonema tuberculata. The sequence goes on along the minus strand of JAFIDM010000003.1, from coordinate 36,923,742 downwards.
CACAACATTTTTTAGACCAGAAATGGCTTCGTAGCTTCCAGAAAGCTTTTCACCTAAGGCTTCGAAACGTCGATGTTTCCAAACATCTCTGCAGCTCATAAAAATTGTACATAAACGAAAATGTAAAGAAGTCTTAATTGCACGAATCTTCTCAAGATACTGTCTAGAACCATCAATTTTTAAATAGCAAATACCGGAAATTAATCCCTTAATGAAATTGCATTGCATATTTTAATAATTAAAAATCAGCTAACTTTTATCGATATATTGCACTTAGAGAACGATTTCCTTGAAAGCCAACATTTCAAATATTTAACAACTCCCTTATTATGTTGATTTAATATAATGAATTAATTTCGAAACTGATAATGAAACGACATCAAAGTGAATTACTGTAAGAAAGAATGAATCTATTTGCTCAAGATATGTCGAACTCAAATATATCATTTATTTTGGAATTATTCAGTTATCATAAATATCTTTATTTTAACAATGATTTAGGCCTATATCTAAATCATGTAACTCCATAATCTTACCAAAAATATTATTTTTCGAAACAAAATCACTAATCCAAATATTATTTTCTCGAAATTGCACTCGTTGTTTTTTATTTTTGTTTGTTCCTGAAGTATATTAAATAAATGAAAAACAAATAAATATTATATTAAATGACATTTTAATGCTGACAACTACTTATCTCAACCGTTGACAAACATGGTTTCCCGAGCAAGACTTTTTCCTGTATATAAGTAAAAAAAAAATACATATCTATGTCAGTCCAATTCACTGTTCAACTTTTGATAGACATTGCTGGATTTTTCCAATGCCTTCCCCCTTTTCTTCAGCGAAATTAAGGAGGTTCTCTTGCGGTTTGGTCAATTACAAGCACATGTCCGGCCCTAACCTCTTGCCATCAAGAAAACACCACTTTCCTTACAAGCGTCTTATCAGTCCGTGACTGTTTCACAAACATCAGCAATCGTATGGGTAACAGCAGCACAGCCTCAATGGCCGCTATAAAAGCCCCTAGCACTGCTATCGACTGGTACTCGAAAAAAGAAAATGATGTAGCTGACCAAACTTTGCCTGTTATCTAACATCAGGAAAAAAAGTTGAAGATACTAAACTGAAGCCATAAGGGGTTTTTAGTTTGCAGTTTTACATATTTAGATCTTAGCGAAGACGACGGAGTTATATACTGAAGAATGGAAATACACGATAGATAATTGGTTTTTAAACTCAATTTTTATTCATTCATGAATCTACGATGCATCAGATGAACTTCCCTAGATATCCTACATCTTTTTTTTTAATCCTATCATTAAATTGACTTTGATTTGTAGGCAAAATAACTAACCAATTATTACTGGTAATTTTTTTCTATTCTAGTCTATTACTGCAGGATTGTAAAGATGTCTGCACTGAACTAAAATATCGGTTAAAGCATCTGGATTAAAGGATAGTTAACATAAAAAGTGTATAGGTCGTCTTCGATTTTTCGGTTCCATGCAGACATCTTGGTCGTAAGTCAAAAAGGCACAAAAGAAAGCAACGTACATACATACATACATACATATACTGAATGGCAATTCATTTTGAAATATATATCTTATATAAAAAGCTGAAGAGTTTGTATGTTTGAACGCGCTAATCTCAGGAACTACCAGTCCGATTTGAAAAATTCTTTTTGCGTTAGATAGCCCGTTTATTGAGGAAGGTTATAGGCTATATAATATCACGCTACGACCAATAGGAGCGGAGCAGTAAGCATCAACGGGTGCGTGGCGGCGATGGGGCGGTTTCGCCGAACGACGAGAACCGAACATTACCGAGAAGGGCCAAATTTAATGCGGGTAACACCGCGGGTCACAGCTCATATTTATATAAATACACAAGTATATATATATATATATGTAAAAAATCATAAAATGAACACGCTAATACGAGATTCCTTTTTAATAAATATGCATGTCAATTACTAAATTGAGTAAATATTTTCAAACGAACACACGTCTATTTTATAGTTAATACCAGTTACGACTGTTGCAAAGAGAACAGAGAGCGGCGAATCCCCTCCACCAACGCCATCTGGTTCTAGTTCTAGTAGACGATGCCTAACACAGTTGAGAAGGAACGAACGAGAAGTCTGGGACTACCTGTATGTAAGTATGTATCAGAGAATTTTATATAACAGAAGCTCTAATATTAGCTCGAATGTGTAATTTTCTCTAATAGTAAATTTATAGAAAATTTTATTATATAAGTAATTATTATATTCCGCTGATTATAGTATAATAAGTAATAAAATTAAAGATTTTGAAAAAGTAATGATTTTTTTCTAAAAAAAAGAATTAACGTGCCTTAAAATTAATAAAAAAAGAATAGGGAAATGATTCAGAAATAATTAATTTGTTTAACACAAAGGAAATGGTAATAGTTCTTCAATTTAGTGAAGGACGTCAGAACCCTAAGATTTGGTTTCCAAAACTTCTCGAAGGGATACTGGAATTAAGCTATTAACAAATTTGAGTAAATAACAATTCCTTCGAAAAGTAAAGTATTTTTCATTCTTTAGTTTTTGTTTGTTTTTGTTTTTTGTCTGAAAGCAAAAACAAAAAAAAAGTTCATTTTCCGTCCGTTTTCATTATTATTGACATTTTTTTTTATTATTATTTATTTAGAAGACATTTATCTTTTTTTGATCAAAATTATATAATGGTAAACGGCATTTCAAGACATCATTGTAGGAACCAAAACAGAATTTTTTTTTTTTTTCCATTTTTTTTAAAATGTGTAATGTAACTTCCATTTTTGGTTGACGCAATTTGTACAAAGCACCAATCAAGTTGATGATTCTTTAAGTGGTTGAAATATTCTAAATTACTGTGACAGTGGAAGCCTAATGCTTTCTTTCGCAGCCACTCCTTCGTTTCAACATGTATTTTCTTCCCGTGCTTCCATTTTTTTCCTCTCCCACAGAGAGGGTCTGATGGTAGATGATCACTCTATTTTTAGAAACTTCATCGTGGAGCAGTCAATTGAATAATAGGGAGGAAGGGAGAAGAGAAATAAACACTTGCAAAAAAAAAAATATTCAAGCATAAAAAAAGACACGCAAAGACAAACCACTCCTTTGTAATGAGAATAGGTTACAAGACAAACAAAAATTTCATTGAAAATGGCGGGAAATTAGTTGCACAGAAATAATAGATCTTTAATCAGCAAATCTTTTGAGAGATTTTCAAGAAACGAAAACAGATTTTCTTACAGTTATTACTACAAATTTTCAAAGAATAAAACTCTCACACACAATAGGTTTCAAACAAGCATTTAATCATTAAATTGAAAGATTATTTTTTTTAACAAGAAAATGGCTTCCATATTTTTCGAATAAAATTTGTGTTTGAAAATGATGTGTATATTTTATTTGAGTGAAGAACTAACAGACAAAAAAGTTTTGTTATTTTGTTTGTTATTACATTATTTTTCATGATATTAGAACTCTTAAGCATTATAATTTTCATTTACCCAACTTCTAAAATGATTGGATGTTTATATTAATATAAATAAGAAAATATTAGACTATTTTACTTTATATTCAAAGTATAAATATTAGTTTGTGGTTTTCTAAAAAAAATTAACTAAGATATCAAAAAAATATTAAATAAAAAAAAATATCGAAGAGTTAGTTAAATAATTTAAATGCTTTATTTATTATTATATATCTTTACTGTTTTCTATTCTGGAATGTTTATGTATATTTCAGAAGTAATAAATACTCGCTTTGATAAAGTTAGGCGGGGAAATTTCGGAAAGTTACGACATTGCTTACTTCTCTACATTTAGCACAGTTTGTTTGTCGTGTTGTTTGTTCATTGGTTTGTGCTGTAGGCATTCGGAGTCAGTTCGAGCTACTGTAACCAAAATTGACAGGCTCATTAATTACAACCTGAAAAAGGTTTCAGCCGAATTTGGTTCCGATTCGATCATATTTACTGGACCTACCCTCACAAATCGATAAATAGACATACCCTCACAAATCGATTAGTAGACCTACCCTCAGAAATCGATTAGAAGACCTACCCTCACAAATCGATTAGTAGACCTACCCTCACAAATCGATTAATAGACCTACCCTCACAAATCGATTAGTAGACCTACATATACAAAGTTCGAGTATTGTTCATTTTTTGTTTTGAGGCACCCGATGATCACGCTTCCGATGATCACGATTCAAAGAATATCGAAAAGATTTATTTTCGGTTTCGATAACAACGGACCTACCATCAAAGGCAATGCGTAAAAGCAGAGACATATAATAATGTACTTACAATGTTTTTGCATAAAAGGATGGCCGCTACATTTATCTCTTATTCACAGGGCAACGCTGGGTTCTTATCCTTTTTCATGATATAGGTATTTATAAGCATGCTATATAATGATCGCATTCAACAAAATCACAAGCCTATATCAGCAAATCATTTTTTTTTTTTTTTACGTCTTTAAAATAAACAAAAATATTTTGAAAGCACACATACAACTCACTGCTTTTCCGTAGTAAATACCGGGTGATTCATAAAGCACTGGATAGGTTACATTTTGTTTTTATTTACCCCCCCCCCCCCAGGGGCTCCTTGTGCTTGAAATAAACCAAATGGAGTCAATATTCCATTTAACTTATCCTATTCTAATCTTGCTTCCCTTTTCTTGCTCTTCCCGGTTGTGAAGGGTGCTAACTAAACCATTTTTTTTTCATAGGGGCAGAAAAAAGGATAAAATGGGGCCCCCATCATCCGTCTCAGAATCTCACGTTCGATCCGGAAATCCATGTCCTATTTTACTTTTTTTTTTTACACAAAATTTGACAGAAAAATATTTCGATGTTCGTTCTTTACAGGCCTATTTTTCCAGTACTTTATGAATCATCCTGTATATTTCATGTAGTTAAACAGAAGTCAAGTTTCCATTCAATATATATATATATACATTTTTTTTTTACTAATCAACCGTTGTTTGTTTGCTAATATCTTGATTTGTCAAAAGTTAACAGTGAAGGTAAATTAAGTTACTTTTAATTTCAAATACGCTGTATGTAATCTAATAAAACTTATTTAGCTACAATGGCCCACTTATCATGGATCTTGAATTTAATCTTCCAATATTACAAAGAACGTAAATTTCGCTTGAGTATATAAACTGTGATTAACATATTCCCCAATTAATAGATCGCTAATTCCGCGGTTTTTCGTAGGTAAATGGTAGCTAGCTACACCACGGTATACAACGTTGAGACCTGGTCGAGAAATGTACCTTTCCATTAATTCAGGGCGCAGGTGCGAGTAGAAAAACTGCATTATGGGAAATGTATTTAACAGCTCCAACAAATCGGCATTTTCTTCAAAAAAAAAGTAGTTCTGGAACCTTTCTCTGTCTCCCAGGGTTGTAAAAACAAATACAATATCTACAAAAAGTAATTAATGAAATTGTTCAAGCATTGGAATCTCAACAATGGATTTCTATCCTATTTCTCTAACATCTCGTTATCTTAAACAATGAAAGCTCATTCTTTTCTCCAAATAATCGAACACTATTAAAAATTACTCTATTAAAAATTGTCAATTGAAACCGGTTAAGATGCCATTATTTGGAGAAACCCGTCGTGAGAGTGATTTAATACAATTTACACAGTTTAAATAAATAATGCGGATATAATTTTTTTTTGGTCAGAAAATGAAAAATTTGTAGGCCTACTATTTGTATTTAGTAGATATAATTTGAAAACTAAATGTAGATTTTTTTTCCTTTTTTTTTTCGTTTTTGTCGTCTTCACAAATCTAAAGGGAAGAAAAAGTATTTTTTAAAAATTCATTTTTATGAAAGTAGGCTTTAAGATCTTTGGAATTTCTTGTTAAAATTTGGTTTCTGTTTCATTATTTTTCTTGACTATATTTTTTTTTCGATAAAAAGCAAAATTTAATGTCCATAAATAAATTCATAAAATCAAGATGAAAATCACTACTGGATATAAAAATGCCTTCGCACACTGAGCCAACATCAACCGGAATTCTGAACAGCTGTTTCATCCTTATTAGGAATCATCAGCGGAATTTACTCTTTATGTGTGGCTCAGTCTGCGCGAAAGCTAAGGTAAAAGCATTCTCGATCCCGGGATTAGGCTGCCGAGATAAAAAAAACAATCAAATAAAAAATAATCCTGTGAAATCCACAATATTAATCCCTAGTCCTTTCACTGAACAGCACTAAGGAATTTAATTATAAATAAGGAGCCAAACATCAAGGGTAAATTCTGCTGATGATTCCTAATAAGGATGAAACAGCTGTTCAGGATTCCCGTTGATGTTGGATCAGTGTGCAAAGGCATATTTACTATCCAGTTGTGTATTTTTTTTTCCTTCATATTTTCTTCCCCATTATATTTGTACTTCGTTAATGTTTGATGGAACCGTTAAAAAGGCTGTTTGTAATTATTAATTACATAAAATAACTTTTGGGGTCCATTATAGGCAGTCTTGTCATAATTCATTAATCGTGCAATTATTTTTCTTTATTACAAATCAGCTTTTCAAAGTATGTCGATTTAGATCAAAATTTTCTAAAACACGATGATCAGATATCATGCAATGATTTGATTCCAAAAACTGATAAAGAGATTAAAAGAGGCAGGAAGTGTATTAGACACAGGACATGTGAACAGACGAAAGCGAATTCTTCACAGAAGATCAGCGTGGAATTGTTATAAAAAAAAAATTCATTTCTGGAGCAGTTTTAGAGGAAGGCATGTTAGAAGTCAGTCACTGCCCTCTTGGGAATTTTTTTTTCTTAAGTTCGCACTAAGTTTGCTGCGAATATCACGAAAGTGTATTTTAAAAATTAGAAGATATACGTTTGTATAGTTTTATTACATCCATGATCGATTAAATAAGACGACCATGCTTACTTTAATTCAAATAAGGTAAGGGTAAACTGTTTTCCACAGTTTAAGTTATTCTTTTTGCCGAATCCATTTTTTGGCGTTTTTATCAACTTGAACGGCAATGAAGCAGAACTGGAATTTCACGGTTAAAACGCATGGCCTAGGTTAATCAAGCTAGGCCATCCCCTTGTCTACCCTGGTAAGTATGAGATAATCCAAGAAGAATCGATTCCAAGCGGTTATGGCAAAAAGTGATATTTTATTCCTTTTTGAATGAACTCATTATTTGATAGCGCGCGAACAAATAGAATAAAAGTAGGATTGGATATTGGGGGCCCAGCAGTAGTCCAATGGTTAGCGTTCCTGACTGTGAGGGCGAAGGTCCTCGGTTCGAATCCCTTGCAAAGCGAAAAAAAAATTAAAAAAAAGAAAATTTTATAATCTGACTTTCTCAGCAAGGGAAACTAATAATTAACAATTGCGCCGGACAGACAGACAAATAAAAGATTTTAGTAATGTAGATTCTATGGAAAACAACTTGGAAAAGTGAATAGACTCCTTTGTGTTAGCGGAACAAGCATGACTTCTACCTCCAAATACACATCATTGCTGCATTGCATGTCGGCTGTTTAAAACTTTATCCCCTTTACAGTCCTAGAAATGTGAATTCCGAAACCTATTTTCGACTTAACATCATTTTTGTAAAATCATGACTTATCGCTTTTTTACCCGCATAATAAAAATAATAGTAAAAAAATAAAAATTCATTACAGAGTCCAGGGAAAAAACGTATAATTAATTTCTTTTTATCATTGGATAATTCTGAACAGGAATTCGTAAAATAAAATATTAAAAGCTTGACTCTTAAATAAATCCATTTGTACATTCCGGAAGTTACAAACAAACAAAAAAAGAAAAGACAGAAATAAAGAATGTATTTTAATTTATTTCCACAAAGTATTGTTTTCCACATTAACCTTAATTATTCCATCTAAATTCAAAGCAAACGTGTTCTGCTTTACAAACAATCTCCCAAGTAAGGAATTCCCTGAATTCTGTCAACAATTACTGCTGCAGAGTATGATTAAATGTTCCAAATTTTTATCATTACTTTTCAAAAGCAACTAATGGTAGGAATTTCATTTCAATTCTAAGCAACATCTATACAATGAATACATTTTCATTACGAATAATTCACTGAAATGTGTGTTGTTTCCTGTTAGCTTACGAACATGTAAGTGGATTATTGATCAGCGTGACCTTTTATGAAGCTCGAATAAAGTTAGAATTTCATTGAGTACCGTAGTTGTTAGAGGGTAATTGAACGAAACATCCAATACGTCTCAACTATGAACGAGTGCCACAACTATGAAATTTCCTTCAAATGTCTAAGTAACAACAAACTTTCATAATTCAAATTCCTTTAATTATCAAATAAACGAATATTATTAATTCTATTCTCTTCTAAGATTCGAAGAGTGCAGCACACTTGTCGATGCGTAAATGACTTAAAATTTATATTAAGCCTAATTAGAATCATTGTTGTTCCGGCATGACCTAGACGTCGGTCTGCCATGAGGCAGATGTGTCGGAACCTGGGTTCGAATCCCGGCGTCGGCATGGATGTTTGAAAAATTTCCTTTCCTGTGTTTGTCTGCTTCTTCATCTTTCTCTTCCGGTTTGAAATCATTCCTTAATGATTCCTGAGGAAGGCCACGGGAAACCACCTCAGTATCTGTCCCCAGGATATTCTATGGCTGCTTCTAGGGGTTCGCCATGATGGCAACGCTAGAGTGTCGTAGAACCAAAGAACACGGGCCCTCAAAGTTTCGCAGATGCACTTCGGTGCATACAAACCAACAAAAAAAAATTACAATCATTCTAAATTTGTTTTTCGTGCACAAAAATAAACTATCCAATTTCAAAATAAAATTCTTTAAGTTATTTATTTCAGGAATACCTAAAATGAAAACATCAGCAATGAATTAAGGATTTAATATTCACTAATTAAGACAATGAGATATTAATAGAAATAGGATAGAAATCCATTGTTTAAGATTCCCATGATTTTCTATGGGAATTTTTGCTGCCCTTCTCGCGCTAATTTCCTGTCGAGAAACCATTTGGAAAAGGTTTCAAATATGAAAGTTAGATAGTCCACAGTCCTCGAATGTGCAAACCAAGTTTCAAGAAGATCCATCCAGAGATTCAGCAGTTGTTAGGAGGATAATCACATGCACACAGACTTAGTGATTTGATAAGCCTCCCTTTCTCTATTTTAAGAAAGCTAAAAATGTTGGTTAACTTTTATTACTGCCGTTTCAAACAGTAAGATCTTACAATACGTATTTTTAATACGTTTTAGCATTAATAAACAATTATTGGTAAATCTATATTAGTATTATAAAGCCGAAGAGTTTGTATGTTTGAACGAGCTAATCTCAGGAACTACCAGTCCGATTTGAAAAATTATTTTTGCACCTTAGATAGCCCGTTTATTAAGGAAAGTTATAGGCTAAACATCAAGCTACGACCAATAGGATCGGAGCAGTAAACATAAACGTCAACCAATCTGGCAAACTGTCGGGTGCGGCGGCGGGCGCTGGGTCGGGGGTGGGTTGGTCGCACAATTGGTCCTTTTATATTTCCACATAATTTCCAGATGGCATTTATAGTTAATGAGATGCACTTAGTTATTTACTCATAATGTGTATGAAACAGATATCTATAATCACAATTTAACGCGATTGAAACCGCGGGTCACAGCTAGTATGATAAAAATATTGAAATACTGTACTTCATTTACCCTTTTGGCGTTAAAGTCTTACCTAAAGATAAATAAAAATTGCCCGCAACACTTAGCATTTACAAATTAGAATTTGACTTTAAAATGCCCATACCCTACAAAAGTTCCTAAAAGTCAGGGTTTTCAAACTGGGGGTCGCGAAATAATCAATTATGGATAGCAACGAACAAAAACAATTAATGAAAACATACATATCAAATACATTATGTACTTTAGTGAATAAATAAATGAACGTAATAATTCACACGAAGTTTATGTCGTGTAGTCATAACGCGGTTCCCGTCGCAATTAATAACGTTTGAAAAATAAATAAATAAATAAATAAATAAATAAATAAATAAAGCTTAATCCGTGTTCCAAACACTATAAAAATCGTAGTATCGATTGAGTATCCAGTCGACCTCTACCTGAAATCTCTGAAAACAAATTACATAAACGCTATAATGGATGGAAAACCTACGAAACTGATAATGGAAACTATTTTTAGATCTTAAATCATTATTCAACTTCTCTAATGAAGGCAACCAGAAAACCCACGGTCTTTAATTCTATAGGTGTTTCCTGATAGGAAACCCTACATAATAATAACTGAGAATTCAAGAAGATTAAGTAAAATTAAACAGGAAAAAAAATTGCATTGAATTCTTCGTATTTTTTTTTATTTTCGAAAAGCTTATTTTTTAAAAAAATTAAAAATAAAAATAACTTTGGCCTCTCTCACTTTTTTTATTTTTTTTTTTTTGAAAATAATTTCAGGTTTTAAAAGACATTTTATAATACCTTACAGGTTAAAATCTCGACAAAAGTTAATTGATAATAATATAAAAAAACGAAATTCGAACAAAAAAAAAAAAAACTAATAATACTATAAAAAAAACTTTATACTGGAAAGTAAAATTTTACGGCGCTTCTAAATTAATATCTTTTGTTCTGACGATGAATTTTCATAAAAAAAAAAAAATTCCATCTCATTTCTTTTAACAAGCTTTTTTTTTTTATCTTTAAAAATCTCATTTACTGTTTCTTATTTAAAAAAGATCCTCTTCATTTTTTTAATAGAAATTGCAAGGCTTAATTGGGACCACTTGAGGGTAGGCAGGGCTTCTTAGTTACAAAATATCCCACCAGGCTACTGCTTGGCTTGTCGGATAAACAAAGCCATGTGCTTTGTTTTAACCCGTATAGATATAAGGGAAATATTACATTAAAGAAGGATATTCGAAGCGTTTTTACAGAATTATTACAATAAAGAACTGCACAGTACTGAACCATTCCGTCTTGAAATATCAAAAATCGACGATTTTTTGAGTAATTCACACTAAGTTATGTGTTTGTTTATCCCACAAGATCTCGCAGCATATGCTTACACGTCATACGTGACGTCGGTAGAGGTGTAAACCTCAAGTGGTCCATTGATAGAGCCACAGTAGCCTGAAAATAAAGAGTTGTTTGTTGTTGTTTTTTTGGTTTTTTTTTTTTTTTTTTTTATTAAACCATGTCTCATTTGAGTTTTAAGATAATGATTCTAACCACGGATATCAAAATAAATAAATTACATAATTTTACTACGAATCTTTGGCCACTGTGTATTTTTTAGCTTGTTTTCGTTGTACAACGAAACTGATGATTACAAAGTGACTAATGAGACTTACTATGAATTTTTACTTGATGAATTGAATTAGGATTTCCTTCACGAAACTGATTCGAGAATGTGGACGAACCTAGGGAAATTATGTTATGTAGATAATCAAACAGGCATTCGCAGCAGCAGCGTACAGTGGTGGAAGCAATGAAGTTCAGCAAGGAACTAAATCAGAAGGAACTAGAAAAAGCGCAGTATGAAATGAACTTACAAGGGCGATGACAACTTTGTTATCTACTTATGGGAAGGAATGGAGAGGGCGCTGCTGTGCAAGGCAGGCAACAGAGCTGAGAGATTTTCTAACTCAGTCCGAGAAGTGGAAGTACTCGTATAATTGTGCTTAGTGATATATTCGATTGCACTAATACGTGGCCAAAAAAAAAAGCGAATAAATGTGCCAGGTCGAGACACTCAAATCTTACTAAAAGTGAATCCTTTTAACAGTATTTCGTTAAACAAGAATTCGTTAGAAATAGTCCAAATCAGATTCTTGTAAGGTTCAAAAAACTACAAATAAATTAATAAAAATTTAACGTGTGCAATAAGCAGAACTTAAAGGTTAAAATCGATGGAGAGACACAGATTACGTTTGAGGAAGGACACCGTAATGCTGTCCGAAACTAGTCTAAGTTTTTATTCTCATTTTTTAATCATGTGTTGTCTCCATCGATTTTAACTTTTAAGCTACAAATAAAGTTTGTTAATTAAACTATCAAATTATTACAGAAATATTTTTTTCTGGCATATCCCATTCACGATTTTTATTTTCACCACTGAATTTATAACATGGGAAAAAATTCTTTCAGTTGATTTACAATCTATAACTACTAGCTTCAAGATTTTTCATGGAAATGACAACAATTTGAGTGAAATGTTTTTTTTACTTCATTATTTCAAAGATAATCCAGCTATGACAATAATATATTCTCGAAAACCAAATTATATATTTTATATTAGTTATTGTTGATTACTGTTTGTGGTAGAATTGATAGAAAAAAAGATGTAGCCTACCATCAATAATTAAGGATTGAAATCAGCGAACATGTGTACTAACATCTGCAAAACAGTTTCTTAGATATTCTCAAATTTATCCTTTTTCTTTCTTTCTTTCTTTCTTTCCTTCTTTCTTTCCTTCTTTCTTTCTTTCTTTTTCTGTACCGTTTCGTCTTGACTGATGTAAACTTAGTCAACATTATCAGAATGTTAATCTAAATAATATCATATACCCTTCTGCCATCCACAAGTCGAAAAAATTGCTGTAGTTTCGCAATGGAACTACTTTTTCGTGGTCGTTTTACATAAGCACGGAATTTTGAAAGAAATTTTGAAAGAAAAATCCAACAAAGCAGAGCTTGTCAACTGGTGTTCCGTGAGGATTACTTTGGTGCGCTGTGAGAAAAGTTTGAGAATGCATTTGTAATTAACATTTAGCATCCCACTAATCAAATGCTCGTATCTGAATAAAATCTAGACGTCAAATAACCTGCGCAAACAGAAATATGAACTACATTCTGATTCGTTCTAATAGTTTAGGATAATTAAAGTATTCATTCGCATTGAAATCGGCTTAAAAATATAAGCGTGATATTCAGTGTCCTACAATTGTTTAAAAATAGATTGTTATATTCATTGGCGATCATAGATGCTTTTCAAAGAATTCTATTATAGCAATAAAAGCATTGCAAAAGCTTAGTGGGATTTTAAGAATAAGGACTGGTGTATGGCGAGATTTCTTCAAATATAAAAGCGCGCCGTCAAGCAAAATAAGGTTGGGAAGCATTGCAATAATGTATTATTTCATTGTAGGAAATTTTTGAGAAAACTGATGAAACAAATGTAAAAAAAGCAGACAGAGGGATAAACAATAAAACTTAGTATTTTCGGAATTAACAGAAGCTATTGAATTACTAGTTCCGACAACCCTGAAATATTAAGACTCTCAGATGTGGAAGGAATTCTAACAAAAACATTAGTCTCAATGGAGTTTCCTATGAATCTCGACGTTTCGTTTGGTAAAACAGTCAGTTCTTGGCAAAGAGACAAACCTCCAACTGAATGTAAGAGAGAGCAGTTAGCCCTGGTCGAAACCCGAGAACCAATTTCCCTGTACTTGAGCTCTGGTGAATCCTGATCATTTCCACTCGTTCATCTCCTTGAGATCACTGCTCTCCATCACTGACATCCTTCAAACAACGACATTTCTTACTTCCCTTTGTTGTTTTTTATTTAAGCTGAATCTGAGTTCAGTTTTGCTAAAAAATAATCATGTCACATTTCACTTTTGAAATACTGCAAATTTTTTTCAAGCAAATTCCGTCATTATTTAAATTTTGAGCTTTTGTATGAAAAAAAAAATCCATTCGTTAGTTGTTCCTGTTTACTTCTATTTTTATTTTTAGTCTCTTTTCCAATAAAATGAGTGGGTGTGAGTTGCCCTATTAACTTTTTAACCACGGCTCTTCTTGAAGTGCCGTAGAGCAGCAGTCACCTGACCTTTTGATTATTTTCTGATACTCCTTCATCAGTTTGTGCCCCAACTTCCGGTACATGACTTCACGATTGACAGTCGAGAAGATATAAAATATATTCTTCGTTCACTTATGGCGGTGTGCACCAAACTTCAGTTAACTTGAAGGACTGCTATTTGGACGGAGCTAAAATTAGTGGGGGGTGCTGCTCCACAAAAATTTTAGCCTTTGTTTTAAAATTGTGTGAAAGGAAACAAACATGTATAAAAAGAAATTTATCAAGTTTTTGAATAAATTTTCTTTTTATACATGTTTCCTTTCACACAATTTTAAAACAAAGGCTAAAGTTTTTGTGGAGCAGCACCCCCCACTAATTTTAGCTCCGTCCAAATAGCAGTCCTTCAAGTTAACTGAAGTTTGGTGCACACCGCCATTAGTTTGTGAATTCAATGATTTTTTTTTTCTTTAATCCAAGATTTTTTTGACAGAATTACTGTTCATGTCTAACTTCTCAAGATTCTAAATTGAGAATTTCTGTCGTCAAGTCAAAATTTTAATAGTCGCAGTTACTGACAGTCTTATTATCTGCCTCATCTTTTAGTGGCAGCCAAGTTACTGGAGTGATATCACATATCCTTCCGCCATAGTTTAATTTTGCTATGATTTTCTGTTCTACAATTGGCAGAGGACAAAGTCATACTTTTATTACGTTAAAAATAAATATTATCATTATTTAAGGAGCAATTCAAGAAATGAAAAATTTACATAACATAAATCTATATAAAATAGCTCGTTCCTGGATTGGAAATTAGAACTACTTTTTCTATACCTTTTTCGTTAAGAATAATTTCCCCACATAAAAAAATTAATGAAGAACAGTAATGACATCGTAATGACAAAGACTAAATGACTACATAAATTATTGATATGTAATAGTTATTAATTATTACAATATTTAACGCCTAAAATCTAACGCTAGTTTCAGATTATCGTTATTTAATATACTGTAGATAAAAACCAAAAATGTATAAAGAATCAAAAAGGATAATTCCCTTCTTTTTTATTTGTGTTTTCACAGTGCTTTATAAAGGTGTCAAAACTGTTTTCAAAACTCTTCTATTTTAGACGCTGTTATTTCGTTGAGAAAAGCTCCAATCTAATATTTTTTTCATGATTTGGTGACGCCAAAGATAGAGCTTTTTTTTCTCCTTCTTTTTCAGAGTCGCAGCCGATGCCCATTTATTTTCCTATTCAATCGCTCTCCCATAAATAACAAGGTTTGAACCAATCAATATGATGTGGTTGGTAACCTCGTGATCGTAAGGAGTTAACATGCGTCAACAAGGAGAATGGATCGACAACGATTCGCCCATTCAAAAAAAACAACATAGAAACGCAATGTATTTGGTAGTTTCATAGTAAGAGGCTCACATTTTTTTATTTGTTTGCTTCCTAAAAAATCAACACAGAAAATTTGCTTTTAAAAAAAAAACAAAAGAATAATTAAGATTTTTTTAAGAATTTATAAAATAAACATGGTAATTAATGCTTTTAGACAGTGGTCAAAAGCAAAGCGGCCCCATAATATGCACAATTTTATAAACAAAAGTTTATCGGAAGCGACCACTTTTGGTCCCCAACTTCCGGTCAGGGAGTGGTCCTAGAGATCTGATTTTTTGGACGTGGTCACCTACTTTTCGATGCTCAACACAATGGTGAAGGTTTCATTCTAATATCTAACCGTTTGGCCACAATAGTGTGACATCCTATGTTTTACAGGCAAGGGGCCGCTAAAAAATTAATTGAAAACGCCTTGGGGGGTCAGGGAGTGATCCTACAGGTCTAATTTTTTGGACGTGGTCACCTACTTTTTGATGCTCAACACAATGGTGAAGGTTTCATTCTAATATCTCTAACCGTTTGGCCACTACAGACTGTGACATCCACCAAACATAAAAGCAAGAGCGGTTCCCTATGTTTTACAGGCAAGCTGTAACCTCGGGGCCGCTAATAATAAAAAAATAAAATCAGATCATGACTTCATCGTTTCTGAAATAAGTTTTAAAAATAAGTTTTCATGGCTGATGATCGCCAAAGAGCGTGAAACAGCTGTTCCAGGATGTCACTTGGTAAACAATTTCGTCTCACCCAAGCGCAGATTGAACTTTTTTGTGGTTTAAAAAAAAAATTCATTGAGGCCGGCGGACTGCTGGCACATGAATTTTCTCACTAATATTTCATTAGTGAGTTTTTTATTGTTTATTCTTGCTTTTGAGGCACCACTGCGATTCCGACGAAGTTGTAAAAGATTCGATTTTTTTGAAAAATATCCATTTTTCTGTTGTAGCGAATCCGGGCGCAAAGCGAAATTACACGATTCATTTTAAAATTTTTCGGAGAGTACAAAGATTCTGTGATCCGGAAGTTAATGTTTATTTGACAAAACAAAAAAGAAAAACCTGGCAAAAATGGCGAAAACAAAACAAAATAAAACAAGGTAAAAAAAACTTATAGTACGCTATACACAAAACTAAGGACTCTGAATAGGTTTCATTTTGAGTCACTTCCCTGAGACAGGAAATGACCGCAGACCGCAACTGTATTTTTTCCGATCCCTACAGCTTATAAGGATTCCACTATAAGGAATAATTCATATCTGTCCGACTTGTTGTTTGGGTTGTAGAGAGACGGTCAGACAGATGGACAGAATGAACGTAAGAGCTCTTTTTTGTTACTCCTCATATAACAGAAATAAATGAATTATATTTACTGATTATGTACTTAAGTCACAAAATGCTAACTTTACAGTTTGTAAAAGACTTGAAATATTAAATTTGATGTTTTTTGTTTCTAATAGAAATTTCACTGTTGAATTTTTGAAAATTTCCATTTTAGATGATATCCAGTGTAAATAGCGTAGAAGACTACTTGCATTGTTTCGGTATTTGTTTAGTAACTTTGTAGTGTTTCCAAGAATCGTCCTTTTACTCCCAATCTGATTTGTGATAAAACAGATAAAAGATCTCGAGGTTCACTGAAATATTTGGATCATTGTTAAGTAACAGATCACTAAGATCGCCCATTGTTGTGTGGAAAACATAGCTCAGAAGAACAAAATGAACAACATTACATATTTGAACTAACGGATCTCAAGCTGAGATCGGGTAACGGATTAAATGTTACAGGATACAACTGCACAAAATTTCTTCTCTTCCGGAAAGGTAACGTTGACATCTAATATTCGTTTTTGTTTACAAGTTATCATTTACTGAACGTAAACATTACGAGTTGTCAATCGAGTTCCTATACTTTAAATTGCTATCTTTTAAAAAAAAAAAATAATATTTCAATATATCCAGAACATTGCTACTTTCGTTTAATTTGGTTTGTGTTTTCGTAAATTAAAAAGACAGAAGTCTTGTGGTATGCGCTTTAGTTCATTTCTAAATTAATTACTTAAATTCGCATAGAGTGTCGCTAATGGCACTAGGGTAAACCAAGATTGTATTGTACTAGGCCATATTCCGTGTTCAGATTGTTCGTTATAGATATTTGAAGAAGAGATTTATTTAGATGGACGTTGGTTGATATAGATGTTAAATGAAGATCATAGCTTATATACGATACTCCTGGCGACGAATTGATTGTGACTATTCTTTCAAGATAACCAAATTCTGATGACTTGTGAATCTAGACAAATTTTCCTCTTTGGCGGAGACTTCAGACAAATTTTACCTGTAGTCAAGAATGGCCGAGATTACGACATTATTAACAGTTCTTTGAAAAGATCTCATCCTTTCTCTCGTTGTCCATTTCGATACTAATTGATTATCGACGATAAAACGATGGTTTATATGAGATAATCCAAGAATAATCGATTCCAATGAAAGGGGTTAAAGCAACATTTTGAAGTTTTGAAGACTCTTTTCAAGTCATCTCTTTTTCAAGCATAATAAAATTGGAATAAGTACAACAAAACAAAATAGTTGGAAGCTTAAACAAATTTCAAAAACACGTGAATCAAAAAGTTTAGTTGTTTTTACAAAAATATATTAATAAGGTACAATTCAATTATTAAAAGTAATAATAAGAAGAAAACAAAATTTAAGATAATCCAACAAAACTCGATTCCAAAGAAAGCAGTTAACGCAACATTTTGAAGTTCAGTAATGCTCATTTTGAATTTGTCGACTTCCTCGTGACAATAAAAAATGAAAAACCGTTTTCCATTGTTGCACTAACATTGGGGCACAACAACAGCACAACAATTGCGGAGATATAAGTCAAAAACCAAATGAAAAGAGTTGTAGTCCCTATGACCTAATGGATAACACATCCGACTTCGGATCAGAAGGTTGCAGGTTCAATTCCCGTCGCGGAAATTTCATTGTAAAAATTATTTCTATTTTCCATTCGCACAGAAAATTGCGCCGGACAGACAGACAGAGAAATAAAAGATTTTAGTAATATAGATTGTATTTAGATCTTGGGATAAATAGACCGTGTTCTTGTAAAAACAGAAATCTGGTCTTTGAATTGGTTTTTAAGGAATTCAAAGACTAGAATTCTGTTTCTACAAGGATATGTATACACAAACAATTCCTAACATTTACATTGCAATTGAAGATACACGTACAAAGCAGTGTATTCATAAAAGAAAAATGAAAATCTTATTTTCATGGAATTTAAAAATGTAATCCTATTTTTTTTTACAACCAAAGCTGTAAGAATCTCATTAAGTGAAAGAGATGACTTGATGCATTACGTGCACAGAATTTAACTCTATACGTCTAAATAGGCCTAACTACAAAAAAAAAATAGTGTGTTTATGTCTTGAAGATTACTGATGTCTCATTTATAGTTTACCTCTACATTCGAAATGATTAGTATTTCATTGATCTTTTGTTTTTAGCTGCTAAAAACCCTTTCTCCACTTTTTCCAAGCTCCTTTTAATCAATACGCTTTGGGTCTTGCTTCTTCTTCTTGTCTATTGTGGCTGTCAGTGTGCTGTCATTGTAGCGTCTACCCCTTTCATTATTGAGTTCAAATCATTTACTAATGATGAGAGTTCCTTTTCCATTACAGTCGCTTCAAGAGGTTCCTTGATTTTATCTCGCGAATTCTAAATCAGCCCAAGATGCGGATTTCACTGATCAGAATGCAACAGCCCTCTTGAGTGTCACATTCATTAAATGCAGGAACGTGATGAACCTACCAATTGCAGGTTTTCTCTTACCTTTTCAACTGTATTTCTTAATTACATTTAACCTTCTTTGAATTAAGCTATTTTTAAAGACGTAATGCAATTAAAAACTACTTTACAACTGTACTTTCCAAGAATTAGAACAGGAAATTCGAATTTTTAAATTGTTGACGAGATTAAAGGAAAAATAAAATGTAAATACTATTAACAGTTAACTCTAAAACTTTCTAACCTTTTCCTAAAAGCATTTAATGATAAAAATTTAAATAAAAAAAAAGAAAAAGAAAAGCCTTCATTTCTTTTGTTATCCATGATTAAATCAGTTTTAATTTCAAGCGAACAAAATTCATTTTTACCAAAACTTTACTTTATTCATAACGATATTGAACTTCAGGCATTTTCCAATCAAACCATCAACTTGTTATTCTGTGGCTGTAAACGTTAGCTAGTTAGTTATTTAATTAGTTGTTGTTTGCATTGAGGTTCGGTTGTCATGTAGGTTTCGTGATGGTGGTGGATCCGCATTGGGCAGGTTTTCTCGGGGTTCTCCCGTTTCCCCTGCACTTATCCCACCTTTCTTTCTCAGTCTTTCTCTCCGTCTGTCCTTATTTCCGTGGGATAGCACAATAGACCAATGGTCGCGGTGCTCGGCTTCCTTACCACCCAAACTCACTACATTACATTACTGTTTGCATTATTCTCCATTAATTCTCCTTTATCTGTTCGTCTAAAATTGTAAATCAATGCTTCTAACGGAATGTCCATCACTTTCAGACCGTTGACACTTCGTGAAGTGGGACTGGATTGTAACTGGCATTTAGTCTTTAAAGATTTACACACTTCATCTCAAAGGGTTTCCAAATGTAAAAAGTCTCAAGTTTTACATTTAGAAACCCTTTGAGATGAAAACTAGATAACACCACTCAATGTCAACTCTATCCCATTCGTTGTTGTGTACACCGCCATGTTTTCTCGAGCAGCATTATGGGTAGGGTGTGCTATTGGTTAATTTGTTCACACTTCAAATCTCATTGGTAAAAAGAAAAAAAAGAAATCAATTTAATGATTTAATCAAGAATTTTTTTAAGTATAATTATGTATACTTAGACCTCTCATACTTCTTATAACGTGTTTATGGACACCAGCCCTCTATTATATTTAATAAAAAAAGACGGTCCTAAAACGACCGTAATTCTAAATTACTGGAATCTTAAAGACCTATTAACGATCAAATCTTCAAGACTGAGAAAGAATGGAAACGAAATAATCCACACCCAAGATTTTTGTCAAAATTTGTTAATGGGGTAAAAAACAAATGGTCTTGGAATGGACTTCCAACAGCAATCTTATTATAATTTCTTCAATTCGCAATGCCTGATTGTAACCACCTTAACTAGTTAGTGCATTATTTTAGTTAAAACTGTCATCACTAAGTTTCGCATTCGTGTGTACTTTATAATAAACCAAATTCGGGAAATCGAATTTTCATTAATTCGACCTTTGTTTTTATAGTTCTGTGATTATTATATCCTAAAGCAGAACCTCAGTAATCCGAATTAAGCTAATCCGGCTACGAACATGTAACAATAATTAGACCTCCCTAAGTCAAGAGCACTCTTTAATTGTGAGATAGTAACGGTTACAAAAAAAACAATGCTGTAAAAATTGGCAAACCACACGCTGTAACATCCGTCATCGAGGGGTTTCCGGTTGAATTTAAGTTTTAAAAAAAATGCAAATCCTCTATTTAACTCTAAACAACTCATTTCGGATTTAAATACTGAATTCTTACCTCTCTTTCGTTATTCCCGAATGAAATGCCCAAATTGGGCATGGCCCGAAGAATGGCCACCAAGGACTGGATGGTATTACTGTAAACCACGGGCCTGTACTGCTTGAAGTCCTCGGAGGTAAAACCACTCTCATGGATAATTCTAGAAAGAAAAGAAATAAGCAATATTAATTATTTGAATTTTATTTGGATAAATTATTATGGGTTTTAATTTAAAAAAAAAACAGCAAAATATACTATAAATTAGAACAACTGAAATATATGTACACGTGCGTTACAAACTGTTACACTGTTTATTGAAAATCTGATAAGACTTTTAATTCAGGATTATTATTCGTCTTCAACCAAGGTTATTCAATGAGGCAATGGTTTAAAAATCCAATGTGGAACGAGTGCATAGTTTCCCAAATGCAGAAATTGAAAACAATCCCATTTACGAATAAGGTACCTTTCTGTGCGTGGTAACTATGTTGATTGTCTTTGACAATTTTCATTGAAATAAGAAAATTAAAATATTTGTTATATCCGTTACTCATAAGAAAAACTACATAAATTACACATTTCCTTTGTAAAATCTTTTGAATATTAAAATATCAAATACAAAACAAAAACAAAAAGGTTCGAAAGAACTTGTGTTTATCTTCTTAAGTGTTATTTCTTAAAATTTCTCTATTTTTTTAAAGTCGTCAAATGTCAAAAACGAAAAGCCTATAATTCGAATGTTTTTTTCTCTGGGAATTGTCCACTTTAAGATCATTTCTCGGCAAGGACTCAATTGAACAGAGATTCCAAATATAAAAGTTAGATAGTCTCTAGTCCTCAAATAAGCCTACCAAGTTACAAGAAGAACCAATCAGCGGATTCCAACATAATTAGGGTTACACACAAACATACTGATTGATTTGATGTTGCTCTGTTGGATGATTGGCTAAAATAATATTATGATTCTCGTTCTGATAATAAATAAACAGTAAAACTGAAACTTTTTTTTTTATTGCACATTCACAATCTCAATGCTGTTACGTTTAAAACCATGTAGACCCAAAAAATTTATAGAATAACTTTTCCTATTTATTTCCCATGAAAATCAAGATTCACTGCATGTGCGCTCCTTTTGAACCACCAGATGGGTCTTCTTCAAACTTAGTATTCCTATTTATGAATTATTACATATCTGGAATTTTGTGTCTAAGGGTTCTTGATGCAATTTAGCGTGTGAAAATGACAAAAACTTATGTACAAAGAAATGAAGCAATAATGTTATCTAATGCTCAATTTTTTTTTCTTGCTTATCCATGAATTCCGCTTGCGTTGTTACGATTAAAAGTAACCGACTTTAACAGCTAAAATACTTCCCATTTAATTAAAACAAAAATTTCCAGAAAGCTGCTGTTTACAAAAAAAATCGACTTTTCTTTTTTGTAATTTTCTCTACTTTAAAAAAAAACAAAACAAAAAAAAACCAACTCTATCCATAGTTTTATAAAACCAAAAGACTCTCTTATAAGTCGCAGCCTATCAAACGCTTGCGCTATTAAAAGTAACAACTATTGATTAGCGCGCAAAACTTGTTTATTCAAGCCGTTGTAATTCAGGTCAAGTTCAATTCCAAACGATGTCCGCACTTTAGAACGTCGAGACCCTTATTTTGCACCATTCGAGCGACTCTGAATAAATGGCCAGTGAGCATCTTGAACCGGAAGTGGCTACAATGGTAGAAGTATTGCGTTCGTTCTCGAAATAATCAATTCAGTAAAGTTAGACCCAATATTTTATTCAATTACCACTACTTTCGTAAACAGGTTAGTGGATACCTAAATGAACTGGACCGGAAGTCAGATTTCATCCCATGGGGAGTCCAACGAAGTACGACTCATGGTGCTCCAACTCCCGATTTGTGACTGTGGAAGGAGTTACACACAGAAAAATAAGAAAAGAAATTGGATAAAGAAATTTATGGACAATATTTTAAGAAATCAGGCTTCAGTCCTTTCACGAACTTCTTGTTCTTTCTGAAGTTTCATTGAAAACTTTCATCTGAAGTTCAACAAAACTTCATTCCAGATTTAAAAAGAAAAAGCAATAATTAAATGAAAACGGATTTTAAAACTTCGAATGAAAAGTGACTTTTCTACAACTTGGCTTTAATTTGACATTAAACTCAAAAAAAAAAAAAAGCAAGAAAGAAAGAATCGTTAACTTCTAATCAGATTAGCAGTTGGAAGTACCCAAAAAAGAAAGAAAGGAAAAAAAGAAAGCGATGCTACGAAGGGATTAAGAACCACTTTGGCAACTCTTCTTTATAGTAATGAATGTCCTTAATCAGCCGTCGGAGCGAATTAAGGGTTGATTAACGGGTAAAGATTAGCCATTCAGGCCCTCACTGCAGACAATCTCAATGTCATGTTGGCTTGTCATTGATTTCTGGTGGAAGGGAGAGTTGACTGAAGTTGTAAATTAAAGATAAATAAATATTAAAGACGTAGCAGATTAGATAAAGACTTTATGGGGTTTGGGCAGCATTAGGCTTGTAATGGAAAGTTCGGGAAAACCGTAAACAAAAAACACAAACACAAACTCCTCCAGTCAAAATTTATTTCGTAAGACAGTTTTGATGACTCTGTAATATAAACAACATGAGAGCTTGTATAAAGTTACACATTAATTGTAATTTATAATGTTTCCTCCCAGAAATTAAATATTATTGATAAAAATTTAAGTCGTTATTTTCACTTGAATGACACTAGATCGGGTTTTATTCGAAGGCATTTTTTAAAAAACAAATAATCGAATAACAACGAAAATTTCAAAAACTAAACCCTTTTGTGATTTGTTCCCTTAAATATCTAATAGAAATCCCTTTTTTTTAACTATAATTTTACTTTGGAATTTTAGATCTGAAATTAAAACTTGAAAATAGAGGTTTTTCTTCGTGAACTGTTTGCCTCCTGTTGGCTTTCCATAGAATGGACTGAAACAACGCCATCTTGAAAACTGTTTTCAAGATGGCGTTGACTGAAATAGCTGACAAATGTAAAAAGATATTGTGCCTTCAAAGTAAGTAAATAAATAAAGTAATAATGAATGTGAATTATATTAAGTAACATGTATCGTTTAATAGATTTAATTCTACTAATTTTAAATTTTGCTAATTTAGTAACTCACTAATTTCGCCATTCAAGTAGTAAACATAAACTTACATTATAACCAAAATTCATCATGAATAAATATAGTGAGTAATGGAGAGTTTGTGATAAATAATAAAGTAGTTTAATAATATACTTATATGCTTTTGTATGCATTATGATTTCATTAATTAATAAATTAATAGTTTACTAATTCCCTGGTCTGTTGTATTTTCTTATCTCTAGCGAGGCTTACAATTATTTGGAAAGCTTATATGCTTATTTGAAACACGTATTTGTGTTTATGTATTATCCCTAAACATCTTAATGACTGATTAATCAGAAAAATCTTTATATATGCTAATCAAACAGTTATGATCGAATCGATTTTAGTTAAACCAATATCGTTATAGCTGGAGAGAAGAAATGTTAACAGTGCTCTACGTTCTATCACTTATCAAAATTAAGTTTAATGGTCCTCACACAACTGAGTGAGAATCCTCTAATTTTTATTATTAATAATTACAAGTAAATTGTTGGTGTAAAGCATTTGATTCAAAAATTTTCTTTCTGATCTTATATTTGTATAGTTTCTTTATAGTTTCCTTCAGAAAGATGCTTTCTAAAATTCAATCAGTAGAAATACGAGATCGTTCGACCTAGAATTTCTTTTTTTTTAATATTTTCATTAATGTATTTATTTTATTAATTATAACTGCATCACTATCAGCTGATGGAAAAAAAATCATCTCATTCAATCAATATTAAGAAATTACTCTCTGTTGTAAATGTTTTGTTACTTTTCTTAGATAATAAATCAGTGAAATATGTAACAACTCTTTTCTTTAGATTTTACGTTTCGTGAATTGAGTTTTTCAATAATCAAACTTAAAATTTTAATGAAATTTGAAATGGGAAGAAAAACAAAATAAACATTTCACACTTATATACGGTTAACATTCGAAACTAATAATAAAATGATGACATTGGAATGAAATGATGACAGGTGTTTGAAAAGCTCAAAATGTCTCTTTTCACTTATGTTTGGTTTTCTCTCACTACTTTCTCTAATTTCTAACAAAAGAATACCAAAGCTTTTAAAATTAGGGGAAGATTATGAGCAACTGATTGTCTGACAGTATCTACCATCTTTATCTATCGCTAACGTCTCAAGACTACTGCTCTAAGAGTGTTTCATTTGGCATTTTTTCTTCTTTTACAATTTCTTATTTTCATGTTTTTTTTCATTGATAAAAATACAGCTCAAAATTATGTTAAAATTCAATCAATATCTTGACGAAAATTTTAGTCGAAAACTTACTTATGTAATACAGATAAATGTTATTTAGTTGCAGATTTTAATGACTACGTTTTAAAATAAGTGTGTAAATACATAATTCCTAAATCTATATTCTTCGTTCAATTATCATACACACAAAATACCTAAAACGTCTTCTTAACTCACAACACAACGATATTTCGTTTCTTTAAGCAGAAGCCTTCTTCAGGTTGAGTACCTGAGTACAAGGAATCTCTTTCTTCTTCCTCAACTGAATTCGTTATGATATAATAAAATTGTAAACATTTTTTGAAACTTAGCAAGTTTTCTGTTAAAGAAAATGAGATATATTGTTGTGATTAAAGAAGACATTTTAGGAATATTGTGTATCTCATATGTAAATACCTACTTATTGGGTTAAATACATTAAATACAATAGGTTAAAAAAAACCTATAAAAATATACGATAAGCAGTAGTATGTAAATACAAAATTGAACATGAGCCATCATTGTTTAGTTAGAATTAAATGCATCTCGTACTGAAACCATCTTTGTTTACCATTCCTACATTGGCAAATTGAATGCCGAATTAAACAATCATCACCAAGACTTTGTGTTACCCTCTATTATTGGAATTTGTAATTACTTTACTAGAAACTTCCGTTTAACTGCCATTTTTTTGCATTGTAATTTCAAGAGTGTTCTTTGTCTCTGGAATCATTCCTAAAGTTTGAAAATAGGTTCTTTTTCCTAATAACAGAAGATTTGAGGTACATATTTCTATTTGATATTATCATAATGGCATATTGAATTAAGAATTACTTTCTATAATTAATCTGCACAGTATTTGTTTTGTAATTTGAAAAAATATTGCTTTTAAAATTAATTATTTTGACTTTAATTCATGCTTTCACTTTGTTTTTTTTTTTCATTAGTTGAAACAAGTGTGATGCTCCCTATAAATCTGCTGTTGCTCCATACAATTTTCTTGATTTTCATTGTTTTCTGTAAGTAATTTTTTTTTACTTCTTTATTTCATTTAAATTGTTTATGTTACATAACAAGTAATTAATAAATAACTCGCATATTATTCATCATTTTTTTTCCTAAGAACAGTTTCTGGTTTTATACTTAATATTGCTAAATTATCGTCTAATTTATTATATAAGTATTTTAATACTGTTATTTATAATTTCTTGTTAAATTAAAAGATGCAGTAATGATTTCTGTTATTTCACGAATCCATTTGCATAGGAATTTAAAAAAAAAAATTAAATTTATATATGTATTCACAGGACCACGGATCGTAATCCGATCTCATGGGTAATTCAGCCCCGGATAATCGGTATTTTACTGTATTTAAAGTAACCTGACAATTTTTGTTCACTCAATTAACAATGGACCACTTGAGGATAGGCGGGGCTTCGTAGGTACAAAAAAAAAACCCACCAGGCTACTGCTTGGCTTGTGGGATAAACAAAGTCATGTGCTTCGTTTTAACCCGTGTAGATATAGAGGGTAAACTAAAAGATTTAACTTGGATGAAACGTCTGTAAGCCTGCCAATATTTTCGTATCGGATGTAGAGTTGATTATAGCCTATTGAAGAAGACAGCAATATATTATCAAAGAAGGATATAATTTAATGGACCATTTGAAGATAGGCGGGGCTTCGTAGTTACAAAATATCTCACCAGGCTACTGCTTGGCTTGTGGGATAAACGAAGCCATGTGCTTTGTTTTACCCCGTATAGATATAGAGGAAATATTATAATAAAGAAAGATATTCCAAGCATTTTTACAGAATTACTACAATAAGGAACTGCACAGTACTGAACTATTCCGTCTTAAATATCAAAAATCGACGATTGTTTGAGTAATTCACACCAAGTTATATGTTTGCTTATCCCACAATATCTCGCCGCATGTGCCTACACGTCATACGTGATGTCGGTAGAGACGTAAACCTCAATTGGTCCATTAGTTTTGCAGTTTAGGATGACATATATGTTATATATACAATGTGTCTGTGTGGCGGTATTACTACTTCAATAGCTGATAAATTTCAGCTGAACAACCCTATATCTTATAAAATGTACGAAACAAAAAACAAAATCCTTCTATTGTAAGGGTTACAAGGCAATTTCCGGCTGCCAGTTGAACCAGTCCGCTTTTCCAAAACTGTTTTGTGCCAATTTCATTGTTACGTCCTCCTTTTTCGCTGCAGGAGCTCAGAAACGCATCTATACCCAAGATTCCAATTGGAACTGTGCCCAATGTATCTTCTTTTCAAGGATCTTTGTGTTTTGCCCACTGACCATCATGGAAATGGCCGCAATTGAAAACTTCAATGCTAAAACCAATTGTTCAACTTTATTTTCTTTTCTTTCTTTTCATAAACATAACTGCTGGATCAATCTTCAATTGGCAAAGGACTTGGAAACCGTTGGCTTAGAAATGATGTTCGGAACTTTCTTTTTCTTTATTTATTCTTAGGGAAACAT
Source organism: Thereuonema tuberculata (assembly GCA_023159025.1). Lineage (NCBI taxonomy): Eukaryota > Metazoa > Arthropoda > Chilopoda > Scutigeromorpha > Scutigeridae > Thereuonema > Thereuonema tuberculata. Next base: position 36,895,989 of record JAFIDM010000003.1, on the reverse strand, counting down.
ATAAGTTATTTCTAAGAGTCAGATATAAATCTCAAAAGGAATGGTTTGTTTTTGCAAGTTTTATTCAAAATAAAATATATATCACACCCGTCTCAACTACTGGAAAAAACAAAGTGAAAGCATGAATTAAAGTCAAAATAATAATTTTAAAAGCATATATATTTCTAACTATCACTTTGAATAGACTTAAAGATGTTCAACTGCTTTGCTAGTCCAAGGAAGCAGTTTATAGAAAGTAAATATTTCCTATTTCTCAGATTCCTGGATTACACACGTATTCTACTTCCAAATTGAGTAGAGTTCCGTTAATCCGGACTAGACGGGACCGAACCCTGTCCGGATCATCGAAAGTCGGATTAAACGGAATTTGCCTTAAAATGCACATAACACAAGTTTTAGATGGGTAAAACTAAAAAAATCGGAGTTCTTTCTTTCCCTACTCTTTCTTTCCCTACACTATACTTTTAGTTTTAATACTATTTACTGTATATATAGACCTAAGTTTTTAACCTACGAACTGATGTACGATTATCAAATGTAGGTCCATTGGTTGAATCAAAGCAGCGACGTTCGGGGGCAGAAATTTCACAAAATGTCCCCATTTCGCAATTCTTCTTCAGGAGGGTGGCACTGTGCATTGTCTATGAACAACATAGCTTTTTCTGGGAGTTTTTTCTCTTTCAAAAAATTTTCTTTTTTTTTTTAATTCCGTCCGGATTAACCGGATGTCCGGACCAGCGGGGTCCGGATTACCGGGACTCTACAGTATCTTCAAACTGAACTTCTTATCTTTTGTCTAAGAAAAGTATATACAGTAGAACCTCATTATAACGGACCCTATTATAACGGACGTCGCTTATAACGGACAGTTTTAAAAAATTTGTAATAATAATATAGGATACTAATTTTTATCTGACGAGTTTTACATTTCCAAGCTAGCGATTAAACAGCGATCGAACAAACCCAGCAGAAAATAAATTATTTTTTTCAAACCAATGAATGTAAGAATCAACATGAACCAGGAACTTCTTGTTCTTAAGATTAATGCAGTGTATATGTACACATCTTTTTCAATTCAACCAACTATGTTGAAGGCTGTTTTTATTTGATATATAATAAACACTTTTTATAGCTAACTATTGTACTTTCATTGATGTACACCCTGCTGCAATACACTCCTGTAAGAATTATTTGTTATAAACCGGACTTTCATTAAAACGGACAACCTTCAGCCCCTATTAGTCCGTTATAATAAGGTTCTACTGTTCGCGTAAAGTGCCATGTTTACTTTTTTACTGTTATGTAACACCGGTACTTTTTTCTTGGAAGCGTAAATAACATTTACCATAGTCAATCTGAGAAGTTCAACACACAATCGTCTTTGATGTATTATCCCTGTCAACAAGACTTAATCTTTCATTTCGAACTCTTAATTTTTTTATTCTGAAGTAATTGCAAGGTTGGAATCGATAATCTTATGTTTGTAGCGTAAACTTTGTTATAGAAAATAATCCACAAACACTCATTAAGCTTAAAACACATAAATCTACCAATTCTTTTTTTTAATTTCAACAATATTTTCGTCAGGACTTCATCAGGTTAACATTTAACGAATTTTGTAGAGGAATTTTCTTGTCCTCGAATTACTAACCTGATGAAGTCTTCTGTAAAAGGCGGCAAAATATCGTTGAATAAAGAAGAATTGGTAGAATTATGTGTTGACGTTGTATAATGAAATATACAAGTTTTTAATGAGTCATTAAGATTTTTTTACATCAACAAATACTCTTTAATTTTTTTATATCCTAGTAAAAAATTAGCATATAATAAGTCTTTGTATAGCTTATAAAGCTTCAGTTGCATCCTTAGATAATATTGGAAAAATTGTGTAGTATTTTCTCTGAAACCCTTCAGAAGTATTTGTACAACTACAATAATTAAAGATATATCTTAACTTTGCAGAAAAGTTCTAGATAAATGTTTAATTTGCCATTCAGTCATTTACGAATTCTTTACAACTTTAATAACTTCTTTATTCTGATTAGGACAATTACTATTAAATCATGATGTCTATAAATACTTATATCACCAAGTAAAACAATTCATCTTTAGCGTTCCTTATCACAAGCTTTCATAACTGTTCATAATAGGTCACTTACTGGAATTTCATCATTGATATGTTCATTCCATCGATATCCTGACGAGATTTTCCCTTGGAAATTTAACAACTCCTTGAGTTATCATGAATTTCCTTTACATATTCCTTTCCTTTTTGAAAATCTACACGTCGTTCTATATTTCCATCTTCATTACAGTTCAAGGAGATCAATTGTTGAAGACATGCATCTCCTGCCTTTGTTAAAACACTGCTGCTGTGACATCACATTATTACATTTAACAAATCTTTTATTTTAACATTAACAAATTTCGTAACTAAAAAAGTGAAATTTATTTACAACGAATGTTTTCTAATCCATTTGGTAAGCTATGAAATAAACTTTATATTGCTTCTAAATTTTAAATCAACAAAAAGCCAACAACTTCTTTGTTAATGGGTGTTAAAAATTACAATTTAAAATTTGAAATTTGAAATACGACAGTTAAATATGAATGAATCATATTCTCCTATTCTTGATTTTTATATGATAACTCAATTAATTGCATTTAAACTCAAAAACGGCAAATTTTTCGAAAGAATTTCAGATCTATTTAAATTATTTAGCTTACAATAGCTCCCATTTCTGATTCTACGAATAAATAAAGTAACAATCTATTCCCTAAATTTAAAATTTCCTTTACTTTCCCAGTAGTTAAATTAAAAAAAAATAAAAGCCTTAAATTTGATAGTTTTGATTTATGATTTTTTTTTTTTTTTTTTTAAATTCAACTATTGGGAAAGTAAAGGAAATTTTGAATTCAGTTACTAGATTATTACTTTATTTATTCATAGAATCAGAAATGGGAGCCTTTTGAAGCGAAAATAAGTAGTATTAGTAGTATTAGAAGGATGCAAATTCTGTCGAAAAATTAGCAGTTTTTGAGCGTAAATGTAATTAATTCATATAATAATCAAGAACAGGAGAATATGATTCTTTCATATTTAAACTGTCATATTTCAAATTTTCAGATTTTTAGTTGGATTTTTAACACTTAGAGAACGAATTGAACTTAAGACTTTCAAATCGTCCAAACTGATTTCCGCCTCACCTTCAACAAAAACGAAAAACCCAATTTATATTCAGACACTATAAATTCTCCATTTTTCTGAAGAAAAAAAATTAAATCTGCATTATTTACTTAAATTTATTTTAATGTATCAAATTACGGATTCGCTAAAAGGATTTAATATTTGTTTAAGACAAATGAGATATTAATAAAAATAGGAAAGAAATTCATTGTTTAGATTCCAGTGCTTTTCTATGGGTATTTTTATCGTCTTCTTGATCTAATTTCTCGGCATGGAACCGTTTAGAAAAGATGTCGAATATAAAAGTTAGATGGTCCCTTGTTCTCGAATGTGCATACTAAGTTTCAAGAGGATCCATCCAGTGGTTCTAAAGTTATTAGGAAAGAACTCGTACTTACAAGGAAATTGGCTATTTTGATGGATCTAGGTTTTCCTGATTTTCATTACAGACTAAAAAAGTAACTAAAGTCCCCGCGCTGAATAAAGATCCTCCCAGAATGCAACGCAGCTTATAGATTGAGCTTTCCTGGCCGACCGCTAACATTGAAAGAGAAGAGGTCGCTTCTCTTCTGTTTCAATGTTAGCGGTCGCCCAGGAAAGGACAATCAATAACCTGCTTTGCATTCTGGGAGGATCTTTATTCAGCGCAGGGACTTTAAATTATAAATTTAAAAAAAAAAATGTGTATTTTATTAGCTGTAAGAACCGAAGTCCTAATTTCCTACTCTTTATTAGTCATACAAATCAAAAATCTTTTTATTTTATTTTTGTCGAAGAACGTTCTAATGTTTTTGTTTGTTTTTGTAAAACAATGAATTTTTCTCTTCAACAAGAAACATTCAGAAATCAAATGTCAAAAGCACTTTCACGATCACGGAGTTGCTTTTACGATAAACATTAAGATCAGAATTTTCGTTTCTTTTTAAATGAAGCTGTCACTTAGCTACAGGTTTCGACTCTTTTTTATTTTTCCCCAGTTCATCTTCGAGATCTGTCCTAATTGTCAGCTTTTGCGTTTATTACAGCATTTCATCCGTAGACACATTCAGGTTCCATCGACCGTGAGTGGAATTAGTAATTACAATGCAACGCAATCGATGCTGCAAACTGGGGGATTCAAGGGAATTGAAAATCAATCGATTCATGGAATTTCAAATTAGAGAATTCGTCAATCTAAGGAGTTCGCCATTTTTCTTTTTTCCTTACTCAAATGGACGGCCATCTTGAAAAGAGCCTCGTTCATTTTCAAGGAAAAGTCTAGCTTTTGAATTCCAATTTCATTCAAAAGAATTATTTATGAATTATTAAATTGTCTTAAGTTCACCTAACATCATTCAGAGATTGTATTTTTTTTTTTAAAGATTCCAAATTAACAATTTAAATAGCGGCGGAAGTTTCCATTGGATGGATGTTCAATTTTTTGTTTACATTTCAATATTCTATTACGACTCCGGAAGTAGCAAATTCTTAAAAGATATTTCGACTTCCGTTACGAAATTTTCATGATGTAAATAAATAAATTACTTTATTTCACAGAAGTGTAGCACATTTTAACAATTTATTTCATCTAAAGACAAAGGTACATTATCAAAACTTGTCAGTTTTCCGGAGTTATTTTGGTTTGTTACCCCGGACATAACTCAAAACTTGCATCAATTCTCAGACTTGCGGAATTTTCCTTATTAATATTAATAAGGAATATTCTCGTCCATTTTCATTTTGAACATTAAAGAAATATTGCTTTGTTACTTTTTTATTATTTAATTAATTTTAAATAATTTCCGAAGCATTTTTTTTTTCCTTACATAAGCAAAATTCTTCCAAAATTGGCAGTAATCAATCAATTACGATTATTCTCTCTCTTCTTATTTTAATTATCTTGTTTATAAGTGTAGTTACTTGACATTTTCAAAACAAATCATGAACTACATATCAAATTTTAAGTCTTAATGTAAGAAAAAATGGAGAATTATTGTTTCATATAATTATACATCGTGTCGACCTTGGATTATTTTTTTTTCATAAAAATCATTTTTTAAGTAGTTTTATATGAATGAAAATTTTATCAAAGTATAGATAATATTCTAAAACGTAAATTTAGATGCATGACTGAGTTTTCTTGCCCAAAAATTCCGTTAGACACAAAAACTTAAAACTCTCAAATTGTATTCAGAGTTTTAGAAATAAGTCAGTTATGAGTGTATAAAGATGTGTTTCCGAACACCTATTTTTAATCCTAATATGAAGAAACATCAGATAACGAAAAACATAGATAACACAGTAACATACAAACATTTATTATCTAAAGACTAGTGTGTTATTAAATTTCTAGCTTTAATATTTACCATATTAAAAAGGGCTGATACAGAGAGCAATATTTGACACGGATTGATAGTAAGCCAGTGTTTCTGAAATCAGAATATAGAACTACAAGAAAAAAATAAAAAAAAAACCCAAGGCAATATAGTACATGATCCCGAAATATTTCATTTTTGGCCACTTCCAACAAGACAGGAAATGGCAGACCGGAACTAGTATTTTTCTCTACTTTTGCAGGTCGTAAGTTTTTCAATAAGTTATCACTCATGTCTGTCCGACTTATAGTTTGGACTGTTAAAGGTGACGAGAGACAAACTGAGTGGACAGAAACTTCTTCATTATTTACATATTTTTGGTATTGAAGATAAATTACTACGATAGCTTTCCGTTGAATGGAAAGATAAATATACAATTTGTTGACAACTGAGTTGCCGGCAGATAGAGCGCTGTAATAATTCATTGCCACAGGGAATGAATTAATTGGAGACTTTCTAGACTTTTCTATAAATGACTCCAAGTGCGTTTTCCAAAAAATTGCATTATCTCAGTATGCTAGCAAACATTGGTTTGGTTTTTAGGTACCTTTTTTTTTTTTTTTTGTCGACATTCAGCTTCCTCACAAAAGAATTACTCGCCCTGAAAATTTGGCTCCCTGAGTAACTAAAATTTTAAAAAGCTGCTTCGTTTTTATTAGAATATTCTTCACGAAAAATATGTCAACTGCAAGAAAACTAGTCTCGAACTCTCTCAAAGGCGAGTTGAATTCTTTCTTTCACGCCATTATTGCTGCACTGTCCTGTGGAAATACATTTCAATAAAATTAATTACTCAAGTGTGGACAATGCACCGAACATAAACGAAGCCTCAAAGCCCGAGTTACTTTTCCTTTTACCTTTTGTGTCAATAAATGTTTCAGCTACACTGGACATTTCCGCTTTAAGGTATCAAGGTTCATGTTGTGGTTTCTTTCTGTTTTTTATATATAAAATAATTCAGTATTCTGGCATAAAACTCTGGATGTTTTCCAGGCCTCCATGAATAATGGAATAGCTGAGATTTTCTCAAAAGCTCCCCTTCTGAGTAGTTTATCCCCAAATCAATAAAAACGAAGATTCCAAAGCTTCAGGAGTAATGTCATGTCTGTGTTATATGTTTTGAAGTTATTTCAGGATTTTTAACTTATTCATTTTGATACTTTATTTTATCTCAATAAATTCATTTATTTTTCTGAATAATGTATAAACAATTGTGTATTTTTTTTTTCTTTTACGATTCTACAAATAAGAAACAGTTTGTAGCTTTATGCAGATTTACGTATTATTACCAAATAATGATTTATCGAGATTTAAGATGTATGTAAGTAATTCGAATATTAACTTGCAAGAAATAAGCGTACAGTAAATACATGAGATTCAGACCATTCTCGCTTTCTAATCATTTCGCAGAGATTTGTTAACTGTGTTTTTGGCATCACCTGCGTATCCGAGAATTTGAAGAGGAGAGATTACGAACGTTATGTTGTTCGGGAAGATTTTCCCCTTCCCGCCAAAAAGAAAAAAAAAGTTACATCCTTTTCAAGATGTAATGGAGCTACCGCAGCGATGGCTCCCCAACCAAAATGAAAAAGGTACAAAATGCTTGATTTCTACCTGTTTTTGGATGTAATGGAGAGGAGGGGGGGGGTTAAAACCCTTATCAACTTCTTCATTGACACGCCAGTGATTCATAGCGGATACACAACTACTGTCCGTTTGCAAAAGCGAGAACTACAACTCACAGACGATTCTTCTCCGCAAAGGGGTGATACGCTGAGATGGGCACTTTCCTAAAACCTGTTTTTCTTTTGGTACCTGTTATTTTTGCAATAGTATTTATTCTTTCCATAATTCTTTCCCGAAAAGCGCAAATAGGACACAGCTACTAGTAAACTAACACTATAAATATCCCCTCTTTATTTCTCCTCACACCTATTTTCATGAAATTGAAGGAGACCTGACGCATGCGCAAAAGCGTTGAAGGCTCTCGTAAACAAAACCGAACAGTACTAAACCTTTACCTCAACTAAACAAACGCGAAAAACAATAAAACTATTAAAACACTTAAAGTTATTAAATACATTTCGAAAAAAGATATTTGGAGTTATGTAATAGTGTATTGATTGCTTATTTTTATTTTCTTACTGTAAAATTTTACAGTTTTTAAAGTTAACCCAATTGTAAGAAAAATTTTAATAACTTAGTATCTTAAATATCCGCGAAGTTTATTTTATTATTAAATTTAAGAAAGTTGCTTCATGGATTATCTAAGATCAATTGAAAATATAGATATATGAGTATCTACTTAATTTAGGCAGTAGTTTAATTAAGAATATGTGAAAGATTGTATTTTTTTTTCAGAATTATATTAAAATAACGCTATATAATCAGTGGAAGATAGTGGATCTTAATAATACACAAATTTGATGAAACAAAATAGCTATCCTTTTCTGATGTGATTTTAATTTTTATCTATTTTATATATGTAAAAGAAAATTTGATTTTCTTTTTCCTGGCCCTATCTACTCCGAAACCATAAGACACAGAAACGCAAATAAGGTGGCAAATGTTAGGTATAGTAATTGAGGATGCTTCCATTTTCATTTTTATGTAGGTGGGTCAACCGGAAGTCACGTGACTTAAGATCAAACATGAGGTTTCCGAGACGCTCTCGCGGGTTGTGAGATAGCGGCCGCGGTCACGGGTGGTGAGAAAATTATCAGAATCCAAGATCACGTGACACAGGTCTGCTAGTTTTCTGTTAAAAAAAAAATCTAGCAAATTTAGAAAATATCTCATTTGTCCAGTGTGGTGCACATCTAAGATAAGAATTTGTTGTTTTACTCAAAGAGATGGAAAAAAAAATATGAACGACATCCAAAAACTTATAATATCGATGGACAAAAAGATATTTATAACGTTACATAATGTTCCTAATATTTCAATTTAAAAAAATAATAATAAAAAAAAATTATCGGATTCTAATCCATTCTTGTTTATAAGTGAAGCTTTTAACCAAAAAGAATTATAGAAAGATTGTATTCATTATTTTCATGAAGTTCTGCTTCTCTTATTGTTTTGTTTTTGTTTTTTTATTGAATTCAAAGGAAAACAACGGGTTATATTTTCCTATTTAGTTAATTAAATGCGAACAAACCTCGAAAATACAGTTAACCCAAGATGTAAACAGATTAAAGGGGTAGTGAGTTGACAAGGCCAAGAACACAGTGATCCCTCTGTCTTACAAGGACTCCATGTTTAGAAACGGAGGGCAACGACTTGTACTAAGAAGTCTTTAACACTATTAAGATACAGGGGTTGGTTTTCGACAGAGAAATAGGCTTTTTTATCTTTTCAAATGACAACCAAGACATGTTTTCTAAGCATATGAATACATCTACACAACTTCTTAAACTCATAATACACAAATACAATAACAAAGCAAATACAGGACATAAACAGCAGTGAAGTTTCCAGATTTTTTCTCTGTATCCCTTTTTCAAGTTTAAATTTCAAAATAAAATAACAATTTAGCAAGAAACAGCCATAACAAAGAGGATGACATACATTTGATATTAAATATGAAGCAAAGTAAACAATTACTAAGAACGTAATTTTAACAATATATTATAACAATGGAACATACTTCTTATCTAATTAAAAAATTTATTGTTCCTTTACCATAGATTTTGTGACTAATACGTTAAGAATCTTCACATATTTGACACAACCACAAGATTTATCATTGAAGCTTTTGTTATAGTTTTCGTTGTTCCAATAAACAAAAAGGAGTGGAAATAAGTCCATTTTTATTAGAAAAATTCAAAAACCATTGTAAAAATCACGAAATTTTTCAATGATTGTAAACATTATACATATAGCGTTTCTTTGCTTAAATTATTCTTTGTTTATTTCTATTTTGTTTTGTATTAAGCCTGAAGAAGCAGAAAAAGCAGCTTTCTGCGAAATATAGCGATGTTTAGTGAAGAACGTGTGTTACCTGTGTTTTCTATATTACAAATTCAAAATTCTAGATCATCATAAATCAAAGGGTAGATGCAACAACCCCTCTGAATAATCAGGAATATTTGCATCTTCTGCAACAGCATGCTAATGGTTCAGATTTGTTTGCAAATAAAGGGTAGTGTAATAGGAATGCACGAACAAATTCAGCGCTTAAAAAAGAAGCTTATTTTTTTTTTAGCTTATGATAAATAAACTTTTCGAATTTGGTTTGTGTAAAGGTTACATAATTATCCACTGATACAGAAATTTGCTTTGAAAGATGAACGAAATATTACGAGCAGTGTTAATTATGAAAAATAATGTGTTATTTTTAAAAATAACCTCGATTCTTTAACTTTTTCTTCAATTTTTTTAACGCTTAAATTTAGTTTAAATTTTCCTGAACACTTGATTAACAAGATTACGTCTTCAAGTCGACTGAAGATTTTTTTTTCATTATTCATTTTTTCAATGTATTCGTTGAGGATTTAATCTCCACAGTCTGTACAAAAAAATTATTTTTTTGAAAAAAAATCCTTCAAAACTTTATTAATCTGTAGGTCAATCATGATCTTCCTAGAATTTTCCAGACCAAGAAGGCAAAAAAAGTAATCTTTTGCTAAGGTTTCCGAAAGCCCACTGCAGCACGATTCTCAATTTGGTAGGGAGCAGAGCAATGATTAGAACCGCTCCGGAAGCCCGCGCTGTTATCTCAATTCGTAGCCTCCACATGCATTGCTGTCACATTCAGGGAGACGTGTGTTCCTCTAAGGCTCACGAAGGGAATTAATTCAGGGGACATTTAATCACATTAAAGAGAAGAAAGAGAAAATGGGAAAGGGGTGAAGAGATTTGCATGTTTATCTGTCGAGATTTGTGTAGAAAATTTATGAGGGAAGTGAAACAAAATGGCCACTATTTAGTGGCCATTTTGTATCACTTCCTTCATTAATTGCAAAAACAGAAAACGTTAACTAAAATAAAAAAATTACAGTTTCCTAATATATTCAAACAATGAAACCTGACGGATACAGTTCTTTTCGAGTCAAACTCCATTAGCTTATTTTTTAATGAAATTAAATTATAATAATAATAATATATACAAAACAAAATGTTAATTGTCCAATTCTAATATTCTAGAGCAGATATGAACAAACTGGCTTGATGTCAGAGCCACATACGACAAACTTTACACGTTCGAGAGCAGCAAGACGTGAACAATTATCCCACACAATATTTATTTACAATCGTTCTGTAATCCTTACTAATCCTAAATTTCCTTAATCCCCGACTCAAATCAAGCAATAAAATAAGAATTTAAATTTATTTACTCACCACGAACGTTAAACTTCGGTGATTTACTCCATAATTCTCATAAAACAACTATCTTTAATACATCGGAAGCGCAGTGGTGCCTCAAAAGAAAAAATACACAATGAAAAACTCACCAATGGAAAAACCAGTGAGAAAATCCATGTGCTAGCGAGAGCGGCCTCAATGAATTTTTTTTAAGCATAAGACTTCAAACTCTTTAATGTTCACAATATTTCGTTTGTGAGAATTTGGAGTAAATCACTTACAATTTTACGAAAGATGACTTTGTTAAATTTAGGTGTTAATCGAAATGGGCTTTAACTTTATTCCTGCTCAATAATTACAAATTTTGAATGTTTTTTTTTTTTTTTTTTTATCTTTTCATATGGCCACCCCTGTTTTAGACGAATGCTTACAAAGCCTTAAATTGATCCCAATGTTCATCTGGAGAAACTTACATTGAAAGTACATTCACATTAGATGAAAACTACAATTTTCAAAATGCTACAAAGTAAAATTTTATCCTTTTTTTTTCCACAACTGCAAATAACACTGAACGCTAGTTTCAAATTAATAGTAATATATTAAATAAGATTTTGGAACATTGAAATCTTCGAAAACTATTTATCAATTACACATATAAGTTATATCATAATCAGTGTTCTGTCGTAGACAGGTCCAATGGCAAGCAGCAAATACGGTCAGCAATGTCTCTTTCTCCAAGTCCTTCTATCTCTTGCCTCCTCCTTCAGGTTTGATATCCACTTGTAGTCAATAGGTCATCCGAATCATCTTTCTCTTTCTTCCTCTTGGTCTCTTTCCTTCAATCTTCCCCTCCAATACTTTCTTCATGAGATTTTCACCTCTCAGCACATGACCAATCCTGTTGTTTTTCTTCTTCTAATATTCTTTAATAAGCTTCTCTCTTCCCCTATTTTTTCCAGAACTTAATCGTTAGTCATCTTGTCTGTCCATTTAATTTTCTCCATCCTCCTCCATAGCCACATTTCAAATGCTTCCAGCATCTCAGCATCTCTCTTTCTCAGAGTCCAAGTTTCTGAACCATACAAGGATATACTCCAAATGTAACATTTTATAAGTCTTTTTCTTAAAACAATATCCATCTGATTTGTGAACAAGATTTTTCTGTTATAAAATGCAAATTTACCCTTTCGAATTCGATCTCTAATATCTATGTTACATTTACAGTCTTCCTGAATTATACTTCCCAAATATTTGTATTATATATAAATTATATATAATATATCAATTATCAATTATATCTATACTTCATATCAGTTCATATCTATTCCACTTTTAGATTGTGTGTCCTTAATAAATTTGTAAATTTTATTTTTGTTTTTGTTTTTTAGTGTTTAGTAAAAGAAGATTTTCTAAAATTTCTAATTAGTTCTGGGAATTACAGAAAACCTGGAAAAAAAGAAAAGGAACTTTTAATTTTTGACTGCACTTTTTGTATCTATAACCAAAGACTTATTTCGAAAAGAAATGAAAGAATAATACTGATGTTAATGCTATAAAGTTCGACGAATCCTTCTGAAATTCTTATACGTCATTATCTTTCTTTTATTGTTACTGTGCAGTTAATATTTCAATGAAAACTTTGTCGTAGAAATTCAATTTGTAACCGGAAAGAGCAAAATGCTATTAAAACTTCCAACTTCGATTATTGGCTAAGCGGTTAACAGTGAATCAATCTCCACAATGAAAGCTCATACAAGAGAACCAGAACGAAGAATAAATCTCACTGGTGGTCACTTGAAGTCTGGGCCACCTGCTGCCCCTGTTCTTAACCAGAAAACAAAGACCACTCGGCGTTCTATTTCCCACTGGTCTTTATACCTCTTACACTCTAAATCTCTTCCCCTAAATAGAACAACAAAAACTTAAAACAAAGCTGCTCTTCCCAGAAAACTTTCTCCTGAATCGAACGGAATTGCCAAAGAGAAAAAGTCGGTAATAAATTGACCGAATTTATTATAGTTTAGTTTATTGACTTAGTATAATTACCATAGACTTAAATGACTTTGTTTATTGAGTTAGTTCTTTGAAATTAAAAGAATCTTAATTGTACGTAACGTTTGGTAAAGTAAAGGGGACTTAAATTTTAAATAGAAATATTGGGAATTCAGGGTACTCTTAAATTTCATGAAAACTGATGTAATTTAATTGATAAAATGAAACACTTGAAAATGGATGTCACTTCTAAAGTAGATATAGTAGAATGTTTTATTGGATTAGTGATAATAATTTATCAACAGAGGCACTTTTGAGTGGTGCAAGACTTTGAGGAAATACGGAATTGTAAGAACTCTTTTTCAGTAAGGTCACACAGAATTCTCGAAATCAATACATATACATTTCCGACTCACAAAACATCTTTCAACCAAAACGAAATAGTGATCTGTAAGAAATAGCGAGTCTTTAGACAGGAGAATAGACTGTATGTATGTAAAACCGTCTTTGGCTATCAACCACAGAACCTTCGCCTGTTGTAACAGTGTTTGAAATGTATTCAAATGCTAAATGCAACTGAAGGACATGAGAATGATCATTCTACTTTTATTTTGCACATTCCTTTTTAATTGTTACGTAATATTACTTATCTCTGCAACATGTCTTTTTAACGCAACAAATGTTATTAACAATGGCGGTTCTTTTAAAGCTCTCGACGTTTTAATGCCAACAAACTTTCAGTCATTATTCGCAAAATTTCAGAGAAGACGCTAAGTTACTGTTTTGTGATATTCAAGTTAAATAAAAAATATTTTTTTTTTCTTCAATTTTTGCTAGTTTCGTAGCTTTTGATACTACAGGTCACCATTGCAACGCAAAGTTTTGCGAGAATCTTCCAGAAGATAGATTTCCCGAAGTTTTCGCCCTGAATATTGGTTTTCTTCTGTTTTTAGAAAGTATAAATTTGTTTATTTGGAAAACCAAAAACCATAATTACACAAATTCCAATTGCTGCCAGCTGTTGTATCTTTGTTTTCTCTGAAACTCATCTTTAATTAAGGGTTCCTTGAAGTGCTAGAAGTGGTTTTCCGCTCTTTCTAACAAAAGTAATAGGACTTATCTGTGTCAGATAAAATAAAATAAACAATGTCAGCTATTATTGTTGATAATATCTTTTTACTTTATATGCAATATTAATCGCAATTAATTTCCCATTATTATAATTGCAAAGAATAACTATGTTATAGAAACTGTTAATACCATAATAACTTTTACAAATGTAACTTGCTAAAAAAAAAACCTGCTTGGCTTTCTCCCTCTCTCATATACATATAGATATGTACATGCATACATACAAAGCAAAGTGTATATTTGTTTGTTTTTTTTAATTTGAACATTAACATTTTAATTAGCTTTATATAGTTCTATCTTATTAGAAATGCTTATTTTTGATTTTGTAGTAATTTTTAGTGAAACTCTAAAGCGGGGTGAACACGATGCAACTTTGCTGTTTGAGCGCTTTTCAAGCTGCTTGAGCAGAGTTGTATCCGGAATTGTATGCTTGCAAAAGCTGCAAGACCCGAGGATTCAACTCCAAAAGCTGCATGTACAGCACCCAATTATAGCGCAGCGTTGGAACACGTCACGCCCATGGGAAAACATGGCGCCCAAACAGATTGCCATCGCTTCAAATTGACGGACAGCGATTACAGAAAGATTACAAGATATAAATTTTCACGCAGAAGTTTATATGGAAATGCAATAATTTCATGCGGTGGAATTTTCCAGAGCGTGTGATAAACCTCAATATTTGCAAGTTTTCACTGCAACAAACAAAACAACAATGTCTGCCACTTTGCCAATTTCTGAACCAAGCCACGGGACATCATTGTTAGTAATTCCCACTGTAATAATAGTGGCTGTTGATCACTGTTCATCGTGTATCGCATTATTGCTTTCCCCTGCGAATACAGATCGGCTAATAATAGTATCGCAATATTTCTGTTTTGTTGGCGTTAATTGCAGTTCCTGTGTTGCAGGCCAGCACCGAATTTCCGTGACGTATTGTCAACTGACGTCATTGCAATTCGTCCTCTGCTTCGTGTGTTTTTCGCACGGCGACGCCCACCAAGCTGCATCGTTTTCTCCCATAGCTGTCGTTTGCAACTTTCCTGCGTCCAACTTCTTCACCGAGTTTTACAGCAAAAGCTGTATCGTGTTCACCCCGCTTAACTCTACACTTTTTGTATAGACCAACAGTATATCGACGGAAATACAGAAATAAGAGGAAATGAACAAAAGTTGAATAAAAAGTTACTGTTTAGTAATAAAATACTGTTAAATGTCAATAAAGTATATGGTTGCTTACTTTCCTAATTTAAACATTTCAAGACATTTCGACAAACTTTCATTTTAAGCATTCTTCGTATAAATTTCGTATAATACATCTAAAACAATTCAACTATTGTCTACTTCAGTGGGGACCAATATTAGATGGTTAACTATTCAGGTAAGTTTGATCATAGTAACAATGAACTTGCAATTTGAAATATTTTTACTGCTGCGACCTAATTGAATACAATAATCCATTCAATTTAGTCTGTAGTAATCTATTCAAAAATGGAGAAGTATTTCAGTAAATTTAAATTTTTTCAAACTAAAAAAAAAAAAATATTTTCTCAATTCCTTTAAAATTTTTAGTAGTAATGAAATGTATCTAAAGTCATTATTATCTGAAAACGTAAAATATAAACCTTAAAACTTACCTAAGAACTTGAAATAGCACCACAAATATGAGCAGATGGGGTTCAAATTTACTTTAATGAAAATAACTTCATTTTCATTAAATAGATAATTATTTAGAATTATTTATTTTAAATATGTCATTCAATTATGCCCCTGTTAAGTTTTAATGGATTATTTTTTTTTTCAAAAACCTATCCTTAATAAGTATTTATATTTAAAAAAATATAAATACAAATCCACTTTCTATTTGAGAAATACTACATAATTAAAAAAAAAAATACTAGTAAATTTTAATGAAATTAACAGAAAGGAATACAAGGTTCCAAAGTCAAGATCTGAGCTTTTTTTTTTAAAATTCTTCAAACAGTTCAGTTAAAAAAAACTTAAAAGCCAATTAGGCCTAATTGTTTTTAATATGCATAATTTACTGAAATAAATATATGTAAAGATTTTCCGGGAACTGATGTTTGGAATTGATGAGTTCAGCTAACAGTAAAGCAAGTAGATTTCTTCTTTATATTTTTATAAGTAATTACATGCTTACACAGTAGAACCTCGATTAACCGAAGTGGTCGGGACCGGACCTCCGTCGGTAAATTGAAAATTCCGGATCAAAGAGAGCATTTAAAAATGGACGTCAGGAGACCGCAAAAATTTTAACACTGGATTTAAAAACATGTACACATGCACAAAATAACTAAATGTGATGTTTTTAATTATATTACAATAATTATAAACAATAAATTTGTTCAATAGATGTCTCACAAGTGAGAAAATGCATTGTAAATGTTTATATGATATACGATACATACTTTACATTGGCTTAAACGGAAGTTTGCTCTGCCGTAAGCATACTGACGTCATTTAGTCGCTTTATTTTGTTAATTTTTATGTTTAATTGTTTATTTACCAAAAAAAAAACAACTTAAGGAAACCGACGTCGGTTAAACGAGGTTCTGGTTAAAAGAGTTTCGGATAATCGAGGTTCTACAGGAGATATATTTTGAAAATAATATAGCAATGCAACTGAAATTTGCTTAGTTAAACTGAGAGAAGTATATTGCCAGTATGACGACTTAGGCCTATTGTTAATTCTTAGATATTTAGGCCTAATTTTAAAAGCTTATTTTCCGTTAAGATTTCTTTAATTTTTGATCAACAATTCTAACTCTAGCATTTTTTTAAAAACTAATTTTTTTCCTTCATCAAGGAATAATTGCTTGAGTGGCAAAATTTTTGTGGACAGTCATTGTTTCAGTGGACTGTATTGGAGCAGGTGGTTAGCCCACACAGACGCCTCATTGTACATTCGTCTCGTAAGCAGAAAGATCTCGGAGCAGGGGGTTCAATCCGACTATCTCTTTATCTCTGGCGTCGAACAACGGGGCTTTTGCTGTATCGTAACTTGCAATCTGCCCCGCAGTTCCAATCGGAACGCAAGAGAATCCCCTAAATCGCAGCAGAAGGAGCGTCTTTGTTCTTGGGTTCGGGAGAATAAATTGTAGAAAATCTCAGCCAAGATAACTGTAGCTTCTACTTGAAATCTGGCAACACGAAATTGAAAGGATTTCCATTTCCAAAGAAGACAATAACAAAAAAAAAAACTAAATAATAAAAATTGGAGAACACCGCCTCTTTACATTAAGTAACCAAAGGCAACCATATTGTTGTACAAGTCGACAACGACGCTCAGATCTGCAGCGTTCTTATATTTTATCTTATAAACATTCAGTATTTCCTATTATAAAATATTGTATATCATGAACTATTGAATATAACAAAGCATTTCAAAGATTAGAAAAATAATTAGTACACTGTTGAATCAAATTGTAAAACTTCAAGACAATTAAATTCCAAGAAACTTACATAAAAAGAAAAAGAAAATGATTGTTGGCTTGGGAACTTTCGCTTCCCCAAAATCAAGTCTTAATGTACAGCGGCGATTTTGGATTAAGCTTTTTTGCTTAAGAATCCAATTTGTATGAAATTTAATAATAAAACTCGTACATTTACGAACTTCCAATTCTATTAGAAAAGCAGCAATGAGAAAATGTTTGATCACTTGAGAGCTGTTTCAAAGATTACTAAATAGCACGTTTCTTTTAATACCATAAATCTCGTTTTACCTTTCTTCTCTGGGTTCAATTTCGGTCAAAATGAATTGGGAGCAACAGCGTAAAAACTCCCTAAAAACTTTTTAACAGATTTTAATAAAATTAAAAATTATATATTTTATGGTAGAGTTCCTTTAAACGATTAATAACAATTAAAAAAAATCTATTACCTTTTACCTTTTAACTTGTTGTTGCTTTTTCGGAGTATTTTTTTTTTTTTTCCCCCATCTTTGGAATGATCTCAAGATCTCTTTCATTTCTACGAAAACGTCCGAATCAAAATCAATAACCGGCCAATATCATCTACGGACATAAAAAGGAACTGAATCCATTTCAATTCATTCACAATATTCTTTGGATCCTTAAATCTCAATGACAATGCCATTACTTCTGCTCTGAAACGTCGACTTACAGAATTTGCTGTTTATTTGTCCAGCATTCGATAACTAATGTTGACAGAAATGGAATCACGACAGTTGTTTTCGTCTCACTCACTCTCTCTCTCCAATGGAACAAATTCTTTCGTAAAAAAAACAGACATTTTTTTTTTCCTTTGTGACGTAGGATAACACAAAAACAAAAGACTGTTTTTGTTCTAAAAAAATTTAATTTGAAAGATACTGAATTAATCTTGAGTTGTTTTTTTTTCTGGCAATAAATCATTGCAACTCAGGGTTTGAATATAGCTGGGTTTATTCTGCAAAAATATTCACAAATAAACAAGTAAAAAGAAAAAACAGAATCAAATCTTACTTTTATTTTCTTTTATCTTGTAATTTTTGTGTGATATTTATTTCTATTTCGCTTCTCGCCTTTTTACCCTGCATTCCAATAGGAAAAGGTGGCTTATCAAATCAGTCAGTCTGTGTATGTGTCTCTTCACGACATCAAAAATGGGGGAAAAAGTGAGTTGAGAATTGAATGGGTGAGTTGAAAAAGGTACATATTCCATAAATTTGAGAAACTAAACTGAGATAGCCATTTTCTTCTTTGCACGTATATACATCCATTAAACAGAAAAAGAAACATATTTCTCAATTTTAAGTCTGCTTTCCAGAGCCACGTAAAAATGATTGAGTTGAAGAAGGGACATATTCCAGGAATATGTTCTTTTGTCAACTCAAAGC
The DNA here is from genome assembly GCA_023159025.1 of Thereuonema tuberculata. Taxonomy (NCBI): domain Eukaryota; kingdom Metazoa; phylum Arthropoda; class Chilopoda; order Scutigeromorpha; family Scutigeridae; genus Thereuonema; species Thereuonema tuberculata. The sequence goes on along the minus strand of JAFIDM010000003.1, from coordinate 36,877,166 downwards.
CGCACTAGCATTGAGTTGAAAAAGGAACATATTCCTCAACGCATTTACATAGTTTTATGCTATAAAAAGTTATATATCTATATATTTACAAAGCACAATGAGTTCGCTTCACTTACAGATACAAATCGATAATAGAAAATTTTTTTATAAAAAAATTAGTTTTCTTAAAAAACATTTTTTTTTTAGTTTTCCAAAAGTTTACATTTGTGGAATATGTACCTTTTTCAACTCACCCATTCAATTGGAAAAGTAGTCTTAATTTGGGCTAATTCTTTATTTTTTAACCTTTTTCCAATATATATATAGTAAATATATATATAGTATAGTGTGCGCTCGCACCCAATAACTTATGAACCACTGGATGGATCTTCTTGGAACGTGGTATGCATCTTCCAAGACTTTATATTTGAATTTTTTTTCCAAGTCGAGAAATTAGAACGAGAAGACGATAAAAATTTACGAATTTAAACTATGAATTTCTATCGTATTTCTGTTAATATCTCATTACCTTAAACAGAGTAAATTTTTTGCTGCCTGAAGTGAATTTGAAACCCACACGATTACTGAATCATGTATAATGATGGAAAAGGAAAAAAACAAAAAAACAATAATCCATTAAAGTTAACTTAATGGATTTTTAATATTAGTAATCTGCTACAGTTGAAATGTTACAATGTTTTTTTTTCTCTTCAACTTAATATTTTGAGCCGTGTGTGAACGATTAACCATAAATTGACCATCAATTTTGGACGACGAAAAGTTTCCTAAAACTTGGCCTCCGAGATCACCTGATCTCACAGTCCTTGCTTTGAAACCGGAGTAAGAGATATATAAAAATCCCAATAAAATGCAAAAGGATGAGATAGGAGAAGACTACAATAAAAAAGTTACAAAGAATTCTGCAATCCATTTCATGATTTGGGACGTGAAGTGGATTTTAAGTGGATAAATTTTAAGTCATTAAAATTTAGCTGCCCACTTTTCTTCTATTATCCATTCCTCAAAGATGATGATGATGATCTTGCTGATGATGGGGAATATGTTCCCCGAAACTGTCCTAGGACCTTTTTAATGTATTGTATTTTTTAGGATGTTATATTTTTAAACCTTTTTTAAATGAATTGATTTATGTGTAAGTCATAGTTGTTTTTTAATATAAAATTGTTTTATATTTTATTTTTAGATATAACTTAATAATGATTATCGATTAAAAACTAAACTTGTCCATTTATTTGATTGTCTTTAAATGGTCTTTATCAAATAAATAACTACTTGGCGAGTTAATATTTGAAAAAAAAAATATTCAAATGAACCACATTTAGATCTGCTCAACCCCCAACATTTACAGAAGTGAAATTAGCCTAATATTACAGCCTAATATTTTTCTTTCTCTTAATTTACTTAGAACAAATTTCCGCGTTTGTCTTAAGTATTTGGAAAAACTGTACTTCATTGCATCATAAGCAAACTATTGAATGACTTTTGAGATTAAAATGCATGTTATGAGCAACAGGGCCTCCAAGAGAAATCTTTTAAGGCGGTACAAAACCCATTTGTAAGGTGACCATTTTTTTCTAAAATGAAAAGGAGGGCGCAAATAATTTGAAGAAAAAAAAAATGTTATCAGGGGTTTCAGGGGTATAAACCTATCTGTTCAACCAAAAAAGAAAAGGTTTTAAACGGTTAGTCACCTTACCATTTAGGCCCCCTTATACTTGCAAAATTCCGTTATAATAGGGTCCGTTATAATGAGATTCTACTGTATTCCTGTTTGATTATTATTTTTTATAATTGTAAGAATGGCTTACACATCGTGCTGATTATGTTGCAAAATCTATCACGAACTAATTGACTTATAAACTGAATTCTGTCATTTTGTATCTCAATTATAGTGAAAACAGTCAGCGCTGTCATATCCTCACCAAGTCACTCATTTCTGCTAGAAAAGCCACTTTGACGTTAGCTGTTTCATGTTTTATCCAGTTTATATTGAAGAAACTTTGTATTAAAATCAAGATAACAACAATTAATGAGAAATATCAACAACACTTAAGTTTCACCCAATACCATTTTAGCTTATTAGTCCTCGTTTCTAGATGCTTCCTATGTATAAATATACAAACAATATATTTCAATCAATGATCAGATACCAAATATTTCAGATTTCTAACCAATACTCAAGTTTTCATGAAACTTTAAACGCCAACATATTTTTAAATTATGAAAGGAAAAGCACAAACTGTGACGAAGTCAAAAACTAGGTTTCTTTTAAAAAAGAAAAGAACTACATCCAAAGCTGTAATTTTCCTCAAACAAACCGACGACTTATACATTTCAGAATAAGCATGTAAAGATAACGTAAAGATAAAATGTACAAGACAGACACTTGTCTTACATGAAGAGCAGTCTCGTGCTTGTAAAATCCCAACGTATTTAGTCTTGTTCCAACATTAAGGTTGTTCTTCCCACGTCACAGAAGCCTATTTATAGATGCTGTTTGTTTGGCCAAATGGAATTTTTATTGTAGAAGATAGAATCGCTACATTGAAACATTTTGGCAGCTTACACGTTTGAGATTTATCGAACATTATATCAGGGCTTTACAAAGAGTGTACCGCTCTAGATTGATGCACATAAATTTCCTTAATGATTTGTTAAACCCCAACAAAAAAATTCATACAGACACTTTACGTTTTTTTAGAAACTTTCGAATGCATGCTACAACTAAAATGTTTCTTGGATTTTTTTTTTTTTTTTAATAAAAATTGGAACTATGTTTGTTTCAGTGTTACGCACACTTTGCTTAACCTCTGTATGCTGTCGCCCGCGCAGTGCACTACTGCAATTTATGTTTCATCAGATTGTTTCCAAACACGGTTTGTTTCATCTCTGTATTTGACTATATTTCTCTTTGATATTAAATATTAAAAATTAAAACTGATATTAAAATGTTTATAACTTTTATTTTATTGTTTGATTGATTAACTTAGAAAGTAAGAGTGGTAATATATCTCGTAGAATTTAAAAGCAAGTTGTTAGGCTGTTACGTACATTGGCATCTCGTTGTGTTATTCTCAGTAACAGCTACGTATGTTGTTGACCAGCGCCGTGCGTTACGTACATTGATAGATAAAATATATTTGCTTCGACTTACGGACACACGCTGCGAAACCTAACCTGCTGTAAATACGGGGTTAACTACATCATTAATCTTTCTCGACTGAGCAGGCGAAACTATTCTAATACATTTTCTCTGCCATCTGTATGCACATCACAATAAAACTCTTCACATTTTCCCATTCTTCATCGACATCGTACGTTCGTTCCCAGCATTTACCTAGTTTAAATTCCATGTAATAAAAATACCTAAGAATTAAAACTAAGCCATCTTTTTTTTTTTCCTACAGCATTAAATCTATTCAACAGAAAGTGAATTTAAATATCTTTTAAATTTCATCAATAAATAAAGAAAATTTGCGTAAAACCTTCAGAAGACACTCATCCTTGATTCAAATTCGAAAGAAAACGAATTTAAACTATTCTGAATTATGTAGCAGTGAAACGAAGAATAAAGACCTTATGTTCTTAAATTGATAATCTCGTTAAATATTCAGTTCATTAAGAAAACAAATTGTATAAAAGAACCTGATTGAAATTTCAATTAGGATTATGTAAAAGTCTCCCCAACGACAGCTAAGAAATAATAAATCTGTCTCCTTTTCTCTGTGCTGTCTCCAACGAGTCTTTTTGACAGCAATTACTAATGAACACGTCTGTTAATAGCAGATGAATTGTTCTGCTATCTTGTAGTTGGCCATTACTCTCCCTCTGTGTAATTGTCACTATCATTTACAAAATGGGTGTCTCTTTTTTTTTTTTTCGTTCTTTCTTGTGTTTAAAAGAAACGTTGAAAAAGCAGAAACATGGTTTGAGAAGGAGAAAAGCAATTAAATAAAGATCGGTGAATCAGTGGAATTCTTGTCGGGTTGTTAAAATGGTTTTTGTTTAAAGATTCGAGTTAAAAAACGCTTTTTTGAGAAATATGCATATATTATCGTTAAATTCTTAAGTTCTGAATGTAGATTAATACGAGTGTATTACACGGTACTCCGACCATAGAAGATCATTCTGTCTATCAGAAAGAAGCTTTTGAACAATAAAGCATTATTCGAACTATGGAGATATGGATCGATTCAGATATAGATGAATGGATGGTACTTTTTGTTTTTTGTTTTACAAAAAAAAGACATATTTGCAGTAGCACAGTACTTGTAAGACTTCTGTTTGGAATTCTTCAGTAGTTGCTGAATTAATATCTATTATCGCTAATGACAAAAAGCTAATTGATAATAATGCTGCTGTCATATTACAGTAATTGAAATGGCAATTACGTGAAATGTATTATAAGTTCAATAATCAACAGAAATTAATACTGGATTACGACCTACCCTTGTCCGCCTAGAGTATGGTTGCCGCTTTGGTAGTATTTTTTTTTTTATCTAGAAGTTCTTAGTATATGCTAAGAACGATCAATAATAATTATAACGACCCCCCCCCCCTCACCCTTCCAGTAAAATACAAATGCTATCTTAACAGACAATGCGTTGTATTACTGCTTTGAATATCTCGAAGATTCAATGTTCCATATCTGACTTCTCGTCAGGTAGGCCTACTTCCGGTACAATCATAATAAGCCTCTCGATGAACCAATGATTATTCGGGCCTGATCATCATTTGTATTAACGAAGCACTAATTGGAGATGTAATAATATTTACTTGAGTCCCAACGATAAACCGAATTCACCATGTTATCGTTACATTAAGTTTATGCTTAAGCACTGACAAATTTTGCACTTAATTTCTATCACAATCTTTGGTTTTCACTTCATATTCTTTCAGCACTTGGAGCATGTCTCCTGCAGACCATTGTTGGTCTCGCTTTTCCAGTTATCACTTAATTGTTGTCTCCATAGAAGCACATCACCATGGGTATCGTTGTTTTTGATTCTTTTGCACATTGGATAAATAAACGATTCATAATTTATCCACATTTTTTTAAATCCTTCAATGGTTTTTGAATTTTACGTAAAATCGAAATAAATAACTTTATTAGAGACGTTTGATGCATTTCATTGAAATTATTTCCAAAGAATGAAAAGTCTATTTACATATTAGGCTTAAAGATCCTGCAGATAGGCGAACAGCCGTTTATCTTAGTGGTTCCTTAACACTTTCATCTTCGTCCCTAATTAAAGTTGGAGATTCAGGTAAAAAAACTGATAATTACTTAGGCCTATATTATTGAGTAAAAATTCGTAATATGACCTTGTTTTCAATGAAAAGTGGTTTCTCAAGGAATCATTGTTCAAGATCTTGAGATGCCAGCTCTCTAACTAAATGAGGTTTTGAGACAAAATGGCGTAAGTTTCAAGCTTAGCTGTGGAGCTCATCAGCTGTGAGCAGTCTCATGATTTCAGTACAGATATCATTTAATTCAATCATTAAAGCATTTGAGCATAAGTCTGTTTTTGGAGATGCAGGAAATTAGAAAAGGATTTAAAATAAATAAAATATTTATTTTACATAATAATTATTATATATTACAAGGATATATTCTTTAATATTTTTTAAATTAACGCCTAAGCAGTTTCAGCAACATTTATCTATGTGTACATTATATATAAAGATAATTTTAAAAACTGTCTTCAAGATATTGCTTTTTTCAAATATGTTTTTGCATCAATGCTTAAGATTTGTATATTTTTATTTTTTAGTTAGCTTTTTCGTAATCAAACTAAAACCCTAGTTCTGAAGTGAATGCTGTTGAACTAGTGACAAAATTTCTTATTTTAGGAAGTCGATTTGATTTCACTAAAATATATATATTTTCTGTAACAAAAGTGGTAAATTTTTTTCATATTTCATAAAATCACAGAAGGTTCACTAAAAATCAGAAGTCATTGGATACAAGAAACAAAGATATTAAGAAAAACTCTTTCATGAAATTGAATTCATTTGGTTATTATTCTATGTATTATCAATATTAGGCAGTGTACATAAATAAATAAATAAATAAATAAATAAATAAATAAATAAATAAATAGGCACGTATTAAATAATATTTGATAGCCAATACATACCATTATCATTTGGAGGAATAGGCCTAACATTATCATTGCATAACCCACTTCCTGAAGTGGTGATATTTGTCATTTTCGAACACATGATCATTGATAACTGGAATAAAACTATGTATTTGAAATAATTTAACAATGTTCTGAAATAAATTATTAGTTAAAAACTATTTTTTAATAAGTAAACAAATGAAATTCTAAGTGAATATGTTTAGAAGAAGAAACGAATAAGTCTGATACGAAATCTCTGAGCAGCAGCGCAGTAACATGAAATGGTCTCCATCATGTCTCCTCTAGTGTAAGGAACTAGATTGCCTTGTCGTAATGTTACTGAATTAGCAAGCTCTGATCGTAATTTCTTTCTTTATTTATGTTTCTTTATAAAAAAATATTTAAGTAAAATAAAATAAAAGTTTAATGTAGTCTTTTGCAATTGGAAAAGTATGTATGTGGATATTTGGATATAGTACTTTATAAGAACTGAAAAGTGATCGTATTTGCTCAGCCCGCACTTTATCTGCACATGTAGACTTCATTACTGCTACAAGAAGAAAAGTCCAAGAAAACGGCGAATAAAATACTGTAAAGAAAGAACTTCAAAGTAAATATTTAATATTTTTTTTTTTTTTTTTATATTAGCATTAACACTAAAATTAACGATAAAGTTCTTTATAAAAGGGAAGACTTTTGAGTTAAGCTGAGATCCTGGGACAGCTGTTTCGAGCTTACTAGGCTCTCCTCAGCCAGGGCTACCCAGCAATTTTATTTTTTATTTTTTGTTATTTGATTCTTTGTAGTCAAATGCCTTTTGAGGTAGGCCTAAGAGTGCCCAAGGTTTTGTATTTCACATTTTGTTATGTTTTTTTTTTTTTGTTTTTTTTTTTTTCTATTTTCCTATCTTTTAGTTTCTGAGGGATCACTTGTATCATCACGGATAAAAGTCTTTATTATTTTATTTTATTTTTTTTTTAATTTCAGTGATGACTGTGCATATTTAAAGTCAATCCATTAAATCATTAAAGTTTGATGATTCAGTAGAATTCGATAAATAATTTTAAAAAATTTCGAGACGAGAATGTTAGCATCATTAGTTGGATGGTAATGAATTACAGCGCTGTTGGAAGCAAACTGTTGAACTTTGTCATATTTCATCATTTCATATAAAAAAAAAACCAACATTTGTATGAAAGTAGCCTAAGGGAATGGATATACCTTCGATTGCACTGGGATTATTATCAATTTTTTATGTTTCATTAAAAAGAATTTACATTAAAAGATGAAATTCTTGCGACAGAGTAGATAAAACTCAAGAGATGCAAAAATTACAAAAGACATTACTTTCCATTTTTTTTTTTTATTTTCACTTTTTTAGGCGTTTGCATTTTAAAGCTGATATCTCCGATTTAATTTACTATTTTGTGGATTAAGTCCGAATTGTGGAATATTAGATACATTCCCTTAGCTAAATATAGTTTGTTTATTGCTTATACCAGAAAAATGCATATCGATGATAGAATAAATGAGAAATGTAAAAATAACAATTGTGACACTTTGCAATAAAGCTATGGCATCCAGCCATAGCTGAGCATAAATTGAAACTAAAATAACTATTTCTCAACTAAAAAATATATTTTATTTTTAGGTATTCGTTCTTATTTGTAGTGTAAGATGTTGCATTAATTATGCAAAGTAGCTACGTCCGGCTTGTCCGGTTCCTGGAACACGTTTGTTTGCTTCTAGAGCGCGTGTGAGAGTCTTTTGTTATTTGTAGACCCATCTTAAGCATCGTTTTACAATATGGGCCAGATAACGGTCTTTTAAGTAATTAAAAAAAAATACTAATCTTTAGATAGGAAAAAAAAAATTATTTTTGAAATTCCAGCCATTTTGGACAGATGGCGCTATTTCTGAATTACCTCTTTTAAAAAAACAAACCAATAAAAATCGTTCTTTCTCATTCTTACAATATCATTTAGAAATCACTGTAAAAAGCCATAAATGGCAAATAACTACGTGAAGATATTTCAAGAAATTCATTAAGCATTTATTGAATTCTGAATTTTTGAAAAGCGATAAACATTTAGGCAGACCATTGTTAACTGCACTTGTTTATTACATTAGACCATATGCAGTACTGTGTTATAATATTATGACAAGGTTATTTTTTGTATTATTTTTTGTGTGATGTAAGGAACAATAAGTTAAATGTACCATCAAATTTTGGAATTTTTTTTCCAAGCAAGCTTGTTATAGTTGCTCCCAAAATACATCTTTTACACTTTGCAATGCCGGGTACTTTAGGCTAGTTATACCATAAAAATTGGATTGTTTCTTGCAGACAGATTAACAGACAAGACGAAGTGATTAGACTTCTATAAGTATGTCAGATTTACGATGTTAACAACCAGAAATGAAGTCGAAAACCCGATCTTTGATACGTTTGTCATTTTTAACTTTTCTAAGCATTCCCAAATCTCAATATATTCGATAAAACGGCTCTACGTCCTTATAACGTATATTGCTGTAAGAACTGTCGAAGAAAAGAAAA
>JAFIDM010000003.1:36810960-36863484 GCA_023159025.1 Thereuonema tuberculata | reverse complement strand
TTGTATACAAAATGACATCCTAGTACAGCTATTTCACGCTAATATAGCGATCATCAGCTTAGGAGCAATCATCAGTACACAATCAGGTCTCGGTACACGGGTCTGTATGAGAAATCGTCGGAACCAATGTGGAGCCCGCAAAAGTTAAAGCAAACAATAAAAACTCGCCTAAAAGACAAATGGCGAGAATATCAGGAAATGTTTTGCAGGAAAAATGTGCACGATACAATTCATTGCAGTTTCTAATATCCGATAGTTTTTAATGCTTTTTTTTTAGGCTTCTGAAAGATGCCTTATAGCCCCGGTTTGTCTGTCTGTCTGTGGACAAATATCCCACAATGCTTCGCAACGGCTTCTGTTAGCTCAGTTGGTTAGAGCGTCGTGCTAATAACGCGAAGGTCGTGGGTTCGATCCCCTCGTGGGACATTCTTATTCTTCAATTTTTTTCTCCCCATTTTAAATCTTTTCACAGTTTTTCAACTTATAACATTATGAGATATTGGTTATGTAATCCTTTAGAATTAGGATTTTCATAACTACTTTATTTTCTCTAAAATTAGTATCACGTTGTTTAAAGTAGATACTTAGGAAGCGACTGTTTTAAGATTTTTTGAATATTGTATGCGGCCTGTTGGCTCAGTTGGTTAGAGCGTCGTGCTAATAACGCGAAGATCGGGAGTTCGATCCCGTCATGGGCAATTCTTATTCTTCATTTTTTTCTCCCCATTTTAAATCTTTTCACAGTTTCAAGTTTTTTTTTTTTAAATCATTATTAGGAATTCAGTGTATTAACAAGGTTTGAGCTAAGAATGAAGATTATTCCATATAAATAAGGGAGGGTAAGATAGCATGGGGTTGCAAACAGACTCGTGCGCGCATTTTCTAGACCACCCCGGCGCAATCTATTCTAAAGTAAAGGTGACTCAGAAGTCGTTGCGAAGCACTGTGATTGGTTTACTAATCACTATCCCTATCTTGTTTTTGTTTTTTTTGTTGGAACTTTTAATAGTTATCTCTTCGTCAATCAATGCATGATCAATCTGTATACTAGAATCTGCTTTGAGAAATATTAACATAAAAATCACAATGCATTCGTATTACAATAACGGAAAAATCAAACAATGTGGGTGCAGTTACTCACAAAATTTAGATCATCAAGCGTTGATAATATGGATCATTCCATATTTGAGTTTTTGAAAACTCAAATATGGAATGATACATTTTTTTTAACCCTTTCGATATCCAAATTTGAAATAAAAGCAATTGGGATATCCAAAAATGCTTGTTAACTCTTCGTACGAATTTATCACTTTTAGCAAACAGGTTCTGGCACGGTGTAGAATCATCGGCATTGATTCACCAACTGTTGCTTCGTTGGTTTGTCTGTCTTTCACTAACAGACAACAGAAGCAATATCAGAAGAATAAAATAAAATTACAAACCACTGAAAAAGCAAATTAAAAGATATTAAACATTATTTTCGGATCTTGAATCAGGGGCGTATATAAGGCCCCCCCCCCCCGAAATAATGAAGGTATGTCCTCCAACGTTTTTTTTTTTTTTTAATTTTTGGTTGAACAGATAGGTTTCCATGGGGTGTCTACTTAAAATTTCTTACCTTAACCTTACATTATTCTTAGGCCCCCCCGAAAATATATTCTAAATATAGTCTTGAATTGATCTTATATCCTTTTGTTAGCTTATTATTAGTTCTGATATTTATAAAACATCCAGAAAATGAATGTCCAGATTATACTAAAGTTCCAGATTGAATTCAAATTGTAATAATGCTTAACCGTTCAGCACCCATGTAGTTCATTTTGTCTGTTTGTCAGTATGCAAGAAATGAGTCGAATTCTATGGAGGCAATTTTCTTGAAACATGATATAACAAGATTACTAACAGAGAACAAACCAAACTTCAGACAAATCGTGTGGAAAAGTACTTTCTAATTTCGTCTACTTTTTTAAAGTAAAAGTAAACAGTAATTTTATGTTTAATGCTTGAATTGTTATGGAATGCGTTAAATTGTTGTCTTATGTTTTCAAAATCTTGAGATATAATGAAATCACTGAAATATTAAGAAAACGATAAACATAAGAAAAGAATCTCCTAATACTTATACTTTCTACACTCATTTCTTCTTGTCTTCATCTTCAATCTTGTTTATCTTTCTTTTCTGCAACTTAGAAATCTCTATTCTAAAAAACTTTTATTAATTTACCAAATCTAAGCACTCACTTGAAAGAGAGAAAAATGTGGAGCTACAACGTCGAGTGCCAGCAGAAGTAAGGGCACTGATATGTTATTTGGGGCTTTGTTAAAGAGGTTTTAATTTGTCGCAGCTGTTGTATGTTTTGATGAAGGTTCAACTGTTTTTTTTAAATGTCAAATGACCACCGATATTTGCAATGTAAATGAGGAAGCAGCTGTAAATTAAATTTGCTATTAGTGAAAAATTCAATCTTAAAATCTGCCGATCTGTATTTTATCTGATACCTTGTTAATTTGACTTTTTTGGGGGGAATGTTTATTAGTTGCGTTGAAAGTAGTTTCATAACTTAACGGCCACTAATTAAATTTTAAGGGGAAATGAGTATTATGTAACACTTCTACAAAGGTTAAACAAGAACTGATAAAGAATTGGTATTGAGATTGTTAGCTTTCTTAAATCTACTTCAACATCTTTGGCCTGTCTGTACGAATTTCACGTTAAAACGGTTGGGCGGACTTTAATAAAATTTGGTTCACTGGTTATTTATGACCAAACCTAAAACATATGCAGATTTATTTTCGTATCCACCCTCGCCCAGTTCTCAAAATTGGGCCATGCGTAAGCGTCGTATGAAATTTTAAAGAACTAGTGATAATATACATATGCATCATCAACAATGACGGGATAACAATGTGACGGCTTTTAGTTGAGGTAGGATATTTACGCTCGTCATTTGTAAATTCTTCATTCATGTCGAGATATGTCTCTAACGACTCTTCAGGTAGTCGCTGGAAAAAAATGAACATTGGAATTTAAATTGTAATCTAGTAGGCTAAAATTATTGTTTTTTTTTTTCTTTTTTCTCTGGCTCTTCTCTCATTGCGCCACACACACACACACACACACACACACAAAGGGAGTGATAAGAAACAATAACTTGAATATACTCCCCGTGGCCTAACGGATAAGACATCTGACTTCGGATCAAAAGGTTGCAGGTTCGATTCCCGTCGCGAACGTTTCATTGTAGTAACTTTTATCATAGGAAATTAATAATTGTGCCGGAAATAAAATATTTTAGTAATATAGATTCAGATCCAGCCTTTTTTTTTTTTTTTTTTGAGGTAGTGCCTACGTCATTATCAATAATTTCAGATCACAAAAATGCGGTTAGCGACACCAGAGAAAGAAAGCAAAGAAAAAAAGGAAAGAAAACGGTTGAAATGAAATAGTCAGTCTGAATGTCTTTATTCAGAGGGTTACGTCCGTTCAGTTGAGTTAGTCTATTTATAGTGCCTGGGCTAAAATCTTAATTTAAAACAAACTGTTTCATACAACATATTTTTAGGAGATTCTATGGTAACAGCACAATTAAATAAAGTTAAAAAACAATATATATTCATCAATACTGCTCCGTTTCTAGAACTTTCGCAAGAAATAAGTTTTGAGAATTGTCATGTTTGTGTGTCTATCTGTAGATAGCAACTCTTATTTCATTATAAATTTTGTTGAAATTTTATATTTCAGAAAATACAAGAAGAAATCGATCAATTATTTAATCATTCACATTTACTATAAATATATGCTTTTAAAATACTAAAGCAGCCCGCACACGATGCAGCTTTGGGCATGTGCAACTTTTGGCCTAGAGCGTTTTTTGAGCTGCATGGGCAAAGTTGCAACCGGAGTTGCATGGAGAAAAAGCTGCAAAGGCGAGGATTGCAACTCCAAAAGCTGCAAGGAAGCTGCATGGAATTACCCAATCACAGTGCAGCGTTGAAATACGTCAGTCGTGACGTCGTGCTCAAGGGGAAACATGGCGTCGAAACAGATTCCTTCGCTTCATATGGGCGATTAGCGAATACACATCGAATATCAGAGTATTGCGAGTTTCTTTCACACATAAATACAGTTTATATGTAAATGCAGTAATTTAATGCGGCAGAATGTATCCGAGCGTTTGAAAAACCTAGATTTTTTAATTTTTCACATCGGAAGCGGATTGTCGCTCATTCACCATTTCCAGAAACTGCCACGTGACGTCATTGTTTCAGTGAGCAATGGATTATTATTGGCTGTTGGTAGTTGTTATTCGTGAATCGCATTATTGCCATCAACTGCGATTACATACCGGCTAATAATATTATTAAAATATTTCTCATATGTTTAATATAAAAATCACACATATTAGATTTGGAAGGACATCACCGCAGTCTCCTTGACGTAATGTCAAGTGACGTCATTCAAATTCGTAGTGTGCTTCGTTTGTTGTCCGAACGGCGGCGCAAAGAATGTTGCATCGTATGCGCCCTGACTGTCGTTTGCAACTTTTTTTGTGCAACTTAATTGCATCGAGTTGCACAGCAAAAGCTGCATCGTGTGCGGCCTGCTTAAGGTTTTGATTTCGTTTCTGGCTGTACATAAAGGAGAATGGGCAAACTCTAAGAGAATTTGCCTATATAGTGATAAGATATATACCTTTAGAAAGATCTACTTACATAGAAAATATGTCATTATTACGACTCTTTTCAATTATTATTAGTCTGGTCGGAGTTATATACGTTTAGATATGACTTACCTCGTTGACATCTTACTTCCCGGATGTATTAATTAATTATCATTTAATACTTATTTTCAGTAACAGTGAATATTATTTGCATTTATTACTGGTACATGTAAATAATTATTATTTACTTTAAATAAATGACAATATTAATTACGTATAATACTTATTAACAGTGTGATTGATTGTGTTGAATGTGGGTGGCAGGGAAGCCAACCACCTACATCCAAGCACTCCCCGCCTGTAGGTGGTTGGCTTCCCTGCCACCCACAATCACCACAATCAATCATTCAAACGTCATATTTAGAATTATATAACTCCGAACGGACTAATAATTGAGACAAGTCGTAATAATAAAAAATATTCTATTTATGGAGATCTTTCCTTACGTATATATCTTATCGCTGTATAGTGGTTGGGTAGATCTATCCATTCTACTTTGTAGCTAATTCTAATTGTTAAAAAAAAAAATGCTTTCGAATAAATTTTGAGTTATTAATAAATATATAGGTTTAAACTGGTTATTAAGGATTTGGTAAAGGATAATTAACTAGACGCTTAGCTAATCATCGCACAGGGGGAACTAAGTATATAAAATTAGGATTCATTCATAAGGAAATCCGTCTAGCAGTTTTAGTGAGGGTTTTGGGAGGGTCATTTTTGAGGGAGGAGAGAGGAGGAGACAAAAATAAACTGTACCTAGATTTTAAGTTGGAGTATAAATACGCTACGTGCCCTATTTTGTGGAATTCTGTCCAGCCGTTTTGATGTAATGCGCGTCCAGACAGACAAGAAAAAAGTTCAAATTGAATAGCAGGACTGCGCATGTTCAGTAATTGTTGTTCCTGCCACGAAAGAAAGTTTTCAATGTACAAACTTTGCAGTAACTCTTTAATCGTGCCTAGAAGTCACGTGACAGAAGGTATTCAAAAATAACAAATAAAACCAAATCAATAAATAAGTGAAACTGATTCTTACAAATTAACTAGATATATGAATTTGATAATAATGTAAGGAATTACAGAAGTAATAAATAACATTTGTGTAATTTTTATATTTTTCCAGAAATGTTTACAACAGTTCAGTTTTTCAATAATAGATGTCACTGAAGTACCTGAAAGATGGTGACTCCATCACTCCTATGCCTCTTTAATGTTCTTTACTGGACTGAACTACACGATCAAGGAATCTCTTACAACTCGATAAAACTTTTATATCAGTCTAATATTTGAATTTCTTTAGAAGTTGATGATAATTTCAAATCTTTATTTACAAATTCTATATTATTATTAATGAAAATAATACGAACAACGATTACAATGAAGGATCCATCTTTCGTAATTTCGTATAATAGAAAAGACAAGAAGTTAATTATAGAGGGTGGACACAGAGGCGAAGTGGGGGGGGAGGACGAAAAGGGCCCTTTCTTTTTATCTCTACTGAAATCGTGATTGGCGAAATTTCAGTGATATTATTAATAAAAAATATATATATATACAAAGACAATGAGACAGACATGAGTGCTCGGAGTAAATTACGTGTGATGGAGATTGAAGGGAGTGGGTGGTGGAAGCCAGTCCCCTGAAACCAACTGCTGACTCATTGCTTCTGCATTGAAGACAAGGAATCATGATCTGCAACCTTCTATCCACCCACCCACACACCCACCCCCAAAAATCGATAACCATCAGGGTTCTCCATTTCAACTAAAACACGCTCTGTAAGCTTTATCAAATTAATCATTTCATTGAATTCAATCAGACTAAATACATTTCTCTAGGAAAAAAAATATACGCAATGAAGAACATTCTGGAAACAAAAATCAACCCCTTGGAACTGAGAGAATTGAAATAGAGCATTTTCTATTTCAATTCTTTCGAATCATTCTTTATTTTTTTATTTATTTCTAATATATATATATATATATAAAATTAAACAAAAATTAAAGAACATTTTTAACTATTTTTTAACTTTTAAAAGTTAAATTTTCTTAAAATTCATTTAGCTGTATGTACATACATTTTTTTTTTGGAAGGCTGCAATCCATGTTCACAATTTTTATATATATTTAATATTTAATATTTGAGCAACAGAATGCAGAAAATAATTATTTAATTTATTATAAAGTTAATAAATAATAAAGACAATAATAAAATAGCGCGAGTTGATTAACAAAAATCACTGTAATAAATACGTTTGTCATGGCAGCAGTAATATTATTTGAAACTGTGTACATTTTTTTTATTGTTAAAGTATAAAATAATTAAAAAAAATTAACCTCATTTCGTAGAAAATTCGATCTCATCAAATCAGTCAGTCTAATGTCTAATAGATGGATGTTTACGATCCCGTATTTTCGTGATTTCACGTAATTTACGCGAGAATAGTCTCTATCCATGTCTTCTCATAAAATATTTAAATATTTAAATGAATTATAATACGGGGAAATGCATGAGACTTTTACTACATTTTAATCTAGTTTTAATAAACTGAAAACAGTCAATAAACAAACAATAAATTCATTATGTAGCATTTTCCTAATGACAGACATTAAAAATACTAAATTCCTTGAGACCTGCTGAAGAGGCTAATGGCGAGATCTCGTGTTTTTCGTAATTCTCGTGCAAACGTGATCGTCAACATCCATCTGTTAGATATTATGTGTGTGTGTGTGTGTGTGTCTCCCCTTAATAACTTTTGAATCGCTGGATGGATCTTCCTGAAACTTCGTGTGCATATTTAAGGACTGCAGGCAATCTAACTTTTGTATTTGAAATCTTTTCCAAGCGGGTCCTTAGCGAGAAATTAGCGCGGGAAGGTAATAAAATTTCTTATAGAAAAATATTAGAAATTAAACAATGGATTTCTATCAATGGAACAATTGAAACAATGGAAATTAATCTGTTAAACCATTAAAATGCGCGTGGTTTGATATGATGAAAATAATCGGATTTAGACAATGTAAATCAACAATGAGAGTTTAATTAATTTCTTTCAGAATTTCGGCTCATCGTATAGAGCAGACATTATACTGTAATTTCAATATACTTGCAATTGTTTTGACTTGGATTTGCTCAAATTGGATTTGCTCAAATTTTGACTTCAATTCGTTTACTTCTAATATGATAGTTAATTAAATTGAAATCTTGTCTCCGTTTTCACAAAATCGCTTAACTTTAGCAAAAATAGGTGAATATCCCTAAGTGAAAGGAGAATTAAATTATTATAAAACAATTCCAGCTATAGAAGTTATATTATTAAACAACTCGAGCACGTAATTTACTGGAAAAAATGTCTAGACAAGATCTCAGCGTAAAAAAAAAAAAGAGCTATTCCCATTTAGCGTAGAAGTCACTCCCTAGATGTAAAATGGAGTCAATATAATATGTCATTATAAAAGTCCTGATGAGTTGAGTCACGTGACACCGAAATCGAGACTGTAAAGTGATTAAAAACACATTGTTTTGAATTGTACTGAATATAGATATAAAGCACGGGAGAAAAAAATACTTTTTCATTTTTTTAAAAGCCGTTATTAAGATTCTGGACTATGTTTTTTTTTTCTTGTTCCCAACTGAATTTAATATATATAAAATCTAATAATAATAATTACAGTTTTATTATAATTATCATTTTTAATATAATTTTATACAGGGTGGCGCGCACATTAAACCAACCCTAAAGGCATTTCTTGTATTATTATTTTGGGGCCGGTTTTATGTGCGCCACCTGTATTTTATCCAAATTATATAATAATCTAAGTTTCTTCAATATTTATTTTTTATTTCTTTTATCAATATTTACTTCAACTTTGCACTAAAAAAAAACTAAGTTCCCAGCACCTAGGTCAATAAAATCATTATTCATGATTTTTAATAGTAGATTCTAAATATAAAATAATAATAATAAAAAAAAAACGAAGGTGTTCCAAGAAAAGGGGAGAAATGGAAATCGTCCTTAATATTAATTATTGATTAATTATCTCGCTTTTTAAAAATTATTATGATTATAATATTTTTTTAAAAAATGATAAGAATGAATTGATTGTATAACAACAAATTCAACATGCGGAACTAATATTAACATCACAATAAAAAACATACACGCATATAAATAATGATTCACTGAGCTGTTTTCAGTAATATGTTATCTTTTTATATAATATAGTACATTTTAAGCTAAGCGTTTGTTAGCGGGGATTGACTGTTTGCTCTTTTTTATTCTTAATTTATATATTGTTGTCTTTTAATATGAAGGCCCATTATAGTGTTGAGAAAACATTATTTTGTTTTCTTTATATGTATCTTGAGATCGCTGAGCTGTTAGACACTGGGCGAATCCAACTGACGCTGACGGTTTGGAAACAGAACAGCTGTCTTGGATTCCCGGTATCCAAAAGTACTACAAAGGTCAGTGAATCTTTATTCATGTGCATGTATGTTTTTAATTGTGATGTGAATTGATTACACCTTTATTGAGTAATTTATATTATTTTTTAATCAATGATTCTCTTTAAAACGATCAGGTAGATTAGTTTGATTTCAAAAACTCCTCGCTCCCCCCCCCCCCCCCTTTTCTACTTCACTGGAAGATTATCTCAAGTAGACTGTAATGAGACGGGATTCAGTTTCAAATAAACAAAACATAATTTGCAACTGAACATCTCTTATTGGTCGTTTTCCGATCCAATCTGTATGGTTCCATTTTGATTAAAAATCAACTGGGCCACAAAGATGGCTAAATCTTTTACTAGAATGATAAGCCTTTCTCGAGTGATAGTTTCTGGTCATTACAATAACAGTAGACAGACAAAAATTCGTACGTCAACTAAACTTGGTTTTAACCTCATCTTGATGGAATAATTTTTGTTCTAGAATTCTTAATAACAATAATACAAACGGTAAACTAATAAAAAATTATACTTATTCTCCTCTTTACACTAAAAAAAAAAGCATTTTTGCCAATTTTATTACAGTATATTACACATTTCGTACAATTAGCAAGATTTCGTATTTTATTAGGATTCGAATTTTTGCTTTGAATTTTTGTAACTGAATTTTTAAAAATGAATTGTAAAAAAAAATTGTGATACTTTAAAAGTAATAAGTATGGAATGGATTCTTTATAACGAAAAATAAATGCAGTTTCTTGGCAGTTTTTGCCGAAAGGTTTTTTTAGAATCTGTGGGAACTTGTTAATCTTAATTTATCTTTGTTCAATAACTGATTTTTTTTTTTTTTTGCATTTAAATACTCTTTGTTTGTAGATGTCTCATGTTTTAAATCATTGCAAACTTACCTAAGAATATAAAAATAAATATATTTTTTTATATATCTTAGGAAACAAAAATGTATGAAATATATTTTTCCTGACTTGTACGTCGGGACAACTCGATCACGTGACAGTTGTGGGTTTTTTTTTTTTTTTTTTTTTTTTTTTTTTCGATAATATTTTGAGACATTATTTACAAAAAAATACTAGATTTAAATTAAAATGACACGAATTTTTATATTAAAATTAAAGATTAGGCTTATAATCTAAAGTTTCCTGAACTAAACATTTTATCATCATTTTATTTTATTTTTTATGAAATCAATAAACTAAAAAATAAATGAGTAATTAAAATAACCTTTTCTATTGTCAAATAATACAAATAATAAATTTTGGGAAGGTGTGTTAATGGTAAATGCTATAAGATTATCTACAATTTTTTTATTTTATTATTATTTACAATTAAACAGATTAAGTTACATTTGTTTCAAATAACACCAATAAATTAAAATTCGTTGCATCTCGTGAGTAGAGTCGAGCCCCTAAGTCGGGACAAGCGTATAGAGGAATCTAGGGTGATTCCAGCTGTCACAGGAGGGAATTGATGTCGTAGCTAACACGAGATACCTAGAATACGGGTCTCAATCGGTTACTAACGGATAAGAAAACAGAACGGTTTCAAATCCGGACAAATCGGAATTTGCGAAGAAAAATGAGAGAAAACCGACGGGTTTTTAAATCATTGAGAGTTTTCCTTAAGGTCTCTTATATAGAGTCAAGGTAGTCTAGCGTAATTTGCTAATGGCGGCTGTTAGCTGGGAAAATGGCCCAGAAGCAGTGGAAAGTAAGACGCTGTGCGTATCTTTTCCTGGAAGCAGATGTTAATGTAAATTAGAAAACCTGATTCTGAGGAAATCTAAAAAGGAGAGATATTAACTGGGCTAATTAACTGCCATTTCCATGGTGAGGGAGGATGTTATTTAGCTTTTAAGGCAATTTAAGAAACTGCTAGTTTCAAGATGTCGTACAACCGAACAGCAAAGGCACCGTCGACGTTTCTAGAACATAAATACATTCTTAAAAGCCTTTTCTTTTAACAATACGTGAAATAACTTTGAGAAGTCTTCGTGTCTCTTTCTTTATCATCAGTAACAATTACATTACAGCGATTATAAAAGTGTTAATCTTGTAAAATGTGGTAATATTACCATACTATCATAAACATGGTACATGCCAAAGCAGGCTTTATTTATATTTGCATGTAAGTTACCCTACTCATCAATTCATACAAATTTCACAATTATAATAAACAAAATTAAGCCGTAAAAACGCAATTTACACGCTCGGAATTAGTGCTGTAAGCATCGAAGCATTACAGTAATTGTAAAAGAATAAATAATTTCGTGACACTATCATTGTCATAAATTTGATTTATATATCAATCATACATCATTGTGTGAACTTCTTTGCTGAAATAGCCAGATATAAATACATTTCATTACGATACGGTTTTCCTTGAGAAACGTACAGATATACGTGTAATGATAGTTAACTGAGAGGTGGGCAATGGTAAAACAGTGGATGAATGAAAGGAGAATCATGAGGCTAATCAATTATTCTTCACGAAAAGAATAATTATCTCACAATGAGAAGTATATGATGATACACTAAAATGTTCATTATCTGTAGTAGTTGTGGACACTAGGATAATTAATAAACCCAAATTACGTTTTATTGGATTGTCTTGTCTTGAACATTTTAGGTTTAGACGTGATTAGGTTTAGACGTCTGTTCCTAAACTCTGAAGATGATTTTGATCTCTCCATCTTGTTCTTGGACGTCCTCGGTCTCTTTTTCCTTCGGGTTTATATCTCAAAATTAAATTTGGAATCCTATCGTTGGACATTCTTTCTACATGGTTAAGCCAATTTTTTTGATAATTTTGAATTTCTTGAATTATATTTGGAGTTTTAAGTTGTATTCTGATATCATTATTTTTCTTTTTGTCGAAACGTTTAAATCCTAATAAAGGTCTCAAAAATTTCATTTGTGCAGTTTCCAATCTTCGTTTGTTTCTTTGCTTCAATATCCAGGTTTCACTCCCATATTTAATTGCTGCTTTGGCTGTAATGTTATGTAATCTTAGTAGTGTTTCTTTCGCCATTCGCTTTCCAAATCTTCTTCTAATTATTCCATTCATTCTGTTATATGTCTGTAATATGTCTGTATATCAGGTTTGCCTCATCGTTATAACATGAAATTATGTTTCCCAAATATTTAAACTCTGATACTTCTATTATTTTCCCATTAATTACAATTTTCACTCTTTGTTTTCCACACATTGCCATAGGTTTTGTTTTTAATTCCGAAATTTTCATTTTATATTTTTTTGAGATGGTATTTAGATGATTTACTCCAAGTTGAAGTTCATCTTCTGAATTTCCTATCAAAACTTGATCATCAGCATACAGTAATGTCTTCAATTTTTTATCTTTTGTGATCTGGATACCATTTTTATACATTGATTTCCATTCTTTTAGAATTCTATTTATATATATGTTGAAAAGTATTGGGGAAAGTCCACATCCTTGTCTCACTCATTTATTTATAGCTAAAGGCTCTGATATTTTTCCATTCATAAATTTGAATTTAATTTTTATTTCATTATATATACTTCTAATTACAACAATTAATTTCGTCGGAATTTTATCTTCTTCCATAATTTTCCACAGTAAATCTCTGTTTAGATTATCATAAGCTTTTTCATAATCAATAAAAAGTAGGTACGTTGGTAAATTAAATTCTCTTCTTTTTTCAAGTAATTGTTGTAAAGTAAATATAGCATCTGCACATCCTCTTCCTTTCCTAAATCCACATTGTTCTTCTTCTAAATAAATATCTGTAAAATGAGTTAATTTATATTTAAGAATGTTCGTAAATAATTTATATGTTAATTTATTGGGTTAAATACATTAAAAAAAACTATAAAAACGTTAGATAAACATTCTTTTAATATGTAAATAAAAAAGTGATATTTTTAAGCTCAAGTAAATAGAAACTCCTTGAATTTTGTTTGTTTAAACATAGAGAAATTTTTAAAAAATGAAATGTGTCTATGTATTATAGAAGGCCACGGTTAATCCGAACCCATGGATAATTGAACCCCGGATAATCGGTCTTTTATTGCATAATCCCATCCAACAGCATCACTTTATCATACTCAAAATGTTTGCAATTACTAATACTTAATGTTATATATGTCACTATAGGCAAATCTGATACGTCAAAAGACTGATACTGTACGTCAAAAACCTGATACGTCAATTTCATTTTTCTTTCGACTTTGTAACAAGAGAAGAAGTCGATCAAAAGTAGCTACAAATTTGAGAGCTTGATACGAAATTTGTAAAAATTTCTCAGATTTTGACTATATTTTAATAAAATGAAGCGTTGAAGTAAATAAAACGTGATTTGAAAATAATCGCTAAACAATTGAAGAAAGGTTTTACATTTCGACTTTCGATTTGTTAAATTATTAAAAGAATTGGATTGAACCGAAGATTCATTCAGTCGATTACATTGCGGAGGGTGGTATATAAAAGTCACCCGCTTTCAATTTCAATTGGAAGGTTCTATCAGTCACTATCCACACGTGATACATATCTTGTTTTTGAATCTGCGTTGTGTTACTTCCTCTTGGAACTAATAAAGCATCATTTCGGAAATACAATTTAGTAGCGTCCATTGCTAATAAAGTATCTAGGAATATGTTATGTGATGTTATAACATTATTATTTAACTTATGTTAAATTTCAATGTTATTTCAAATATGTTATTATGTTTACCATTATTGTACTTTAGAAAACTGAGGTTTGTTTCCAGTTTGCTCCATTTGTCACCTGACGAAGAAGTCCAAACTTGGATCCCGCAACATGTAGTGCAGATTTTTTTATTTTTTTTTAAATATGTGTTTCTTTAAGTTTATTAGGTCCCAATTGTAATTATTAATTACCACATGAATATAATGGAAAATTTAAGGACGGTATAATGTTATTATGTTATTTAGTAGACATAAGATTTAACGTGCATTAGAACATTTTTGCAATAAAATAAAACAAAGAACGCACATAACTAAAAAAAAATACACTGAGCTATTTTTTGATATTTGTACTGGGAATCGGAGACAGTACTGTTTCGAGGTTAATTGACCTCTCATCAGTCCAATTCGTCCAGCATACCTAGCTGAGTGAAATGGGACAATATACAAAACGGACAAACATTCAAATCAACGACCCCTCAATTAAAAAAACATCAAGAATAAAAAGGAGTGAATAATTAATCCCCGCTAACATTTAGCTTAGCATGTAAAGGATTAATTTATTAAAAGGTACTAAGTAAGTAGACATAAGATTTAACATGCTTTATTAAGTTATTTCAATTAGCTTAATTAAGAAATTATCAATAAGCAAACACGATAATACAACTGTAAATTATCAGTTTACACAAAATTCAGCCTGACACCAAACCTCATGCAGTGTTTAAATGGATTTGATAAGCGTTTTATTAAGATAGTTCATTGATTTAATCTGTCACGATTCGCTTTCAGGTGAAATAATTCATTCTTTCACGTTGATTGAACTACGGGAATTACGCGAGTTACCAAATCTACTCCTATCATCTTTCTACGAATTTATTAAAATAGTCCAGTATTTATATCATTTCTAAACCAGGATTTAAAGGCAACATTTTTATACACTGTTACTGTACATTAGACCTTTTTTCAGTTGAATAATAATTTATTATATGAGTAATTTTTCGTTTCTATTTAGAAATAACAATCTCTTCATTTTTAATTCTAAGATTGTAATAACTTATGTGCATAGTACCGCGAAATTGTAATCTTCCATAATTGTCTTCAGAATTTGTCTCAGGTAATCTAACGGTCTTAATCACAATTAATGATCTTAGGAAGATGAAATTTTATTGGTAGGCTTGAATGTCAAATTCGACCTACGGATTTGAATCTTTAGGTAAAAAGCATTGGTAAAAAACAAGGTCTGTTAAAATTACAACATTTCACATTGAGTGCCAATTAAGGCTGGAATTAATAAATAACAATAAATTAAAACATGTTTTTATGAAGTAAGTAGTATCCACAAAAACAATTTAATAGTTTTTTTTTTTTAATTTAAAAAAAAAATAAAAAATTAAAACAGATTTTTGACGTTGATTTCAATCTTAATATGCATTAATTTCAACATTTTTTAGCTTTCTTGATACATTCTATGTATTTTTATAAATGTTGGACGATTGTATAATTAAGATAAAAATTTCGAAAAGGATATAATCCGACTTACAATTTTTGTGATACAATAAAGTATGCATAATTTAAAAGTTTATATGGATACATGATTCAGTTTATATTTTATAAATTCGTATATAATATTTTATGTATCTGTAATTTGTTTATTTTATTTTTCTGCCCAATTACAAGGTGAATTCTAATACTACTTGCTTTTTAAAATTATTCCTGATATGATACGTTACTATTTTGATGTAGCATAATTTGGCAAACATTAATAAAAAAATCGAATATTAGTATCGGCAACGATTGCGTCTAATATTGTAAGTGTTTACGTGACATGTACAAATTCGTATACTACTGTGGATGAACTGAAACTATAGTTAAAAAAGATTTGTCCACGATATTTTCTTAAAGGGTAGCATATCAGGGAAAAAAAACCTTTCTCTATTTTGCTTTACCATTGAAGCCTTATCTGGGCCGCGGAATCAAGAGTGAACACTCTACGGGAATAAACCAAATTTAACATCTCGTGTAACGCTTTTTTTGATGATTCAATTTTCCGCTTGAATAATACTAGATCATATTTCCTATATATCTTACAGAAGAACGTATTACTCATATATGAGTATTGGAAGAATCCATCAATAGACGAATAAAAAAAAAAACCGAGCTTTTTTATTATTATTATTTTTTTTTGCTGTTAGTTTTGCGATCAGACAGACATAAGAGAGGCTCTTAAAAAGTCGACTGATGCCTTCCAGCCAATATCATACATCATCATGTCACGATTGATTGATATATATAGGGAGTGATTCTATAGGGAATCGATAAATATACTAATAATGTAAAGGTCATGTTTCACTACCAAATTTCATAACAAAATACGAGTTCTTCGACACACTTAAAAAAAACAAACCATAAATACATTTAGATATTCGAAAGACATAGATAAACGTAATATGAGGGCGAAAAAATAATAATAAAAATAATAAGTGCTTCCTAATTCTATATGTTTTTTAAATGCAGAAAGTCCGGGTTTTTTTATGTTTTTTAACTTATATTTCTTTTGCTGAAATAATAATGAAAGATACTCAATTACAAAGATTAGTATTATTATTTATTTTTTTCTTACGCTTTTGAATTGAATATATAACACTTTAATATAATATTATTAATACATTTAATTAACTATTGTTATTTATTTAAATATATTTATACTGTAATAAAGGGGAAAATAAGGAAGATAAAGGAGAAAAAAAAAGGAGAAAGGAAAATTCTAAATTCTAGTAAATTCTAAAACATGTTTGATTACGATCTTCATATTAATGTTTAATAAAAGTAATTGAAATTAAAATGAATTCCTTTCTTAAAATATTTGGACTGACTTCATAATATCTAGCTAAAACTATTTCTTGGTGTAATAATGAGAATAGCACGAGACGGGGAAAAGTCTGCAATATTATTAACAGCACCGGTAGACTTAGTGACTCACTCCTATTATTCTGCCGAGTGAATTTATTTAATTTGCGAACTGCAAAGGAACTAGTCTAATTTCAAAACATTTTTTAAGCAGACTTCATTTCTTCATTTCTTTATTTTTAACTTTTAAAGAAAATATTGAAGACAAAAACTTGAAAGATTTCTAAAAGAAATGGTAAACTTAAGTCTGGAAAAGACCCGTTCACGAGTTCAAAAGTTATGGGAAGAAAAAAACACGTAGGTCTAGGAAGACTCAGTGTAAGAAAGAAAGGTTTCATCGTTTTATCAAGCACAATGGACAGTGATTTCATCTCGCCGTCAACCCTTTAGTTTTTACTTCTAAAGGAAATATTTCACACAAAAATTTGCTGATTCCTGCATTAGATCTTGTAGATGTGAATCATGTTTCATGAAGTAGTTGAATCTAGTTCATAATAAGTAGTTCAGAAAAAAAAGGGTTTGCCATATATGGTCATTATGTAGCGATCGATTTTGACGTCATCAACTTGAACTCCGAACAGTCAGTCCAAGATGGCGTCGTTTTGTAATCGCATAAGCGTGACCAAGAAAGACAACCTCTGCATAGCCAAGCAAGGATAATAGTGTAGAACGTTTTTAATTATTTAAATTTTAATTATTATTAAGTATTCGTAACTGTAGAAAATACAAAAACCAGAATGTTTTCGTAATATTTTTAAGATTCAGTTATGAATTTTAGCAATAGATGGCGCTGTTATGTCCTGGAAACATCAATCTGTAAGGAAATTACGTCATCAAAAGCTCTTCTTTTATGAACTGAACTGTTGTTTAAAAATGTATTAAAGGTAACAGAGATGACATAAAAGTTTCAAAAGCTTCTAAAAAAAAAAAAAAAAAAATCACACCAAAAATTTTAAAAAAATTATTTTTAAAATTAAAAATTGCAAACGTTTGGGCAATTACGGTGTAATTGCCTTTATCAAGTGATTAAAGTTAAAACAGATACAGAATATGCAGGGAAATAAACTCAGACATTCAAATTAAGGTTTGCTCATTTCTCTGGAAGGTGACAAGTAGTTGAAGAAAATGATAAGAAAAATAGGAGGAACGGTTCTCCATCCATTTTCTGACGTAAAACACACAAAAGGCGTTGAATCATAAAAAAATAGTTTAACAAATATCTTATAAAAATTTTATAATTATTTTTAATTGTAAATATAATGTTTTTTAAAATTTTAGTGTGATTTCGATTGTTTAACACACGTTAAACTTGGACCAGCATTTTTTTTTTCTTTTGGTATATACTGACAAGTACACGAAAGTAATAGGTCGAAACCAACGTAACACTTATAATCGTTAGGCCTGTTTGCAAGCGACTTATTTCTTTTACCATGTAAGTAGATTTTCAGTCTTCTTGGGATCTCTTGTATTTTATACATATTCCTCCCTTCTTCATGTAACACACTTCAATACTAAATCAGTTCCCAAGATAACCAAGGCTTCCTCTCAACTATCCCCAGCCCATCATGTATTTTCTTCAAATCATTTGAACAAATAAAAGTACTTTTACATTTTCGTTAATATTAGATTTTTTTAAGATTTTTTTAATAATTATCTAATATACATTTAAAATAGTAATTTATTTTTATTTACAATGAAGCGGAGCACGAGAATGTTTCGTAAAAGCTTCAAAACTATTAAGGCTATCCAGGAATTTTTCCTTCGCAATTAGACACGAGTAATGAGAATAAACTTATATATACAGTAAAACCCCGTTGTTACGCTCGTCAAGTGACCATGACTTACAAGCGTAATAAGCGGGATAGCGCTATAGACGGGAAATGATTTATTAGATGGGTAAACATTTAGACATCATTTTACAGGAAAGATACTTGATTCTGCAATAGATATAAGTGCAAATGTGAGCTTATTTCGTATTAAAAATATCTTTGATTGTGGTTTGCCGTATGTGTGTGTGTGCTGTGTGGTCGGTTCGCACCGAAGTGCGAGCTTCGTTGCCGAAGCATCCGTGCTCCAGGGAGCGCTAGTGTTCCCAAGACGGCGAACCCCTAGCAGACTCCCTAGAATTACAAGGGAAAGATACTGGGGTGGTTTCCCGTGGCCTTCCCCAGGACGCCATTAAGGAATGACGTCAGACCGAAGAGAAAGTGAAGAAGAGGCTACAACACAGGAAAGGAAATTTTTGAAACATCCATGCTCGCTACCGGGATTTGAACCCGGGCGCTGGCACATTGATCTCACGACAGACCGACGCCTGAGACCGCTCGACCACATCAGCGCGGCGTGTGTGTGCTACTGTTATGAATTACGACATTTTCAATGCGGTTCAGGTAACTATTAACATCAATTGATACACCACTAGGAGCAACACTAATATATTTTCGGAGCAGATTTAGTGCACTGCCCGCTATTTCACGCGCCTTTTCTTAAATGATTGGGCCACTTAATGGCACTGATGCATCACGGGACTGATGAATCCATTCAATCAGAATTTCCTCGGCATCTTCATATTTTCCACACTTTACTTTTTTACGTTTGCAACCACCCTTCGCTGCATTAGTAATTCCATTCTTATTTTTTATTATTGTTCTCAAAGTGGATGAGGGAATTCCTAGAGACTCTGCGAAATCCGTCTGACTTAGTGTAGAATTCTCGTCATACTTACGGAGAATTTACAATTTTTCACTTATAGAAAGGGATTTCCGCTTCGACATTTTGCACTAACTTACTGTATCACAGACCCGCACTTCAAAGAGTTCAAAAATTCCCTCCTACCAGGGAAAGAAAAGAATCTTTACAGTGTTACATTTCTTTTCGATACAAAATGTTCGATTAAAAAAAAAACGCTACAAGCGGGATTTAAAGCGTTATAAGAGGGTAAAAGTATACAGAGTTACATAGAAAATTCTAGGGACCGTATGAAAGGAGCGTAAAGCACGGGATAGTGCTATAAGCGGGAGCGTAATAACGGGGTTTTACTGTATATTAAATCAAATTGAGAATCAAAGTTGTTCTTGAGGTAAAATGTGCAAAAATCATATTTCTAATCACTCTGTTTCCGAACAATTCGAATGTCTACTTGAACGATATCAGTGGTTATTTCAAAACAATCACTCCAAAAGAAAAATCACTGCTAAAATTACCGATCCTATTCAAACTATTCTACATACTGAAACTCTTTTGTTTTTCGTTCAACAAACTTTCTCTTATACGTCTATTTTCGTAAGACTGTATTTTGTGAGGAAAGCATTATTTTTTTCTTTCCAATAATTCGGAAGTTCTGAAGCACAACTCAGTTACTGGAACCAAGATCTTCGTCTCTTTCTCTCGTTAACTTACACCCACGCAGAGATCCTCTTTTCTTTTTTATTCTTCTTCTCTCCGGCTGCCAATATTCGTGGGAGGACGGCGTCCATTGTAGAGGAAGAGAGAATAAACGAGGCATGGAGAAAGTGTATGCATCGCCGCCTCCGCAAGGCATTCCTTGGAAAACATCCCGCTACGAAGGCCGGGCAACTGATGTGGGAAGATCATCGGCTGCAGAAACCAATCTATAAATCAGCAACACCTCCCAAGGATCTGATAACACTGGAGAATTCGGGTGTCTATATCTTATCGGCAGAGATGGAAATTGCCAACCGCGGAATGTACGAGAACTTAACACATCAGAACAAAACTAATATGTCTCAATGAAGTCGAAGCTCAAATACAGAGGCTTAGTTAAAAATAATAAGAATCATAAAAATAATAAAAGTTTGAAAACCTCATAACCTACTTTCCATAAATTATTATTTTTTAAATTTCTCCTTTTTTCTGTTTTTTAAAATTGTGAAATTGAAACGGAATACTTACATTTCTATTCCAATTACAACACAGACAGCCCAAATTTACCATTTTCTGGAAACCCTGATGAAATCGGTATAATAATATAAAAATATTTGAATCGGGTTAATTGTAATCACATCAAACCATGTGCAGTGGATTAACTAAGATTTTATATTCATTGTTTAAAATTATTGATATATTAACATTAGGTTAGAAATCCATTGTTTACATTCTAATTCTTTTCTATGGGGATCTTTGTTTTCTTTTCACACTGATTTCTCGACGTGGACCCAACGGTAAAAAAGATTCGATAAATCTAAATATAAAAGTTCGATTCTCCCTAATCCTCGAATACATATACCAAGTTTCAAAAAAAATTCATCCAGTGGTTCAAAAAATGTTACAACGGATACATACGTAAACTGACGTTTGATTAGCCCCTCACTTCCCTATTAGGAAGTACACTAAAAAAACCTACTGTGAAGGTACTGTCTGTACTATCTGTACTGAAAATATTTAGTATATTAAAGGCGATATCTTCTCAAAATTCCAACTAATTCAGGTTTTCTAAATAAAGCTTCTTTGTAGACACTTTTATTTCTCACTCCCCCGCCTTTTCCAGCTTCCCTACGAAGGAAGTTTAGATGGTTTTCAGCTAGATATAACATAGATAACAACGAAAACATTAAAATCATGGTAACATAGTTTACATCTTGTTGATTAGTCATAAACGTCTTAATTTGACTCTAGCTGAGGAGCTGTGGTACTACGAATTAGCGGCTGTCGTAAAATATTTCTGTTTGACAAATAGGAAAAACTTGCTTCTGTAAAATGGAGTAGATAACATCAAAGTAGTGAAAAACCATCGCGGATTAAACGACTTAAGAAATATCTTCAAATTCCTTAATAATAAACGATAAATACTTAGTCATCTTAATATATAAAAATGAATGTTTGTTTGTTTGTCCCATATGCGTTCCTATACCATTCATCAGATTGCGATGAAACTTTGGTGAGTTGTTGTGCGCACGCCCGCAAAGGTTTCTGAATTAGTAGAACCATTTTACAATATCTGGTGCGCGAGGCGTTTCAACAAATGAGTGTATTTCCGGTTTCAACGTTTGCAATTTCCGGTGCGACTCGCATTTGCAATGACCATCAACAAAGCACAGGGACAATCGCTACAAGTGTGTTGACTAAATTTGGAAAATCCATGCTTCATACACGAACATTTCACTTCAGTGTTCCTAATTTACTAGCAGTGTAATTTCGTCACAAGTATTACAGGTCCTACTTTTCTTTCCCACTGAATCCAAATATGTAATTGGAACTCTCTATCACCCGTAGTTTTTTGTGATTCCTGTTGTTTGTTTTTAAATTTTAGATTTATTTTAAAACGTTTTCCTGATAGTAAGTGTTATTTACCATCCATAGATTGTTGATACCATACGTACTCGGTTCAATCAGAGAATGAAGACGGTGGAAACCACTTCATGTTCTGAAGTGATTTTTAATAGGATTTCTACTAAGCAAATAAGGTTCATCAAATCTGCATGTATGTAGTCCGTACCATAATAACTTTTGATCACTCGATGAATCTTCTTGAAACTTGACATATTTATTTACGGATAAAACGTGATAATTTTTAAATTTCAAATTTTCTCTGTAGGTCTTCGTCGAGAAATTTAGCACAGGCAGATAAAGAAAATTCCTTAGCAAAAGTATTAAAAACAACACAATAACAAGGGATTATAATTCTTTTAGCTAATCCATGAATTTAATTTTGATGTAATTAAATGAATTGGGATTGAAGAAACTTAAATAAAAATACAGTGCAACTTGAATAATTCGAACGTCTTTAATTCGAAATCGTGGTTAATTCGAAGATTTCTCTGGTCCCTTGAATTTCTTATTAAATCAATGTTAAAAAATCGTGGATAATTCGAAGTTCAACTTCCTTAATTCGAAGTTTTTTATAAAAAATTTCGAACTATAACGACTTTTCGGCGTTTCATCGTTAAGAAATTCGACACGTGACCACTGAAATCCCTTCCCGCCACCGTTCGACACGTGACGCCATTCGACACTTGACGCTTCAGACGCCATTCGAGCTTCCTGCTGTCAGTGTCACCATGTCTTTCAGTAAACCACGCGTGTACAAGAATTTAACGTTCGCTGTAAAGGTCGCCGTCATTCGCGAGGTGCAAAAGGGGGTGAAGAAGAAATGCCAAATCGCCAACGAGTACGGGATAGCGCCGAATTTCGTCGGTACATTGAAGGACAAACCAACGTAAGTGAAGCTGTTTTCCGTTCACTAAACATGCTTGATGATTTTGCTAACCTTAAGCAACTGAATTCTACAAAACAATCAGACATTGCACAATTTTTTTAAAAACTATAATTTTCTGTATTGAATGTAATATGTACTGTAGCTTACGTAATATAAATCTTATTTTTTTTACATACATATAGTGTTTAAGTCTTTCATACCATGATCTTTCTGAATAAATATTTACTTATTAACAGAATAATCTTTTCAAGCATTCAGTGGACCTGAAATTAAAGTTAAAAGATGTAACTTGTTTAATTCGAAAACTTGGATAATTCGAAGTTTTGTAGTGGTCCCTTCAGCTTCGAATTATCCAAGTTGCACTGTAATTAAGATTAAATTCAGCTTCTTTTTTTTTTACTGTTTGTTTTTAGTGGATTTTATAATTTAAAAATAAACTGTAACTTTTTTATTTTGTACCTTCACGACAAAGGAAATAAAAAACCAAATTTTATGGACAATCTCTTTTTGAGAAAGAACTTCACGATTTGTATTGTTTTTTTGTTTTTGTTTTTTCCTCTTTCTTTTCAAATATTAATAAATTAAATTCAACTGCGATATTCTTTCTACAAAAAAAAAATGGAAATAAGAAAAACAATTCTGATTTAAGATGATTAAAAACAGCTCCCCACCGAAAAGCCTTTTTGTTTTTCCGTAATCGCTCAATGAAAAGGCGTAATCGGAAAGGGAAGAAGATGATTGGTTGTGACAGCGCTGGCGTTGGTTGCCTGCTGGGAAGAAATCGAAAACAACAGACAGTGCACTTGGCTATCAAAGAACTGATTACAAATTGACCTCCAACCAAGCCACTGCAGTGCAACGTCAGCCTTCAACTTGTATTTTTTTCCCACAACAAGAATTAGAAACATTTTTTTTTTTTAAATGTTATATTTCCAAAGATAATAATTTTCTGCTAATTTAAAGAAAAATTAGATAGGTTTTTATTATTAAGAACACAGATATACAGTGGAAAATTTGTTTGTTTAATTAGGAGTGATCTTTATAGATTTTTAAGCGTTGAATTCAAAATAAAACTCGTTTTTAGGGACTCCATACACGAATAATGTAAAAGGGGGGGAGGAAGAAGAGTTATGTTCATTCTATTGTCCGTCCGTCCGTCACTTATCTCTACAGCTCTCATAACTTATTGAAATTATGATTTGTAGAGGTGGGGAAAAACATGAGTTACGGTTTGCGATCACTTCCTGTTCCGGTAACGTTATAATACATAAGAAAGAATATTCTCAACACGTTTATAGGTAAGTGGTTTTGTTCAGCTTGTGTTTCGTAGTATAATGGTCAGTGCATTGTGTTATGACAGCAAAAACCCAGTTACTGCAAACAAGTGAATAAATATTATTGCTTTCTGATGAGACGACTATGTACTGTTCGTTTTCAAAAGCGAGACGTACCACTCGCGGACGATTCTACTCCGCAAAGGGGTGATATGCTGAGATGGGCACTTTCCTAAGACCAGTTTTTTTTTGTTTTTTTTCAAGTACCTGTTATTTTTGCAATAATATTTATTCTTTCCATAATTCTTTCCTAAAAAGCGCAAATAGAATGCAGCTACTAGTAAACCAATACTGATAAAAAGTAAACATCCCCTCTTTATTTCTCCTCACCCCTATTTTGATAAAATCGAAGGAGACCTGGCGCATGCGCAAAAGCGCTGAAGGTTCTCAGAAACAAAAACAAGCAGTACATAAAACACAGATTTATCAAAAAATTTTCATGATTAAAAACATACAAACTATCCCCCCATTCGGATGTCCGGGAGGGGGATACTGAGGAAGGTTACAACATTATGGTAAATGGATCTTATGTGGAGACGAAGAGGAAGGCAGAAAATAGGAAAGATTGGAGAATGCTGGGTTTGCAGTGAAGGACCTGCCCTTGGCAGAGAACTATGTATGTATGTAATGTTATTGCTAACATGTAAAAATCTCAATTTTTGCTTTTTGTTGCTTTTTTGCAAAGTCATGTGATATGACAAAAACGTATGAAATATATATTTTTATTTGTTACTCGTGAGTAGTATTAAAAATAATTCTTGACCACTGTAAATAAAGGCAGTTATGATTTAAGTTACGTTTTAATCAGATGAAGTCGTCCCAGAATGTTTCAAAATATTTCATAAGGAACAAGAATTGATAGAACTTAAAAACCTACTTTTTTTAGAATTTGACCTGAATATTTCCTTATTAATATTATTATCATTTTTTTAAAGTCGTGTAAAGGGCACAAACGAACTTTTATTTATATCTGATCACTTTTAACTAGCAGGGCTAGTGGATTACGAAAATCCCTAATTTTTTTTCTTTTAAGATATTTTTATCTACGAACATTTTTGGCACTTTCAAGCGCCAATTTCCCTACAAGTACCGACAAGATGTAAAAGCTAGATCGTATCTTGTCCTTAAATAAGCATATCAAGTTAAAAGAAGATCCATTCGCATGTTTAAAAGTTATTAGTAATACACATAGTGAGCCTCTCTTTCCTATGAAATTAAGCTAAAAATAACAATAATATAGCATTAAATAAAAAATAAGATTCAATTGGAATAAAGCAGGTCTACATTATTTTTCAACCAAAGATCAATAAGTCAACGATGTGATTTTGCAATTCAGATAATATCGATACAGATAAGTCAGATATTGCCTAATCTTAGCTGGGGAAAACTTTATTACAAGTTTTTAAATATAATTCAATAAAAACTATGGATTGGTTGAAAAAAGAAATCAATACTCGACTTGTTTTGCAAACTACTAAACGGATAATGGAAAATAATAACTAAAATTGATTGAAACTCAGAATAACGATAGTTTTTAATGTATATTTTTATATATATTTCAAACTATCGTTATTCTAAAAGTTTCAATCAATTTTATTTTTTATTTTCTAATATCTATTCAGTAGTTTACAAAACAAGTCGAATATTGATTTTTTTTTTCTGCCTTCCGGATTACAAGTGTAAAGAACATTCATTTAAAAGCAGTAATCAGAAATCACAGCAAAGGGAAAACGAACGTCCCTGGAGGAACCCGAGCCAAGAAATAATGAGCCAAAGATCCTAATCTTGTTGTTGACTTCTACCAAAAATATCTATTCTGATTTTTAAGCAAAGTTCACGAAAACGATCGAATGAATCATCATCATCATTATTTAAGAAAAAGGTAATGAGCATTTTCTTTTTTTTTTTTTCTATTTTATATTTTGTTTTCTCTCAAATTCAAGTTTTGGGTTTTTAGTACTGTCTTTTTTTTTTTTTTGTAATAAACATGAAATACTAATTGTATTTGCTAGTAGCTGTTTAGTGTTTGTTTTGCCTGTCACGTGACATTGACTTAAAATATAATCATCGTCTATTAAATATCTCCTGCTGGTTATAATCAATCTTTGAGACAGTTTGAATCATATTCAACGAAAAATCTAGGTTTATTGTTTTTCCTATTAAATTTAACTAAGGTAAATGATCAAGAAACTCTTGAAAGAACTTAAGCCTATTTAAAAAGTCGCACTTTTTGTTTAATTTTGTTTCTGTTTATTTGTTTTTAAAATTGTTCAAATAACACAAACGAAAAATCTCGTACTGTTCGGTTTTGTTTACGAAAGCCTTCAACGCTTTTGCGCATGCGTCAGGTTTCCTTCGATTTCTTCAAAATAGGAGCGAGGAGAAACAAAGAGGGGATATTTACTTTTTATCAGTGTTAGTTTACTAGTAGCTGCGTTCTATTTGCACATTTCGGGAAAGAATTGTGGAAAGAATAAATACTATTGCAAAAATGCTCCTCCGTTATTTTTATCTTAAAAGCGAAAATGTCCAAAAGAATTTCTTAGGAAAGTGCCCATCTCAGCGTATCACTCCTCTGCGGAGTAAAATCGTCCGCCAGTGATAGGCCTGGCTTTTGAAGACGAACAGTATTTCTATAGTTTAATCTGGGTTGAATATAAACAGTACAGTTGTTTTTCTGAAACTATCAATTGAATTCCACATAAATGGTATGAGTCTAATTTTACTCATACCAGAGCATTAATGGATAATTAATGGATTAATTAATGGATTACTAAAAAGATTAATAACCGTTGTAAAGACATGGAAAGAAGTCCATTGTTTTGGCTGTAATTGTTTTCTATAGAAATTTTTGTCGTCTTGTTAAATTTCAAAAAACCCTACGCAATGGTTCAACAGTTTTTGAGGCAGAGGAAACTGACGTTTTACAAGCCTAGGAAATAGGATTAAAACTTAATGTTTAAAATTTAGAATTAAGCTTGTATAAGATATAAATATATAAATATATAAAACTCCAAAATTAAAAATTAAAAATGAGCAAATGCAGACAGCAATGCAGACTTTTAGGAATTGAATATTACTTCTTTTTCAGCTACTATTTCACAAAGAATTAAGTGATATCCTGGGAGATATTATTAGGTGCATTAATAGGAACATCCTCGCGAACAGAAGACAAAAGCATTTGATAATTTTAAGCCTAACCGAACAGTTTGGAGCTTCAAATCAAAATCAAATCAAAAGGGTTTTTTACAGAAGCTTGAATCTTTTTTTAAATTAGTCAGTTTCGCATTGCGTCAGTAAATTAAAATTCCAATTTATATTTGTTAACTTTTTAACTAAAACAAGAATTTTTAATCAGCATGAAAAAGATTTAATTGTCGTGTCAATGTTTTCAAGTAAACAGAAATAAAAAAAATACCAACTGTTCATGTAGCAAAGAAAAAGACAAGGAAATAAGAAGCCATTAGGACTTGACTGAAAGTTGAGAAGATAGAAAACAAGAATTTCCAAAGAACTACTTCCCTTAAAATGTCATTTCTTTCGTTTTATTTATTTATTTATTTATTTATTTATTTATTTATTTATTGATATTTATTTAGTGTAAACGACAAAAAATATATCTTTACATTCCGATTATAATATTTACAGAATATAAATAGTACAAATTCTCCAATCTATGAAAGAAAAAAAAAAAAAAGCATTAAATCCGTATTTTTTACTTAAATTATTTAATTTTGATTCATTGTAATGAGATCATGCTACGCGCAATGGATTAAGTATTTCATATTCGTTGCTAGTGTCACAGTGCACTTGGATGACTTTGAAAACAGACCCGGATCTACATAAGAGCAAAGACAGTAATCTCCTGGCAATCTGCCGTTGGCATGCAGATTGCCTACTTTAATGGCACGTCTAAAACGGCCTTAAATGTTAACTGCGAACAAACGGAATGGCAGCAAGAATACAGTTTTACCTAGATTACACTGCGAGGAAAGTGGAACAAGCAAATTAAAGGTTTAAAATACGAATTGACAAAAATCGAAGAGAAGAATGGAATCTATATTACTAAAATCTTTTATTTCTCTGTCTGTCTGTCCGGCGCAATTTTCTGAGCGAATGGAAAATAGAAATAATTTTTACAATGAAACATCCGCGACAGGAATCGAACCTGCAACCTTCTGATCCGAAGTCAGATGCCTTATCCATTAGGCCATAGGGACTACAACTTTCTTTATATGGTTTTTTGACTTATATCTCCTTTCTTTTTCCCCATCAATAAGGAATGTATTCAATCTTTTTTTTGAATCTCAACATTGTTTATTTATTTCACATCAGTCAGTTTATTTGTTATTCGAAACTGACAATTAGAACGATAATTGCCGAAACGTTGCAATATTTTAAATATTCTTACTTAACCAAATCCTATGTGATATTGAAAAATATGTGGGTGTACACGCCAGATGTTGGAGTAAAAAAAACAGAGTCAAGAAAGAGAGAAGCACTCTTTTTTTGAGGAGGAATACCGAAAAAATCACTATTTGCAACTCAAAAACCATCAATAAATGTAACTCAAACGTCACT
Source organism: Thereuonema tuberculata (assembly GCA_023159025.1). NCBI lineage: Eukaryota > Metazoa > Arthropoda > Chilopoda > Scutigeromorpha > Scutigeridae > Thereuonema > Thereuonema tuberculata. The sequence continues at coordinate 36,834,621 of JAFIDM010000003.1, read as the reverse complement.
GAAAAGTGACAATTGTAATTAAAATGAGAGTCAAAAAAGAATGAAGCGATACTTCTATTAGATAGAATACTGAAAAATCACTATCTGTAACTCAGAAACCATCAATATTTGAAACACAAAAGCCACTGAAAAGTGCCACTTAGAATAAAAAAAGAGACTCAAAAAAGAAAGAAGCAGTATTTCTATTAGATAGAATACTGAACACTATTGTAACTCAGAAACCACTGAAAAGTATCATTTGGAATAAAAAAAAAAAAAAAAGAGTCAAGAAATAAGAAGCAGTATTTCATTAGGTAGAATACTGAAAAATCACTATTTGTAACTCAAAAACCATCACTATTTCTAACTCGAAAACGACTGAAAAGTATCAATAGGAATAAAAAAAAAGATAGTCAAGAAAGAAAGATGCACTATTTCTAATAGGTAGAATACTGCTCAGAAGTTAGACGTCTTAGCCATTAGACCACTAGGCCTACATTCTAATCTCTGTAAAAAATAAAAATATATCATGAATATATGATTTACAAGGTGGTTCTAAAAGCAGTCGTAGATTGAGAGAATATAGACATCAAAAATTAAATTAAAAAAAAGCTTTTAAAAAATTTTAGTTTTAGTTTGCTTGATGTAGTGTGTGTGTGTGTGTGTTTTTTAATAAATAAAAAATTGTCTTCCGTTACATAAGGGAGGCTTCCGGAGCGAAGCGACGGGTAGCCGACTAGTAAAAAACTAAGAAGATTAGCTAATCAGAGTTTGGGCTTGAGAAGAACATGAACAAATCAAAAAACAGAAAGTTAGATGAAAATTCATCGGATGGAATTAATTTATAGTTAATATCTGCCACTGAATAGCGTTATTGATACTTTGTAAGATTACTTGTAATATCAAATTTCATCAAAAAGAAATTTATCATATCGCAATTCAGTATTTATAGATATTTCATTTCATGAAAGATTGCAGGAATTTACTACTTGTGTAATACCGCAAACAAAATAGTCCCACGTCAGAGCTGTTATCCCTGGATTTACAGCGTTCTTGATTTTTTTTTTTTTTTTTTTTTGATAGCATTCCAATGAATTTTGATGTTCACTAGATTCAAAGCAATATTAGAATCATTATTCCTACAGAAAGACTAACATAATACCCTAATACCATTTCACTAGATATTAGCTCACTTTATTCTGATTAACCACGTTTTGTCATTCCGGGAAGTCATTAGGCTTAAAAAAAGTGGTAGTAATATATGTTTCTTCAGAGGAGGATTTTATATCAAACCTGATCTTGGATCAATGCATGTTACGTTTTAGGATAAAATAAATAAGTATAAGAAGATTAGTTAATTAGGTAATACCTGTATTACTCCTCACTTTACGACCTATCTGCTTAACGACCACGCGCACTTACGACCTCCTCCCTTGAAGGTACAACTTCTATTTCATCGTCGTCATCTCCCTTACCTGGACCCTCGACAGCTCCGGATAACCAAATAAACAAATGATAATAGGTACATACGCCTGAATTTTTATGAATAAATTTGAAATTTATGGCATAATTTTTATAATTTTATAATTTTACAACGATCGTTTATTCCCGGCGCAAGCTCCTCGCTTATCGACCAATTCGCTTAACGACGTAGTCGTCGGAATGGAACTCGGTCGTAAAGTGAGGAGTACCTGTAACCAACAAAGTGATCGTAAAAGGTAGATCGTAATTACGAACCTCAAAAAAAAAAAGCATTTTAATCCAAGCCAAAACAGGGAAAATACAATAGGCCCTACAGTGCGAAGGTCGAAAATTACTGACAGGGTTTATTGTGCATCGTGATCCTATAGGCCTTCTCGGAATTTGTGGATGCAAACGTAAAGCAAGGGTTTCTGCTGTACTGTACATATTTTAAAAGTTTTACATATTATATTTTTTATACAATAAAAACGTAGTTTCTAATGGTGAAATATTTTTTTTCGGGTTATCCGCGAAGCCCTTGCCACCCAATTCCGCGGATAATCGGTGCTCTACTGTATTTTAAAAAAAAACACTGCATGTGTAAGTGAAGTAATAATAATAGTAGCTGTTGGGTTGGAGATTTAGAAGAATGAAGCGGGGATTCATAAATCACGAACGAAGAAGGGAGAGGAGAAAAATAAAGTTATATTAGCCTGTAATTTAAAATATAAAGGAAATGATAAATAGAAGAGTCCTTTACTGCAGCAGCCATGAACTAGTATAAGAAGGACAATTCCTATGAAAGAGACAGAGAGGATGGATGGAAATCAAACTAAAATGGATTCCTGATTCTCGATGGACAGTACAACAGTTATCCGTGGTTGCAAATTAATAATAACAGAACAGTAAAGATATTACCTAAATACTACAAGAAGCCAGGTAATTTCTAAAGTTCTTTATATCTAATCGAAGAGAACGTGTTAGTAAGACAGAAGAAGAGGTCATTCCTGTTATCGAAACGAAATTAATATTAGTCATTTAATGTTTAAGTTTCAAATGAATACATTATATTTATAGTTAAATTAGGATTGAATATTTATTTATCGTGTATTTAATAGCAAGTTACTATCATCTCTACTCTGATACTTTACAGTTCTAATTTTTTGTCAGCAACAACTAATATTACACAGGTACTTGATGCGTCCAATGCTGGCAGCTTTTCTTTACCATTCCTAATTTTTTATGATTTCTAAACTTTAATTTCTGGGGAATTACAAAAACATTAAATCTCTTGAAAATCTATGAATTGGCAGGTAATTTTTTTACTTAGAAAACGATAGAGAGCACTATTAATTTTTAATCTTTAAACAAAATTAAGAATGCTGGTAATGATATTTCTTACCACATTTCATGGAAATAGGTCCAAACAGGATTAGTAATTTTTATTACTAATAATTTTAATTTTGAAGTCTAACCTGGAAATAATATAATTACATATCCAGAAAAAAAATAAAAAAAAATAAAAACGCTACAGCAGAAGAAGTGATTTGTTTGGTGTGCGTGTGTACATGTCAACCAATGTCTTTGGGCAAATTGTTGGCATTGACACCAGAACAGCAGCTGCATTGCGATTCACTTGTCTGACCAGACTACAGACGACAAATTCCCATGGTCGAAGATTTTACACAGCCATCTGTCAGTCCTCGGCTATCGCCTTAGTCGTTCGCTTCGCATTTGAATGCACCGACCGCCTACCCTACCATTTAAGTACGTCCAAAGCTTCATTTGTCGCGCTGACATCGTTGCAGTCATTGAAATCAAAAATAACAATATCCCATTCTGATTTAATGACTTCAAATTAAAAATTAAACTGATTATTTATAAAAGGAAAATTGTATTTCCTGAATACTTTAATAAGAAAATATAAAAAGAAAAGTCCTGACTCACTCACTCACTCACTCATCAACGCCCAGCCCAAATCCTTGGACCTAGAAAGCTGAAATTTTGCACAGAGGCTCCATTTATGATGTAGACAACGAATAAGGCCGGATTTTTCGAAATTCCCAATGGATTTTAATAAAGAGGATTTATATTTTCGCTTTAAAATGACCATGAAGTATGTGTGGCGGCCAACACACATTATATCTGATTTATCCGGAAGACTACATCGGGCTGCGAACTCCTATATTTTCCGATCTCGATAGTAATTTGCTAAATAAATAAAGTTGTTGTTTTTTTTATGCTATGTATGCAAGGGTTCCTTAGCGAAGCGACGGTATCCGGCTAGTAACAAAATATAATCAGTCCACGGGATTGGGTCGAGATAGTCGTACAGTGTAGAAGGGAGTGCTAAAGTGAAAAAAGAAATGTAATATGTATTTATTGAAAGTATTGTGTCTCAGAGAGATACATTCAGCTTGCTAGCTTTGGAACTTCGCGACGTGTACTACAGAAACCAAGAATATTTTTCTAAGTATTATCAGATCAGAACTCATTCTGTATCAGAAACAGTTTGCCATAGGTTTCAGAATTTTTAAATACATTCGCACTGTCAAACGGACAAACAGTTGAAAAATGTGTTAGATTTAATCTATTATTTAGTTGTTGTTTTGTTTTTTATATCGCTGAAGTAATGTTACGTTTATGTATTTTTGTTTTCAATTAGTGAAAGAATAGTTTTCACTTCTTTTTAATAAAAAAGATATAAATTTTTCTTGAAATTCATTCAAATGAATCATTTCCTCTACATATGTATTGTTTTTTGGACTTTACAGGCTAAAAATTCTTTAGTTAAGTTTGTTATGTGTAATACTTTTTTTTTTTAATCTTAAAGCACGACTGTTAAATCCATTTGTATCTGACGGTTAATTTTCACCTGATTAATTTTTTGATTAATTTTCATGAAACTTGGTATTTAGCAATCGTATTTAACATTTACCCATCATTTCCAGGTTTCACCCAAATTGGAGTGAAATTAAGAGCCGTTCTGGCCTTTTTGAAATACCTTTGTTCTAAGCAATACCAGCTACAATTGGTTGAATTTTCGTTGAATGTTATTTTGTTATAATCGCAGAAATCTTAAAAGAATATAAAAATAAGCAGAGTTAAAAAAATACTTTCTGAGTATCACGCGACTTCCTGCAGTTTATTCTTTATTGATTACCAAGAAACTGTAAATACCTTTTTGTAAAGGAAATATTCTATACACGCCGTTCTTTGAGGGCTGCTTCCGGTTCCCCTTAAATTTATTGATGGAATTAACGAGAATCCATCTGTTGCCAACGTTAGCATCAGACCCTTATGGGTGAATGATTCTGTCGACACAATCTTCTTCGCCTTTCTTAACAACCTCTCAGTATATTAACGTCGAAATAACACAAATAAAATGCACCCAAGCGCTGGGGTTTAAACTCTTTAAAACTTACAATATCTTAAAAAGAGATTACACCAAACCCAAGCCAACAACTGGTTTCATAGTGCACACGAAACCAAAACGTACATGTTTCGTTTAGGGTCACTTCCTCTTGAGACAGAAAATGACCCACAGACCGGAAGTCACATTTTTATCTACGTCTACAAATCAAATACAAAAAAGTTTAAATATAAAAACTGAGAATACATAAGAGAGGCTGGCAAACATAAATCATCAGAAACAAAGGAAAAAATTTAGAACATTCACAGCAACTAAGAGCTATCTTTTTGGGACTCTGGGAGAGCTGTTTTACGCTTATTGGCACTCATAAGGCCGAGTTACCCAGTGATAAACAACTCAGAGCGTACTTCATAACGTTTGAGTAAATCGTTAACAGGGTCCCCCCATCTGATGATCAGTAATAAAGGTAAAACATCACTCCCAGAGTTAATAAACTGATGGGTGGACATTTGTGTGTGTGTTTTTTCGTAGTGTTTGGTAATTATAAATAACAATTGGTAAATAAGTTTAAGTTGTATTAAAGTAATATTTTTTATGTTATATTTCATTTATTTTTATTACTTTTTTATTAATTTTCAAGAAGAATCTAAAAATGCAATATTTTCATTCATTTCCAATATTCTCCACCAGATTGCGTTATGTACAGACTTGGTAACAGTTTTGGCAATGAAGGACTTTGCGATATGTCCTATAAGGTTGTGATTTGGTAGGGAAAAAAAAACCGTTCAAGCTACAACCCATTCAACATCTCCAGTCTGTTATTAACGTTATAATTACACTGTTTTTATATATACAGTCGTTATAATAAATTCTACTTCTATGTAAATCACATACAAATTAAACATAAAAAGTTAATAATAAAATAATTCAGCTTTGAAGCTGGAGCACATACAATGAGCACACATGAATAAGTAATGACTTATCTGTTTTGAGATTTTTCGACACCGGGAATTTCAGGTTTCATAACCTTCATCAGCTGGATTCGCCCAGTATCTTACAGTCAGTGATCCCAAGAAACATCCAGCTGATGAAACCTGAAACAGCTGTTCTGGATTCCCGTGTATCGAAAAATCTAAAAATAGGTCAGTGATGCCTTATTCAAGTGCGAATAACGCCTTTCATTGTATTGTCAAAATTTCAAAACCACTGTCCTAAATCAGTTAAGTAATTAAGACCTCTATGAAATCTTGTAACAACCCTTGTTGATTTCAGGACGAAAGCTGATATTTTTGTTGTATTGACATTTTAATTTCATTTGTCACGTTATCTCAGAGATTATCAATTTGAAACAGATCCAAGAATCCAATAGACCGAAATATCGTTATTTGTCAAGTCGTTGAATTTGTGTAATTCCCTCTTCTATCACGAATCAGTCATCATTTGATCGTAGACTGAATGTGGAGACTTCTAGAAGATTTAAAATTATCTCTACGTGAATTTACGTTTGTTTTTACACATCAGTGGTTAATAAATCGACCAATTAAACAATTTATTTTGAATTAAACCTAGGCCATCCCCCTGACTCCCCCTGGTAAGTATGAGATAATCCAAGAAGAATCGATTCCAAGCGGTTACGGCAAAAAAGTGATATTTTATTCCTTTTTGAATGAACTCTTATTCTATTTGTTTGCGCGCTATCAGATAATGAATTCATTCAAAAAGGAATAAAATATCATTATTTATCATTATACCAATATTCAATCCTATTTTTATTCTATTTGTTCGCGCGCTATCAAATAAGTAGGATTGGATATTGAGGATCAGCAGTAGTCCAATGGTTAGCGTTCCTGACTGCGAGGACGAAGTTCCTCGGTTCGAATCCCATGCATGGCGAAAAAAAATTAAAAAAAAAAGAAAATTTTATAATCTGACTTTCTTAGCAAGGGAAACTAATAATTAACAATTGCGCCGGACAGACAATCAGAGAATAAAAAATTTTAGTAATAGAATTATGAATAAAATCATTTTTCTAAATTTATAGCATATTTTTTATTTTCCTAAAACAGTAAGGTTCACTAAATCAGTCAGTCAGTCAATCTGTGTGTACTTTGCATAATAACTTGTTAACCACTGAATGGATCCGCTTGAAACTTGGTGAGCACATTGAAGGACAAGGGACGATGTCATTTTTTTACTTGAAACTTTTCCAAATTGGTCGAGAAATTAGCAAGAGGAGTTGAAAAACAATTCTAATAATGGATTTTATCGAGGTCCTAAGCAATGGGCATTAACCCTTTTAAGCTATTAATTAGGTCACAGTTTGACATGATTAAAAGTAATCGACTTTAGACAGTTTAAATACAAAAATATAGATTAATTTAGTTTCATTAGAAAATGGAAAATTTATACTGCTTAACTGGATAGAATAATTTAAAAATAAACTTAGCAAGTCTTTCGTTTTTGTCATTTTAACAAAAAAATTAAATAGTTGAGAAATGATATTCAAGAAGTAAGCTTTAAATTCTTCGAACTTTTGTTTTCCCGCCAATCAAATTACTCTAGAATTTAATCTGTAAATCCCAACTGAAAGATGAATTTTATATTGACAAGAAGGTATCGACATCGACTCTACAAGTAAGAATATTCCTCTCAATAATACGTACGTTTATTCTTTCAAATAGCTATTTTTTTTTTCTTAATATGACATTATTTTATTGTGGTCTATTAAATGCGTTTTATTATTTAATAAGCTGTAATTAAAAAAGTATGGTTCTATACGTAATTTTCTATATTATATTATATTATATTATATATTATATTATATTATATTATATTATATTATATTATATTATATTATATTATATTATTATATCTATATTCTATATTTTCAGTAACTTGTGTAAGTTTTTTTTAAGTTTTTTTTTTTTTTTTTTTTTTACATTCGTATCCCTTTTTGTTATTTGTATACATTTGTAAACAGTAGTCTGTCTACTTTTTTTAATTTGTATACTTTATTTATTTGTATACATTGTAAATAGTAGCTTGTATACTTTTTTTCTTTGTATAAGCGATCCATTCAATTTGAAATCTTTCAAACGCTTGCGTTGTTAAAAGTGGCACTACTATTGAATGACGCGCAAAACACATTTATTCAGGTCGTTGTAATTCTTAGCGATTCCCGCACTGAGTCCATTTAGTGCGTCTAGACCTCCATTTTGCGCCATTCAGGTCACTTTGAGTAAGTGGCCATCATGAAGCGGACGTGGACATACTGTGTCGAAGCTATCAAATTCATTCTCAGCGTAGTCGATTCAGTATAAATAGGCCCCAATTTTGTCCAATTAACATTGTTTTTCCTGAACCGCTCAATCGCCTCCTAAGACCGCAAAAGTGCCTAGGACTGGAAGTCTGATTTTTCCCAAATCTCCGGGCCAAGGGGAGTCCAAAGAGACGTAACTCTTGGGGCTTGCACTCCTGGTTTGGATAGTAGATTGTGTTACACGCACACACACACACAGCACACACGGTAACCCTAACAGCTCAATTCCTACGGCACCACCAAAAAAGAACAAGATCGTCGCCATATCAATGCGATTTTAAGGTAAAAAAATTCAATCCAATAAAAACTATTAAATCATTTTCAGGGTAACATTATCTTTACCTCATGGTTATCAACCTTTATTAGAAAAAGTCCTAATAGTCCTACGCAACAGATAAATTTAGATTATCGTTATTTATCGCAACGTAGCGGTCGGAATGGTAGTTGCTTTTTTCCTTCTTGTAGCCTCTCCTCTGTTTGTATTGGCACTTCTATATTCCGTCATCCAGTGTGAGTCTGTGATTTAGAGTTTCTGATCAACCATGCGAGACGTTATTTAGATTTATTGAAATGTTTTGATGTCGTGCCAGAAAACATTCAACGCTGGAAAGAGGAAGGTAGCACCACTCATATATTCTTCTGTGAACATAAACAGAGAAAAGCGTTGTTTTGTTTGCAGGTGTGGTTAAACGGTTGAAAACACACAATTAAAAATCACCAAAACTATATAACATGCTGAACGATTTCCACTATTCATAACTTCTCACCCGTGAAATCGTTACATATTAATTTTCCAACGAAACGCTAATGCTGCAGTAATTTGTAGGTAGAAATCAAGTAGAAAGTTCCTAAGCACTTGATGAATTCATTGAAAAAGAACCAATTCAGATTCTAATGTGCTTGGGAGAAGTGTAGTTTAAGAGCACTTTTTTTTTTCTTCAAACGACAGTTTTGTAATGGTTCTATTCATTCTATCTTAAGGCCAACAATTAAACTGCTAGCTAATAAAGTTAAAATATACCCCATTTTTTGATGTGTATGATCAGCTCAAGACATAGTATTCATTCCCATTTCAATTCAAGGCAGTACAACTATACATTGCAATTGAAATTCTGATATATAATGAAAAAGAAATATAAGTGATAATTTTTCATTCATTGTAGTATAGTTTATTTTCAATATGCAAGGAGTATCTTTTTATTTTATATTGTTCGTAAAATATATTGTGGTTATTTTTTTTTCAATCTATTGTTAAAATTTAAATAGGAAGAGCAGTGGAACCTCCATGACTAAATACTAAAAACATAAAAACACATTAAAAATAAAGAAAAAGTAAATTCATGTGCTGGGCTCTGCCAGCCTCAAATGAATTTTTTACGGCATCAAAATAAATAAAAAGTGCCTAAAAGATATGTAAACACATTAAAATTTGAGACCAATGTTCATCTGACACCTCAAGACAAGCCTGTTTCACGCTGATTAGGTGATCATCAGTTGAGGGTAGTCAGGATGAACTTTTTCAGGTCTCATAACGGAGGTGACTTGAAAGTTAAATAGGAAGAGCAGTGGAACCTCCATGTTAAAATTTATTGTTAAATCTATTAAGATCTTTCAAATGGAAAAATTATGCTAACAAATCCTCATTCATCAATACAAAAAACATCGAATGATACTGATCAGGAGTTAAAATCAAGATTTGTTCAATCCACTGAACTTACCAACATAAATACTGAAGAAAATATATAATTTGGTGGAAATTAACACAAAATTATAGTGTTCTATGACTTTCTTGAAATTGAAGTAGAGTTGTCTTCTTCGAACTGTAATTTACAAAACGATGGTCTTCTGGAAACATTATTTGTCTCTTGGAAGATTCCAAAGCCAGTGGACTACAAAAGGACTTACACCAACCATCACAAGACACTGTTTATGAGTCCCACTATTTCATCAATTACAATCCGTCTCCACTTTCCATTGTGGATAGAAAAATCACCTTTCACAATATACAACTCAGCTTTCAGTAAATAGAACCTAGGTAAATATCCATTCCACAACGATGATTCACCTGCACGTGAGCAGGGCATTCACTTAAGTCAGCTTCACTAAATTCAAGGAATATGCGTGCGTATCGCTTTTATGCTCCGTTTTTAATGACGGTATTTCAAATTATCCAACTATCACGAATTTTCCTTCAAATTAAAGTCAATTTGTATTAATTGCACCAGCCATCTGCCTGCGGCGCTTCAATATTGACTGCAAGGTATTTGCGTTATAAGAAACCATACTGAAATTGCAATTTATGGTCTTATAACTGAAAACGCAATGTAGAAGAAAATGAATTGGAATTTGATTCAAAATTGTCTGATTTTTTTTTTAGCCTCAAACAAAGTAAAAAAAACATTCAGAAAAATAAAAACTTTTAAATAGCTTTAAAAAAAGTCTCTATTTTTTTTGTGAAAAATTGGAATTAGAGGATCTATTAAAATTTTCTTTTATTGTTAAAAGAAAATTCCAGAATAGTTTCGTCTTCTCGTTATATAGCTTAACCAATCACACTATTCGAACATAAATAACAGAATATATTAACTAAAGATAATCCCTTTAAGAGACATTAACTTTTGATCATTTTTTTAATTAATATTTTTAAAAATAAAGGTGGCAAAATTTAATTCAATAAAATTTTATGTAGAATTGACGGAATGATAATAATACTATGATTTTGTAACAGCTACGATCTCACAAAATGTTGTAGTAAATTAACTGAGGACCAATTATTCTCACAAGAAAATATCACTTTTTGTCATTTTGTTGCGTTTCATTCCAAGCAAATATGAATTATTCGATGAAGTTGAAACAGAAGAAAGAAACATCACATATCGACCTTTGAAGTACAAATGTAGAAAACAAGACGTGAATTTAGCAATTGAGAAAAGAGTCTAAGGCTAATTATTTATCTCTTCTTCAGCAAGCAGTCTGCTTCAACAATGTGGATTTTTATAATTAGGATCGTGAATTAGCACTGGCGTCATACAGCTGCTCTCTTCTGACTTTAATTTCATTAATTGAACTATTAAATAACCTTAATTATAATGACAGACAATGGGAAGCACGACAAGTCTCAATATTCTCTTCAACATTTCTGTCCTCGGTTCATTTGTCTGTCTATAGACGCATCAAATGAAAGCGACTTGACAGATTTCCATCACCTTTGGTATAGAGCTTATTTATAATCCAACTATATTGCGTTTTATTAGGAATATCCAAAGCTTACTTAAAAACTAACGCTAGATGGCGCTGATGAAACGCTAGATGGTGAGGGATGAATTGGTATTATCCTTGCAGAAACAGAAGTATGGTTTTTGAATCAGAAAATTCCAAACTGATAACTTTACGAGCTTTGCCCCGCGGTGTCACCCGCGTTAAATTCAGCTCTTCTCGTTAATGTTCGGTTCTTGTCGTATGGCGAAGCTGCCCCATTGGTTGACGTTTATGTTTACTGCTCCCTCCTATTAGTTGTAGCGTGATGTTATTTAGCCTATAACCTTCCTCAATAAACTGGCTATCTAACTCAAAAAGAATATTTTTAAAACGGACTGGTAGTTCCTGAGATTACTGCGTTCAAGCATACAAACTCTTCAGATTTATATGTTAGTAGGAGATAAGATTTGACCAAAAGAGAAATATTAAAATTGGTCGGATAGAAACAATTTCACAATTAAAGTAATAAGGTTTCCATATTTCTAATCTCATTCATATACAGGGTCTATTAAATTTCCTTGTTTTAATTGACGCTATCAAATGCTTCAGCGTCGAGCACATTATGTTGTTGGAGATCTGCATTACCACTCTGATCGTAGTCATCTCTTTTGCTGAATCGAGACGAGCCGAGCAAAGTTCAGCGAAGAAAATGTTTATCGGCGCTGCTCGGGGGCTTCGCCTAATTTACTAGTTACGTCCAATTGGTTTTTTCCGATTCATGTCCAACAGTTCCATGAAGTGATTTATCAGCAATCAGTTAGGATTAATGACGAAAGCCTTGGTGAAGTTAATTTTTGTCAAAATTGACTTGAATGGAAGAAGCTTCGATGTTCAAAGAAGATTAAGAAGAAAAAAATCGTTATTTGACCACTTCCGGCATCACTGTTACTATTTGGAATTGCGCCAATTCAATCCTTCAAGAAAAAAAAAACCAAGCATGCTGTAAGTCTTGGCTAAACTATCTTTTAAAGAAATTACAACTTTCTAGCTTCTTTGTAACTTTTTAATGGAATTTAAAAGTAGGTATGTGAAGATCTTAACGCGTTATTCATTTTAATTTACTGAGCATGCGCAGTCTTACTTAAATATTTTTTTTCTTTTTTTTTTTCCATTTGTGCATCACGGCAAAACGGCTGACCGGTTTTCCTTAAAATGTAGTACTTAGCTTATTTCGCGAAACAACTTAAAATGCGCTAGTAATTCTACATCAAGTTCAATCAAAGTTATTAATTGTCCAAAGAGGAGTTCAATATTTTACATAACTAGTTCACACACACACACACATATATAAGCGGACATATTGTTCGTACTGGACAATTTGTCTATAGTATTTTGCAAAAAAGAAGGGTTTGCCATATATGGTCATTACGTAGCGATCGATTTTGCCTGGAACAAACGTCACCAGTCATGTTGTTTGTTGGCTGCCGTATAGTCGCTCTGTCGGAACAATCAAGTCGCTGCAAGGCGAACCTCGAACCTGAAGAGAGCAAGCGATAATTAGCATGAAATGTGGCTTCTTTTATGAAGACAACTGTAAGAAGCCGTTTCTTATTTAAAAGAACATCTTTTTATCTAAATTGGAACTACACCTATCGTGCCTACATAGCAGAAATAATTCTGCTGAATTACAGATTTTGGGTTTCAATGACAAAAGTTGACCCCTTAAAACATTCAGCATAAGGTAACAGTACGTCTCTTTTATTTTGGAAATTATCCCAGTAGGTATATGCTTAAGATATCTTCACAGCGGTCTTAACAGAAAAATATAAAACATTTAGAAGTTGTAATTACAGTCGTAGGACCAGTAGTCCAGTGGTAAAGGCACAGGGTTCAATTCCCAGCGGAGGTCGTAGATTTTCTGTGGGCGCTTTTTTTTCTTCCGACGGATCCCAGCCCTCTGTAAATACGGAACGGGATTCCGGGATTTAAAGGCAGGAAGGCAGTGAAACTGACCCGCCCCGCAACTACGTCCCGAGGTCGAGAATCATCGGGGTTCTCTAGCGCCCCAAAAGAGCCTACGTGACCTCTTGAGTGGGGTCCTTTATTTCTGCAATTACTGAAATGCAGTACAATAATAAATATCACTTTTCAGATCAAATACATCGAATATTTTTCAATCTCAGCGTTTGGGTGTTAACATAAAATCGGCAAATATTTTTTATCGTTTAAAATAAAACAAGAATTTATAAGCTAATATATTATTCTTGCATTTCCGTTAAGAAAAGTTGCATTGATGTACAAATAAAGCTGGCTGTTAAAATGGAATTCCAATATCGGAAAAAATAACATTTGGCTGATTCCATGCATCAAAGTAAGTTCTGTAAAAGGGAAAATTAAAGAGTGAATATTGGATTATTTATGTAAATTTTGTCGACAAAAATGGAGGAAATATCATTAAGTTAAAGAGGTACATATTTGACAATCATTATTTTATCGAATATACATTCAAGTATGTTTATTTATTGTAAATTTCGCGAAAACTGATAGAATTGAAAATCCTTTCTTACACTTATTGAAATCCGCATTGGTATAACGTTGTCTAATTGCAAATTATTATAATGATATCAATACAAACCTAAGAGCGGATCATTCTGCGAATTAAACATCCGTTGTTAAGATATCGTTAAGAACTCAGTGTTTGGATTCCAATGTCTTTCTATGGGATTTATAAGATGACGTTCTGATTTCTTAATAAGCATGCACACTATCAAAGTCTCAAGTACACAAATCGCATCTTTTCTGATAGGTAAATATGCATATCAAGTTTCATGAAGTTCTCTTCAGCGGGTGAAAAGCTATTAAGAGAGGGACACACTTTAATGAGGCCCTTTTTTTTCCTGGAAGGTTAGAAAAAGCCAAATTCAGAGATTTTTAACTAAGATAAACATACACACCCTCGAGCACTTTTAATTTTCATTGAAAAGGCAATAAATATGCGAGATTCAGGTGTCCGTATATCGATTATTAATTAAAGCTACTATTAAATTTGAATATACATATTCCACGATTAGGCACATCAGTTTATGGGTTGCTACGTTTGAACTGAAATAACAAACATTTCGAAAGAACTTAAAGCTCACTTTCCTCAGGATGTTATTTCTTAAAAAAGAAAAAAATCTTTTTTTTTTCCCCCTTTTTTTTCGTGATTTTTAAATTACGATTAAAAACCAGACAACAAACCAAAATACAAGACGCACTTATATGTCTAAAGAAGTGAAAGTGGAGGTGGGCAGGACACCTGGCCAGAAAGACTAAGGAAAACTGGAACAGCCTGACCACGTTTTGGAAACCCTCCACAGGTCAAAGGAAAAGAGGAAGACCAAAGGGAAGATGGATGGATGAGATGGAGAAATTTGCGGAGAGGAGATGAAGAGATGAAGCTGGTGACGTAAAAGATGGAGATGTATGGTGGAGGCCTTCGTCCAGCAGTGGACTGATAAAGGCTGAATGATGATGATGATTTTTAAATTCTAATGTCTGCTAAATAAAAACAATACAAATTTTCCTTTTGCGGAAAAAAATAAATCCTCATTATTTACTCTAGGTTATTTAAAACTGATTGCTATTTTTGATATCAAACTGTGCTTAAATTTAATGGATTAACGATTAATATTCATTGTTTAAGAGAATGAGATATTAATAGAAATTAGACAGAAATCCATTGTTTAAGATTCCCATGATTTTCTATGGGAATTTTCGTCGCCTTTTCACACTCATTTTTCAACTTGAAAAGATTTCGAAAATACGTTAATCACTACTTGGAAACTATAAAATACGTTAGTCTCTAATCCTTCAATAGGCATACTAACTTTCGAGAAGATGCATTCAGCTGTTCAAACGTTATTCGAGGGACACCCACACTGAGAGATTTGTTAATCCCCTGTGCAAGCAAACTAATAAAAACAACCCTAAAAAATTTATCCTTTCGTTATTTTTTATAGCTCTTTTGAAGTTTTTTATTAACTGTAGATAAACTACTAAAAATGTAACGAAAGGAACAATAAGAAATTCTTTTATTATAAAATACCCTGATAATCATTTAATAAAAAAATAAGTTAAACGTATTTTTTTTTTTTATTTGCTTCTTCTCATTTTATATATTAAGATTACAACAGATTCTTTAATATAAAAATAGAAGCTTTGATTAAATAATAAAATGACTAAATAATAGCATCAATTGTTTTCCTGTTCTCTTCTTATAACAAAAGTCTGTCTTTCGTCTTTAACTATTTCGATCCATCAGTGACGACCCACCCTTCAAGACCTTATTTTCTACCAAGGTCACTATTTCCTTGCACCATTGAGCAACTCTTGAGAGAAGGCTGTACCGTGAAGCCTAACCACCAGGCGGGGCTTCTGTTGTTGTTGTTTTTTTTTGCACTGCATTTTTTTTCCCTCCCGTAACTATACTGGCAGCTTCATTAGTACACTGCGACAAAACAATTATTGGCCTTCATTTCAAACATGCAATAAATAATGCTTGTGTATTGCGTGAGTCATTCATTTTTTTTATTATTATTCTACAGTATGTTTGCCTGATCCAAAAGAATTAGACGGAATTCTAACGACGAAAGCGTTGTTCCAGAACCTTTTTTTTCTGAATTAACGCTGTGTTGTTCCAGATTTTTTTTCTTGTCCTGAATCAAAGCTGAGTCAATAAACTTGTAAATTGAAGATACAATAATCAGCGAATGCTTCTGTCGCTATCTTGAAAACAACTTGATGTATTGATTGAGAGACGATCTAAAAAAAATATGAAATATCAAGCTTCGCACGTCATACGTAAACAAACAATTGTACATCAGAAGTTCAACATTTCACTGAGCTTTGAACTTTGAATTAGTATCACGTAATATCATTGATTCGTGGTTCCCTTTTAATACTTATTAAACCGTTTGTAATTCAAACCGTTCACACATGCGCAGACTCACTTCAGCCAAATTTCATTTTGAAAGACCCTTTTCGCTAAAAGTACAGTAGTTACAAACAAAAATTATGATTCATCATTATCCCTAATTCAAGTCTCAACGTAAATAAAGCTTGTCATATTTTCTTACGAGGCTTATAAGATCACTCAGTCGGTGTATTGTGTGTAAGTATATATTATTTAAGAATTTTACATGATCTAACTTTTATATTTAAATATTTTGCAATTTTGTCGAGAAAATAACGCGAAAAGGCGACAGAATTCCCAAACATTGAATCTAAACAATGGATTTCAATCCTATTTCTTTTAATACTTCATTGTTTAAACAATGATTTTTAATCCTCTTTCAGATAATCCAATATCTAATGTTCGGTTTGGTAAGATTAAAAGTTAATCCGATTTCGACAACATAAATTCGGATTTCATTTTTTTTTTTTTTCACAAAATTTTTACTGTTTGTGTAAAATGCTTACTTTATTACAAAAAATAAATATATACTCTCCTGAAAACGACCAATATTTCGTTAATCGAACAGATCAACTTTTTCGAGGTCTTGTAACAAATAACACGATTTAGTGTGAAGACTAATTATTGTATTGTTATATTTTTGTATTATTTAGAGAGAGGTAAGATTCTTTCCTTTCTCTTCTCTTATTTATTTTGTATATTTTATTTATTTACATTTGAGACCTCGAAAAAGTTGATCCTGTTCGATTAACGAAATATTGGAGAGTATATATTTATTTTTTGTAATAAAGTAAGCATTTTATATGAAATGTCTAACAGTTTTTGTGAATTTTATTGTTTGTATTTAGCTGATATTAGAATTTGAAAGTAAACGCGGGGTTTTTTTGTTTTTGTCGTTTTATATGATTTAAAAAAAAAAAAAGACAGAAATTTTATAAAATCTTTAATTTTTTCATTTTTTTTTTAGTGAAGTTTAAGAATACGATAAGATTTTCAAAATGTAATGGAATCAACAATAGCAAAAAAAATCTATTACCTGTATTTAGTAAATTAGAATATTAATAAATTAGGATAATGTAATTAAAATAAAGTATCTGTTATAGAATACAAGTATACTTATATACTTTTATACTAAAACTTATATACTTTTGTAGGAGTTATCCAATATCTAAAGTATCTTTGTATCAGAAGTTAGCTATAAATTTTAGCTATAAAATATTTATTAGCTATAAAACATTTCTTAACTCCTTTCCGAGATTTATGCAACTGCCATTCTGTATGTTCGTGACAATTGTTCATTACACAGCCACCAAACAAATATATAAATCTATATATATAAAAAGAAAAGTCCTGACTCACTCACTGACTCATCAACGCCCAGCCCAAACCCTTGGACCTAGAAAGCTGAAATGTTGCACAGAGGTTCCCTTTATGATGTTGACAAGGAATAAGGCCGGATTTTTCGAAATTCCCACGGGAAAGGGGAATAAAGAGGATTTATATCTTCGCTTTAAAGTTGCCTTATCGATATGTAGGTGTGTGCCGCCAACCCGCAATACATCTGAGTTATCCGGAGAAGGCCACAATTTGCTATATAAATAAAGTTGTTTTTTTTTTTGTTTTTTTATGGTATGTATGTAAGGCTTCCGGAACGAAGCGACGGTACCCGGCTTGTAAATAAATAAAATAGCTTTTGAACCAGAGAACGGCTTTTCGAAACATGATATAGGTCCAAACTGTAAGCTTTTTTTTTTAAAAAAAAAAACATTTTCTTTAAAATTAAAGAGAACGGCACCATATTATTATACATAGCAGTAGCATCTCAATCGTTGTTCTGTCATGTCTTTTACAGAAAATAGACTGCAAGTTCTTTGAAAAACTACTTGTATTTTTTTCATTTACCGGTATCTAAAAAGCAAATTTTTACTTATTACAAAATAATCGTAAATAATTGTTGTGTATGTACTTTTGTATATTTTTACTTCCAAATTCCATTTTTTATGAGTAAAATAATTTAATAATTACTGAGTGAAAATGAAAATTATTAAAATAATGATTAAAAAATGTTAAAAATGGAAGTTTCCTTCAGTATCTATTAAAAAAAACCTAGACAGAAAATTATTTTAAAGCAAACGTGTTTCTAACCTTCACGGACTTTCTTTTCTCTAAATTTCTGACATTTTTGTAAAAAGATCCTACAGAATGTAATTTGGAAACACGGACTCTGCCTTCGTAAAGTAAATGTTCTGATAAATTCTCTTTCCGCTTTAATTAATATAGGATGAAAAATACGACCCTTCTGTGAGCTTAAAGAATAAAAATTTTACATTTCCAGTAGTTTGCTTTTTGTTGTTCTGGATTTCGTGTCTGAAATGTGACGAGAACTTTCTTTGATTTAAATTTTCTATGAAACTATATTTCTGTTGTACTAATCAGCAACGATAATTGTTACCTTCTTAACAAGTTAACAAATTCTAGAACGAACAAAAAAAGAATTAAATTGATAGCGTAACTTATTTTATTTTATTACTTTTTTTTTAAATAAAAAATTGTGAAGAAACATACAATACCTAAAAGAAGGCATTGTTTTCTAAAAAGGTTTTGAGATTAATTTTGAAAGTTTTTTTTTTTTTTTTGCTAATCTTTCTATTGCAAGCCAATAATATAAAAATCTAGGTTCGTCCATAAGTGCATAACATTCTTCCGTGTATTTTAGTCAGCTAAATAAATCATATTCAGAAATCATATCCAGGAGTATCGAAGACAGCAGCATCTGTTGTTCCTTTTTTCCCAATGAATTATTATTGTAATTCTGTTTTTAAATTTTTATCAAACTTTTGTATTTTTATTCAATAATAAAATATCGTTCTCGTTGTTCTAAAATATCGTACAGAAAATACAAAATTCAGATTCACCTATGAAAGAAACGTGAACTTCTTGAAACAATACTTTCTTCAAGATTTTTCGGGCCGTTTTCTTTTTTATTATTATTTTTTTTTTATAAAAGCAAAAACAAAACATAAAAAGTGAGCCCTTTCTTTTAATTCTAATACATCTGCCAATATACTTTTTTATTTTGTCGTTTCTAAAAATTAATGAAATTCGGAATAACGTAAGTTATAGACAATTATTGTATGAAAAGTTTTCACTTTCACGTGCAAATTTCTCGCCGATACTGTTTTGAAATACAGAAAGTAGATCATCTTTTGTCCGTAAATATGTATGCCAAGTTCAAAGAAGAACAATTAATTCGTTCATAAAGTTATTGTAACACACACACTGATGAAATGTAGGCTACACACAAAAAAAATATAGTAAATGCCAATAATAACACCGTGCACTAATTATTGACTGAGCATGCGTAGTTTCACTATTCCAGTGGAATATTCTTCTTCTCTAATTGTCCATTTGTCTGTTTATAGACGCATTACGTTAAAACAGCCATTTTTACTGATTTGGCAAACTTTCTTTAGACGCAACAATGCTTCGCATTCTGGATTGTTTAATTCGTCTCAGCGTAACTCCGTTTTCACCTGCAACAACATTTCCCAATCAGTCTGAAGCAGAGAAAGCAGGGCACTAAGTCTATATCTGTTTATCGGTAATGTTTTAACCGTTCCAGAAGATATCCCATGCGATTCCAAATTTCACATCAGTCATGGAAAACGTACTATGGAAAACTTACTAATTTAAAACAAAGCCCTATGTATCGGGCGCTGTTATTGGCTTGTTCTTATCACTGAAGCATGGACCGAGATAAATTGGTCTATCGTTTTTTGTTAATTATTTAATTTTATCTCAAGTAACTTGTAAAAATTACCAATTTTCTTTTGTTTTTCAATTTTTGCTTTAAATTAATTTAAGTGATTAACAATAAATAAAATCAGTTTTTAGTTTTGTTATTTTTTTAATTGACAATAAAAGAATTCATTCATAGAATCTTTTAAATCTAGGAATTGTTAATCTCGAGGTAATTTTCCACAATGTGTTTAGTTTCCTTGCGTCAATGGCAGTCGATTATCAATGAATATATTAAGATTAAACCGATAAGATAACATGATTATCAGCAAAATAATTAAAAAAAAACGCCTTAGGATTCGAATCTCGTTCTTGCTATAGAAAACTGGCCCTATCACATTTAAAATCAAATAGATAACAGGTTTTATGAGCTGCCAAGCAACTTGGGGGCTCCATTTTGTTAGAGTTCGGAACCAGTAGATGCTGCCTTGAAACTTATCAGGTTCTTACAGTACATTCCAGACTTGATTGGAACTAGTTAAATGCAACTGAGATTAGAGTTTAAATGGAAAAAGGGGAATTTTCTAGTATAGAGTCATTATTGTCTGCATCTCGAATATTCTTCAGAAGTTTGATTTAGTACAGCAAGAAATATTTTTAGGAGTCGTCTTATACTTCATTTGAAGTAGAATAGCGAATTCCATTGTTTCTCCCGAGATATTACTGTTGTTCATGTAGTGATATACTTCAGACGGGTAGCGAACTATACGCGGTTCTTAGGCATGTAATGTGCAGCCTTCGGTATTATGTTGGCTGGACTACATTTTGCGTCATAATTAATATAAAAGGTAAATAAGAAAAAAAAAAATCAGAATTTAAAATTATTTACCGGGTGTAAACTGCATTAAAAATGTAAGTTTAATAGTCATTGTGAGTAAATATGTTTAAGATTTTTAAATCCTAATTTTAATGCTAGATTTTAAATAAGGGATTATAGAAATTTCTTATCAGCAATGTTTATTAGATGTTTTTTGTAGTTCATATGTATCAAATACATTCAGTATAGTTAAAACAATAATCAGTCACGATTTTGAAAACGTATATGTTTGTGATTATTGAAACTAATACAAATTAACTGTTTAAAACTATATACATTACAGTATATCTGACTTCTTATACAATTTACGACTTACACCAATTGGTCGGAACGGAATCCCGTCGTAAAGTCGAGGTACAACTTGAATTTACTGTTGATCTTCATAGGCCTAATCGATACAATTATTTTGTTGTACTCTCATATGATTTTACTGTTCTAATTCCTTTTTTTAATTGAAAGATGTGATAAATCTTCTGAAGACATTCTGATCAGTCCATTCGTCAGTCATAAAAGACAAGAATGACGTCATCGATCAATTCACCGATCATTTTTCCTATAACAGAAACAGCATTTAAACTAAAAAACTATAATGCGGGAAAAGGGGCAAAAACGAACTTTGATCATTAGTAGAAGCGTCGTATATTGTAAGGAAGTCATTTCCCATCCGCGAGCTATAATTACTTGAACGGCGAACGGATTGGAAGTTCGCAATAATGAAGTTGTGCATAATAAAGAAGGTTCCAGAGATTGCGATATTCTCCATCAACCGAGGGGGGAGGGGGAGGACTACAAAATCAAATATAATTTCCTTTATCAAACAGATACAGAGCAAATTCATCTCCTGTAAAAGTACAGCGCTTGAAAAAATAGGCTTACCTTATATGAACGACCCTGGGTCATCTTTTTCTTTAACTTGTTTATTTTTTATTGTTATTTAACGATTTTCTAATTTTTTTAAACGTTTTAAAAAGTTTCTTTAGAAAGCCTGTGTTATCGATAGTTAACTATTTAATTTCTTACATTTTATTATTTTATTTTTACATTTAAATGATTTTTTTTTTCAGTGTAAAATATAAAATATTATTGAATTATGTAAACTGCTGGATCTCTAAGAATTTCATATTGTTTTTAGATAATTATCAGTTAGATAATAGATCCACGTAAATGTTATAGGCCGGAAAAAAAATAGATTTCTGAAAGATTGTACAGTACGAATATATCGTCATGAAATTGTTGCATATAATTGATGTCAATTACTTCCGGTAGGGTTCATCGTTACGAATAAGATGGCAATTAATCGTTGACTTTTTGAAGCAAGGAAAAGTGTGAAAATTCTTAACCATTCGGCTTATTCACATTTAAGATATAGGCTGTATCATTTTCAATTTTAAAGAATTTTGTGGCTCAGGATAAAAATCAGTAAAATCAGTAAAACAAATTGAAGTGTATATAAAATTATCGAAAATGTAGGAACAGATAAAAAAAAATACTTGAAAATGAAAACAACAATTATTTTGTGTGTATGTGTGTGTGTGTGTGTTTTATTTCTTCCTTGAAGGTTTAGCCCTTATAAATCTTATATAACGTTATCTTAAGTGTTCATACAGAAGCCTTCATAAATGACTTGGTTTGGAGTGAAGGATTATGGGAATGTAAAAGCCTTAATAACCAAACAATTTTGGTCATTAAGATAATGACGATTTCTCAATATTTTTTCAAAGCAATTTGAGGAGTAAAAACCTAGATTCATTTTATGAAATTAAGTTAAAACATTATCCAACTAAAGACCAATGTGGACCTTTGGGTCGCAGGAAATAAGGTTCCCAACATTTCCTCACCAACTAGTCCGACGCTCGCCCGCCTTTCATTCGGCGGGGAAAATCTTCATTTTAAGAAAGGAAAAAAAAATTTTAAATTTAAAATGAACTTTAATACCAAACAAGGTTATTAATGCTTTTAGACAGTGTCAAAAGCAAAGCGGCCCCATAATATGCACAATTGTATAAACAAAATAATTAAAAGCAAGAGCATATAATAAATGCAAGAACGTTCCTTTATGTTTTATAGGTAAGCTGTAACCTAGGGGCCGCTAATACAATGCTTAGTGCATCATTTGGATATGTTAAAGAATTTATGAAACACTATGCTTGTAAATATTAACAATGACGTCCTGTTGGCAATTGTTAGTAGTGTTATGTATGAAGCATCAGTATTATTACTGTGTTAATTATTATCATTATTACTAACACTGCTATGGAAAACGTTAATTTGGGGGGGTCAGGGAGTGGTCCTACAGGTCTGATTCTTTTTACATGGTCACCTACTTTTTGATGCTGAACACAATGGTGAAGGTTTCATTCTAATATCTCTAACCGTTTGGCCGCTACAGAGTGTGACATACAGTGTAACAGACAAACAACACAAAAGCTACAGCGGTTCCCTATGTTAACTGTAACATGGGACAGCTAAAAACGAGTTGTTGAGGAAGTTATCTGTTTAGCTTCAACCGAGAAGAGTAAATAGACAATTGGCGAATTTATACAATAATTACGAGATTTATATAAGTTTATTAGGCACGAATGGTATGGAATGGTTCAGCGTTTATCGGTATTATCGCAAAGTGGAAAGCATGTATGAAAAAAATGAAAACAAAATATTGAATTAAGGAGATGAAAGAGAAAGAAAATTAAAAATGTTAAAAGTATTGTTCTAAGAAATATCATATTTGTTGTTTACAGTATTTTGAAGTAAGACAATAAATG
>JAFIDM010000003.1:36756034-36806579 GCA_023159025.1 Thereuonema tuberculata | reverse complement strand
TTTCATATCACTGTCCGGCTATATATATATATATATATATAAATATACATAAAAATATTATAATATATATATTTTTAAGTAAAAAACAGTATGTAGAAGTTAGTTATTTGCACTTTCTATTACAAATATACAATTATAAAAAAATATATAATTTGGTTCTTAAGTGGTTTTAATATAAAAATTTTAATTAGTTAAAAAAATTATTTTATCACAGTTAATATTATTCTAGTGAAAACGTTTTAATTAGGTTTAAAAAATGTCATAGCCAATTAAATTTTTTTTAATTTTAAAAAATGAATTTTTTTAATATCGAGATTAATAAACTTAGTCATTTTAATACTGACTTAAAATATTATTTTTAAATTGAACGAGGGTCTACTTTTAATGAAATTGGAGTGACTTTTTTTTGTTTTTGTTTAAAAACTCCTCCATTTTTTTTTATTTTATTTTTTTTTTTTTTTTTTTGTTATTACAAAACTTTTACCGATTTTCACTTTTAACATTTACGAGACAACTGCAGAGAACACTACATTGGAAGGAAAATTAATAAATTTTGCACATGGATTACACGCTAAAGCCTCGATTTTCATAGCACAGCCATAATGAAAGTCTGTTTAAGATGATCATTTTATGGAGATTCGTAATAATTCGATTGTTCAATTTCGCTTTAGACGAACTAATAGAAATTTATGTAAGCTTTTTAAAGCAAAAGTATATTTTGATAGTTTAATGCAAATATTTCGAATCCTCTTCTTCATGGGTAAATGAATAAAATAAAATCAGTTTTTCTTTTTTTTTAATTATGAAATTCGCTGAAATTCATTTTAATTTCACAAACCAAAAAATCTCATTTTGTTGACTATTTTACGAAACATTTCTGTATCACAATGTGTTAGACATTTGGTATAATAATTTCCTATACTGTATTACTTTATGATTGTAATTCGTTATAATCTAAAATAGTAATTTTAAATTGCTGAAGATGTAACAAAGCCTTGAAACTGAAATATCCAATCATAGCGCTGTACATTAATGGATGCCTTCCAGTTATTGTGACGGACGGACGGTCTATTGTTGTTCGATTGTACATTGTCAATTGAACTCACTGAACTGTCAACAACAAGAGCAACTTCTTGATGTTCAAATAACTTTTTTATAATTTAGAAGTTGGTGAATTCTTACAATGCTCTCTTCACAAATTATCGAGCCTGTAATCGTGTTTTTTTAAAGGTTACAGATTTATTATAAAATGGCACCTTTGAAAATTCCAGAAAATAGAATCGTTTGTTTGTAAAAGAAAATTCGGAACTCAAAAAAGATTTCTTGTTTTAACTTGCTTTGAGAATATTAATAAATAAAAACAAACTGTGGTCCAAATGTCTTCCACAAGTACGACTAGATCATTGAGTTATAACAAAATATTAACAGCAGCACGCTATAATAATGGCAGTGACCATTTATCATGTCACGTGATTTGACAAGAGGTGCCAAGTCACGTCCTGCCTTAAATTTGAAAAAGTGCTTTTCAATCTCTTCCAAGTCACCAGCGGATTCACGATATTAAAGAAGAAGAACAATAAAAGCCAAAAAACTTAAAACTTATTGTCTTAGGGAAAATTAATGAAAATTAGATGTTAGGCTTAAATTTTAAAAAGAACACAAGCTTTTGAATAGGAAATCGTCCATTAATATCCAATTTTCTTTTGTTTACATTTAATGCTTCAATGCACTATGTTTTTTAACAAATTCTAACAAAAATTGAATAAAGCACTATATAAATAATAATAATAATAATAAGCATCATTTTCTTTTTGTGAACATCGGATTCCGAAATTTAACTTTATATTTTAAGTAACTACAGTAGTTATTTTTTAAAAATTAAAATTTATTCGATTACTGTGTTATTTTATTGTAATAAACTCTTTTTAAGTGATCTATATTATTGGCAATTCTTATAGTCTAATTGAAGCGTTGGAAAGTGTTTTTAAAGGGAATTGACATTTTGTATGTTTCAGTTTTTTTGATGTATTCAGTTTCATGTAGAATAACTTTTATAAAGGGTGAACGTGGTGGCAGGTCGCCGAGTACCGCGAACTAGCTCTATTGTGTTATCATCAAGAAAAGAAGGAAAGACGGAGGGAATGATGAAGAAAGAATGTGGAAGTAGTGCAGGGGAAACGGGAGAACCTTGAGGAAAAACCTATCCAGCGGAGATGGACCACCACCAAACCCACGTGGGAGTCGAACTCCGGTACTCAGGTGAGATGCCGATAATTTAGCAATAAGCCAAATGCGCGACTTTATTAAGATACAAATAATTCCATAATAAATCAAATTTAGGATATTTTTTGTTGAGTTTTGTTATTTTCATGGTAAAATACTGAACCATTGAAAACTGAAATGGGGAATAATTAGGGAGATATCCAATTCTTATGAAAGAATAACAAATAAAATTCAAATATAGTAGGCCTAATAATGGAAAAATTTACTGAGGTTTAGTAAATACCTTTATCCTTTTAGGAATAGTAATATTTCGTTATGGCTTGATGGCTGAGTGCTGTAGTTGGGGAATTTTTGGAGGTTGAAGGCGTAGGGTTCAATCCCCATTTACATATATTTTAAATTAAATAAGGGTCTATATAACCTTTGTTATACAGTCAAACTTGGATAATTCGAAGTTGAAGGGACTAGAGAAAAAGTTCGAAATATCCAAAAATTGGAATTACTGTATATATATATATATATATATTCTCAAACAGAAGAGATGAATAAAAAAGATTAACTCCACGATCAAAGATACACACAAACTTTGTCTAAGAATACTGCTACATTTTTTTGTTCATTAAATCAAACATTTTTTACTAGCTCAATTATTCATCACTTAAAAAAAAAAAAGGTAGATATTTTTAATTGCTTCATTGAATGCAATCTTTGAGTCATATATGATTCCAACCTATCAACTGATACAAAATAAAATTCGAATTATCCACGATTTTTTAACATTATTTTAATACAGAATTCTAGGGACCGAGCAAAAAATTTGAATTATCCAGAATTTCGAATTAAACAAGTTCGAATTATCCCAAGTTTGACTGTATAAATAAAAAATAGGCATATTATAGATTTCATGAAAAAAACTGAAATATGTTATCTACGACATTAATTGTTATTAAGCATGAATAATCGATGAAAATATATCGACGGTAGTTTAGAAAGAGTAAAAATTTCTTTCAGTTGTTTTTTTTTCACATAATTAGTATCCATTAAAGCGGATGTTTTTGCAAAATTATATTGAGAATCAATCGTGCCCTTGAGGAGTAATGTCCGAAACCACTTCATTGTTGATATGGCGCGCTGGAAAAAAAGACTTGAATATCGAAATCACTTGAACTTTTACAATCCAGAAGTAAATGGCTGCTTTCAGTCTTGTAAGAATCTGGTTACGTGAATCTAATGTTTTAAATAATAAAACTGAAAATTTCATAGTACAATAAAACGTTAATTTCCTGTGGAGGACGATAGAGTCCGGATAATTAAAAACACGGTTAAACAACACTGTTTTATTGGTTAAAAACATAAAAACGTATAAAAAAACACAAGATAAACATTCTTGTAGTATTTTGTAAACTTCTTTAGATAGAAAATTTGAGATTTTTATTTGTTTAAACATAGAGAATGTAAATAATGAAATTTGAATGTACTGTAGAGGGACAACGGTTAATCCAACCCTGCGGATAATTGATCCCTGGATCACCGACGTTTTATTGTGTATCCTTGAGGAATATTAACCGAAACTATGAGGACTATTAACAGTCGTAGGTTAGGGTAATTGTGGTATACAATAGTCATTCCGCCTCAATTTGCCATCAAGAGGGCAACGGTTAATCCAACCCTGCGGATAATTAATCCCTAGATAATCGACGTTTTATTGTGTATCCTTGAGGAATATTAACCGAAAATATGAGGAATATTAACAGTCGTAGGTTAGAGTAATTGTGTTATACAATAGTCGTTCCGCCTTAATTTGCCATCAAGAGGGCGGATCATAGTTTTGAATTCTTACCATTGATTAATTATATCTTACAAAATTAAACATCACACAGATCTGAAATTGATCAATAACCACAATTACTCCCGATATGGTTAGAGAAAACGAATTGCACTAAGTGAAGAAAACGGAGTCAAAATAAGCCTAATTCTTCAGGTTTTACACCACCAAAAGATATATTTAAGCCTCATCCTTCTCTAACGTACGATTTCCTTCTCCCAGATATAATGCAATCCACAATTTTACAAATATTTAATGAAAGGCAACCCAACAGAGTAGCCGCCATTGTAGGCTTATCAATCCCGCATCATCTTGTAATCTGATCTGTGATTCGTTGGATTCGTACTAGTCCATTTTTCACAGGACTATTTAACACAACAACTACCCTAAAAGAAAATCTAAAAAAATGTTAAACACATTTTCATCAGGACTAATATTTGAGTATCTGTTGAATGGTGGCTTTCATTTTTAATTGAGTGTAAGCGTTCCCTTATCTTGCGCATTTCATCGTTCCCTTTCTCGTTGAACCAACACTGTCCCCATCGATCAGATTCCCTCGTCATGCGCACCAGCAACAGGAGCGATCCATTCCACATCCCAAGGGAAGGAACTCAAGTCTCACAGGCCCTCAGGATAGTCACTATTCGATGCTGAATTAATTAAAACGGATAGGTTTCATTTGATCTCTTATGTTTGTTTGTGTGTTGTTTTAACAGATGCAGGGGGAAAAAAAATCGAATTCTTCGAAAACACTTCACGATAAAATACTCAACGAAAAAATTTTCTCATTTAGAGGAAATCGGAATATTACCAAAAAATCAACTCATAAGTAATAAAATAATGAAGTCCAAATTACGAGAGATTTAATTTTTCGAATTAATTCTATTCAAGTGTGTGTGTGTGTGTGTGTGTATGTTTTAAAAATTTTAATTTTTTTTAGTGTACTTTCAAAGCAAGTAAAGTTTATCAAACATCAATAACATCGTACATCCCCAATAACGTTTAAATCGCTGGGTGGATCTTCTTGGAACTTGGTTTACATATTTAAGGATATGAGGCCATCTAATTTTTATACAGTGCAACTTGGATAATTCGAACGTCTTTAATTCGAAATCGTGGTTAATTCGAAGATTTCTCTTACTCCCTTGAATTTCTTATTAAATCAATGTTAAAAAATCGTGGATAATTCGAAGTTCAACTTCCTTAATTCGAAGTTTTTTATAAAAAATTTCAAACCATAACGACTTTTCGGCATTTCATTGTTAAGAAATTCGACACGTGACAACTGAAATCCCATTCCCGCCACCGTTCGACACGTGACGCTTCAGACGCCATTCGAGCTTCCTGCTGTCAGTGTTACCATGTCTTTCAGTAAACCACGCAGTACAAGAATTTAACGATCGCTGAAAAGGTCGCCGTCATTCGCGAGGTGGAAAAGGGTGTGAAGAAGAAATGCCAAATCGCCAACGATTTCGGGATAGCGCCGAATTTCGTCGGTATATTGAAGGACAAACCAACGTAAGTGAAGCTGTTTTCCGTTCACTAAACATGCTTGATGATTTTGCTAACCTTAAGCGACTGAATTCTACAAAACAATCAGACATTGCACAATTTTTTGAAAAACTGTAATTTTCTGTATTGAATGTAATATGTGCTGTAGCTTACGTAGTATAAATCTTATTTTGATTACATACATATAGTGTTTAAGTCTTTCATACCATGATCTTTCTGAATAAATATTTACTTATTGACAGAATAATCTTTTCAAACATTTGGTGGACCTGAAATTAAAGTTAAAAGATGTAACTTGTTTAATTCGAAAACTTGGATAATTCGAAGTTTTGTAGTGGTCCCTTCAGCTTCGAATTATCCAAGTTGCACTGTATTTTCTTTCTCTGTTGGTTCTTGTCGAGAAGGTGACAGAAATATATTAGAACTCATATTGTAGGACAATAAATTTACGTCTGATAAGTAATTCATTAATTGGATACGAATTTAAACAACTTAGTAACGTGATTTGTTTTTTTCCAGAAAAATGGAAAAATTTTTACTGTTTGTATTAAAGAAACATTTAATTTAAAAATAAACCTCGACTTTTCGTTCATGTTGTCTTCAAGACTTTAGAGTTAAAAAAGAAATATTAAAGAACTATTGACTATTTCATTAAATTTTTTCCAGAAACTTCTTTTTTGCTGTAGATCAGGTTCGCAGTATTGCCAACAGTGTCAGTAGTAATGAATGTAGCAATAACAATATATACTAGTTGCAACCTGTGAAATTTTTGTGCCACATTTTTGAAATACCGTGAAAGACCATCGTTATACGATTCTTGATTTTTTTTTTATATCAACATGCTTTCCTGGCACTTTCGGCTAAATAAGTTAACCTCCTGCCCTAAAATAATAGCCTCCTCCAAATTGAGCCTATGAGAGAATGTCCCACAATGCTGTAGGATACTCCTTAGGGGCGTAGTAATTATTTCACCAACATTAATTACATCATCTAATTTTTCTTTTCAAAAAGAGATTTGTTAGTGTATTTTTAAAATACACTTTAAAATAGTCTCTCTCCGACTCTCTTCGCTCTCTCCACTTTGATTACAAACATATATCCGTTTTTTTGCCTATTAATAGTATGATTTGAGGAAAATTAAACAAAATAGCTTTATAATATTGTGGTATAATATAAAAATTTATTTTTGTAATAAGTTATATTTATCATTTAATCAACTATTTTAATAAAGAAATGCGAAAAGGAAACTATAGTTCAGTTAATAAGCTTCTAAAAATTCTAGAAATGTTGGTGTCTCGACGCCATGACGCATAAAGGCAGGCACAGAGTACCGAAGCATTTTCGTATCGTCTAACTAATTTAAACTAACAAATATCGTCAGAGTTGGCAGAAAATGTTTTGAAATATTCTTCATAAGGAAGAATGACGTCATTTGTGAAATGTCCAGCACAAATCATTAGCAAGACTGACTTTTAAAACTTGTATTAGTCTTAATCCAATTTTGTTCTGGATTAAATTAACATCAATATACTAACCAAATCTCCAGTCAGCAGTGAAAAAAAATATCGTATTCATTGTAAAAAAAAAATGATTTTTTTTGTAATTAATATTATATTTATATTTTTGTCTCTAGTTGAAGTAATGGCTTTTATTAATGTCAGTTATAAAATTTAATTTAAATTAAAAATTATAATATATATTACAATTTAAGAATTTTACATAAAAACTATAATCTGTGCTGTTTATAGTAAAGCTATTTTAAAACGAAGTATTTTGATCAAAGAAAGGAATTAAAAGTTTTTTTGTTTTGTTTTTTAATCCTTACATCATTTTTCCTTGGTCTTTAGGAAGTTTAAATAAGTTCGGGACAAAATAAAAAAATATCTTAAAATAAAATGAACTTAAATGCTACACACACAAAAAAAATGTAGCCTACTGGTAGATAGTATTTGAAGCGCCGTAATCCTGATATAGTAACTCAAAACTTATTATCTTAGGAAGCTGAGCTTTAGAGGTAGATTTTTAATGAAACATTCGTGTTAATTTCGTCTGAATTTTGATATAAACCGAATTGAGGCATGTAGGGTCAAATTATACCTCGATATACACCTCTTCAATTTCCAAAAATGGGATAGTTTTTGATTTATTATTTGGGAAAATTAAAGGTCGATAATTTATTATATTTTGAACAAACTATTTTTTTTTCCTTTGAAGTGAGTTTATAGAACTCTTTTGAATCTTGGCAAGCAGATATAAGAAAGATTGACATGCCAACTATGTTATCTCGTTTGATTCCTTGTTCACGTTTACGCCGTAATGAGACAAACAATCAGAAAAATGAAAGTGATAGTGACGGAATTCGCTCACATTTCATTGTACAAAAAAGCCCAAATCGGTATGGAAAAAATTTACTACTTCAAGCTTACCAAAAAAAAAAAAAAAAATTTTAAAAAACCACGCTTTTATCTAGTAATGGCGCACGGAAGGACGTGTTGCCTTGGCGGAATTTAATATATTCTTAATATATCACTGCCGTGGCCATGCGGTCTCGGCGGCGGTCTGCTGTGGTGGCCAGTGCGCCAATACCTGGGTTCGAATCCCGGCAGTGGCTTGGCTGTTTCAATTTCCTTTCCTGTGTTGTTTGCCTCTTCTTCGCTTACTCTTCGGTCTCACGTCATTCCTTAATGGCGTCCTGGGGAAGGCAACAGGAAACCACCCCAGTATCTTTCCCCAGGCGTTTCTGGGAATTCCATGCGAATTCCATAGAATTGGACCTGTCTTCGGACAGAATACTATGGATGGATGGAATATATCACTATATTATTGTATTGTCATCAGACATAAGCAAGTGTGCAAAATTTCTAGATGATTGACCGATGAGAAGTGACTTAAAAATTAGTTACAAGATATGACCCGGAAACCAGACTGTTAATAAAAGCATGGTAAAAACCCCTCCGAACTCCTTGTTCGATTTCAATAATTTTTTTTTAATAAAAATAGTTCATTTAAAAAATAAATACAAATCTAAATTAACGATGCATTTGAGTAATTATAATCAATGAAAACCGAAAACCTTTCTGAATAGCTACAATTGCCCGCCACTCGCGTCAATTTGAATCAAGATAGTCTCATTTTTGTTCAAAAAGAAATATTGAAATTCCTTGTAAAATATTATTATTATGTGTTCACGATTCTATTTAGTAAGATATTGTTGATCTACATTGTTCGGTTTTCTTTATTGTACTTGAATTATTCGTTCCGAAAATTGTCTGTTAAACGCAGCTTCCATTGAGAGTGCAATTGGAATTTATCGGTTATATTGCGTGAATGTGTTACCATAGCAACCTGTAAATCTTCGATAAAGATTTTCGTCTTTCTTGATCGTCTTTGAATCACGCCATGTCCAAAGTTGAAGCAAAAAAAAAAAATCCATTCATTACTACAACTAATAATAATGTTAGCGTATCAAAAATAAAGATATTAACTGTTCTGTTACTTAACGTGTAGTTGTGTACAGTTATTTCATTAACATGAAACTTATGGTAAAGAATTTTCATTTAAATTCGTTATCCTAAACCATTTATGAGATTTCGACAATTCATTATTTCGTTGCAGATGAACTGCTGAATTTCAGAAAGCCGTCCAAATGTTAACAAAAAGATATAATTAAAAACAAAGCAATAAAAACGAAAACAAAGATATAATTAAAGTTTGTACCAAATTACTTGAAAATGGACTCTACATAAATTTTGTTAAATTATGTAGGCCTATTTATTAAGTTCTTCCAAACAGCTTCAGAAATATCCTTGTGAAACAGTAAAACAGAAGTAATTATATAACCTTTGGCAGTATCGAAATTTCTGCCCTGTGATTGGCTAAAAATAATTTAAAATTTTATTACGGAAATATAAAAAAGAGTACTTTTTTATTTATTAATTTATTTACTTATTTATCGTTACTTAGAGAAGTCAAAGTTTGCAAATCAAGGTGGTTTTTTTTTTTTTTTTTTGGTTTTTTTTTTTACGTAAATCAAATTTTTTTGTAAGGCTTATCAACTTCCTTTCAGCCTTTGATTATTAATTATATGCTACGACTTTTTAAAAATGC
Organism: Thereuonema tuberculata; assembly: GCA_023159025.1. Classification (NCBI taxonomy): domain Eukaryota; kingdom Metazoa; phylum Arthropoda; class Chilopoda; order Scutigeromorpha; family Scutigeridae; genus Thereuonema; species Thereuonema tuberculata. The sequence continues at coordinate 36,796,912 of JAFIDM010000003.1, read as the reverse complement.
CTTTTTATAGTAGCCTTTTTAGACTGCCGGAAGTATATCCCCCTAGAATGACAATAATGTTAGAGTGAATATAAATAGGAATCCAGTCTGAAAAGCCGGCCCTTTATTCAAATTCAGTGCTAAATTTGGTTGTGGCCAGCTCGTTTTTATTTTCCCACTTGATGCTAGGGTGGCGTTGCCCGGATGGAGAGATCGATAACATTCTAGAATGCTTTTCTCGCTTACCAAGGCCATCGGCATTTAGTTTTCAGATTTCCCCAGGGGCGAAAATAGATTCTTCCCTTGAAAATAAGAAGTGAACCGAACTTAATGTCGATTTCTTTTCGAAAATACCATACTATTAGCATAAAACAATTTCCCAATTAAATGAATGGAAGAGTTGACTTTCGTTAGTGAATGGCAATTGCCTTGTTGCATTGTTTTCACAATTCCAAGATACAATTTGTTGATGCTTTACTTATTAGTGATATTTTCTTTTATTAACTAGACAAAATGTGATGGTAGTGAAAGTCAAATAGCGTTTTGTTAATAGATTTTTAAAAAAATTTATTTACATGTAGATGTTTGTAGATATTTACATGCAACGAGGATTATTTAAATATTTTACGTTATAAAGAATGTCCTGCGAGATCTCAGTAAAGATCTCTCTATTGTCCTCCAAATGAGAGTTGGCCGCCCTGTTTTTGTGAGATCTGCGCATGTATGATCGATTACTCTGGTCAGGCACTTCCGTCTGATTTTATGACAGGATGCCACCATTACGGTAATCGCTTGTTACTTTGAAAAGAGCATTGTATTTATAAATAATATATATTTATTTAATTTATATAAATACTTATTGTTAGCCACTGGTATTGAAATAACGCTAAATAGTCGAGAGAAGTTTTAATTTGGCGTTATCAACATGTCTTTCTCAGTGAAAACAGACGACGGGCGTCCATTGTGACAGGAAAACATAATTGATCAGCTACCGGAAGGGCTGCGCAGTTCAAACTTCCGCCGGCCAACTTTCATTTGGAGGACAATAAACTTGGACAATTAAAAATGATATTCGTATGTATAAAGAAATCATTAAGCTCTAAATTTACAAGAAAAAGAAAAATTCCAAGGAGGCCGACTTACATAAGTCAGAAAATATTGCGTTACGCCCTTGCAGAAAATTGGTAATACAAGAGATCTCAGCAACTACACTACTGCTGAACTTGATATTTAGATTGAATGTCCATAAGGAACATTCGGGTCGTTGTTTTATAAATACAAATTAGGAAATCCGCTTTTTCCTTGAGGAATAGTCGCCGAAAAACTCTTCTTTAATTCCGATAGTTTTAAAAAAAAAAGATGTAAGATCTCAGCATTTCCGTAACTGTTATACATGATATTTAGAATAAAAGGGAGATTTGGGTCGTTGTTTTAATAATGTAAATTAGGAAATTGGCTAGGTCCTTAAAGAATAAGCGCGGCCAAAAAATTTTTTAACGTCGATATCGAAAAAAATGGACAAGATACGAAATCTCAGCAACTGCACAACCGATGTCCTTGATGTTTAGCATGAAGTAGGCGTCGGCAGAATTGATATTCTTAAAAAAAAATAGTATAATAATAATAATCAACCTTTGAAGGAATATTCCACGGCACGTAACACCAGTTGCTTCGCTTTAATTGGCCAGCATCAGATAGAGCACCTTATCTCGAGAGCTTCTGATTAGTTCATCACTCAAAATCTCCAATAGTAAAATACAGATCTGACGTATTGAAATTCATTTCAGAAGTAGGATTATAGAAGAATAAATAACTTTATATTCACACAATAATAAAATTATTTATTCTTCTACATTTTTATTCTAATAGCATCTCCCAAATATTTGAAGAGCTTCTATTTTTTCTGTGGGGTTTTGAAGTTGTAAAGTTTCCGAGATTTTAACAATAATATCAAATAAATTCTCACCTTTTGTTTCTTCAACTTCAGAAATTTCTATATTATTTTTCCTTTTGTTATAATATTTCCACATTCTGCTCCAACTGACTTATTTTCTAATTTTGGGCAGTGTTGGTTTGTTCCAAAGTGATTAGTTTTTCTAACGAAAAGAAAAGAAAACAAAAACGGCACCTGAATAATCAAAATTGCCTTTCCGATTCAATTATGGGGAGGAATTGGGAATGGCCATTTCGTCCTTCAACGGACTCATCAGCCCAATCCCGCCTCCCTGATAAAAGACTCGGAAAGGCAAGATTTATATTAGTGAAGGTCCCCGCCAACCTGGTAGTGAGCCCCAAAACAAGAAAAAAAAAACTACCAAGTTGGCGGGGACCTTCACTTGTAATATCTTGCCTTTCCGAGTCTTTTATCGGGAAGGCGGGATTGGGCTGATGAGTCCGTTGAAGGACGAAACGGCCGTTCCCAATTCCTCCCCATAATTGAATCGGAAAGGCAATTTTGATTATTTAGGTGCCGTTTTTGTTTTCTTTTCTTTTTGTTAAGCAATTCTCTCGGCACGTTAAATCTTTTCTAATTGGTTAGTTTTTCTGTTACTGGTTTTTGATTATCAGTGAATAACGTCTTCCTAATATCCTCATATTGGTTATTTGTAAATTTCATTGAGTTCTTTATTGAGGCTACTTTTGAAAGGGTAGGCCTACCTTTCTGTTTCCCTTTACTTGACCCGTACATTCAATCTGTGTAGAAGCCTTGGGGCATTATGCGATCGCTCCTGGGATTGCTGCTCCTATCTCGTTTAAATAACATTTTCCTTTAATTTATAGAAAAATAATAAGAACTCTAATAAACAGTAGGCAATTGAGTTATGGAACTAAGTAAGACTTTCTATCTTTAACTTCCTGAATTTTTTTAAGCATTTACCCCTAACATTAATGAACGATAAAGCAAAGCTGGAATTTGGAAACAAACAATTTTCAAGTTCATCATTTTTCCACTAAAAAAATTGTTGATTTAAAAACTGAAATTTTTAATTTTATTTTTGAAGATGAAACAGAATACATTCTGTAGACGTGGAAAAAAAATACCCTTTATTTTATCATCACTTTTATGTTCGTATATTCTGATACTCGGACTGTCAAGTACTCGGACTGTCTTGCCATCTTTATACTTTCTATTTACTGTTTTTTTTTTTCATTTTAACTCTTTAAAATTTCCTCAATTTTCGAAATTTTGAGTAGAAACTTAAACTTAGGTATCAATAAACTATTCGATATTATTAAGGGGGAGGCTAATCCCCCCCGTGCTTGTTTTGTTATTCATCTACAACTTATTTAATCATGAATACTAAAAGTACTGAAATCTTGCTTAATTGAAACTATTTTAAAAATTTATTTTTATAATTAAAAAAAAAATCCATAAAATTGATACCAAAGATTACAATTTTCGACTTTGAGGTTGTTTTTTTTTTATTATTATTTTCCTTAAAATAAATAAAAACTGGAATAAATTAAGGTCATTTTACCTTAAAATTTTCAAACTTGCCAAAATTTTGTGCAGTTTTTAAAAATGTGAAAAACCAATAACTTAACATTTTAGTCCAATTTTGGGAATTATTATTATTTACAATTAACAATTATAAATCAAAATCCATTTTAAAATTTAAAATTATAATGATTTAACTTCTGTTTTCCAAAGTTTCAGATTTTTAATAAAGTATAGTATTTAAAACCTGATAAAAAATTTAGACGAATTGAATAATAAAAGAAAAACACACACATACATTGGATGTTTTTGAATTTTGTCTAAAAACTATAAATAAGGAATTCATTTTAAATGTTTCCCTTGTTACTTCAAGGAATTAAGATGACAAGTTTTCAATTAACAATTAACAATTGAATTATGAAGGTTTTTCTCTTCGAAATATAACTGCAAATTCTGATTTTGTTATTCATCCCTAACAGAGTTATTGATCTAATGGATGTAAGTGCTTTTATCAGGAAGAGCATGATGTGGAATGTATCAATGGAGGAAGACGGGAAGTGAGGATACGAGGGATTAGAGGATGAAGGATCCCAACAAAGAATGGCAAAGAAAAATTCCTATACAATTTCAAGTTTCAATCTGACTATATTTTCAAGATTAACTTCTGTAGTATTATATTAAATATTAAAATAATCAATAATTGAGAACGTACAGTCCTCGCGGCGAGAAATGATCCTCCCAGAATGCAACGCAGATGATAGATTTATCTTTCCTGGGCTGTCGGTCACATTCACATGTAAAACAAAATGGCGGTCGTTGGATTCACATTCAACATTTCGACGAGGAAAAGGTCTCAAAAAATAAGTAGGGAAATTATTCTTAACGTTGCTCGTCGATTTCAAGAAGATGTATATGAGATTTTTGATATTTCCTATTTTTGATAATTGAGATTGATATTTTCTGCGGAGCTTTCGGCATTGATACTGGAGAAATTAGTCAATGATAATGTGTTTGCGGGTTCAACTCTCACCGCGACGATAATAGTAATAAATATTAGGCCTATTAATATTTTCACTTGCTGCGAACAAGTCCTAGTTTTCTAACATCAAATTCAAAAATATTGGATTTGTAGCAGAATATTTGTTAAACTTGGGATTCTAATGGAACAGGATTAAGCCTTATTTGATAATATAATTTTTAATAGTGTAACAGAAACGACAAGTTTTTGAAAGTAGAATTTCAATCAATTTTTTGCTTTTGTATTAATATATCCTTACTTTTAATTCGTAGATTTTGTCGTGAACTGATAAATGTGTTTAAATTTTATCAGCAACAATTCGCTTCCTAAATAATCTAGAATGGCTGATCCTAAATCAAGATCTGAAGAGGCGGGAAATGACGCGAATGACGTCAGAGCAGAAGCGGAAATGCTTGCTGCTATGTCTCCAATGATCACCAGGGAGACGCAGAGGGGATTCGATTCAATCAACCGTTAAAAAAGAAGCAGTAACCGTTAACCATTCTTTGGTTTTCGATTTATTTAAAAAAAAATATAATAACAATAATAACGAATCACTCGGAAACGGAGGTGGGGGGGAAAAAAATGGTTAAAAATCGTAATGTTTTGTTGGATTTTTTTTTTTCCTTAAAAGAAATAAAAGTCGACCAATGGGAAGCCGCGGTGTCTCCTTCGTGGCTCGGGAGAGATCGATTTACTTGCGGTGATCGACGAGTTGTTTACGTTTATTCGAAACCCCTTTTAAGAGTGGTGACCCCTCCGGTGAAATTGGAGCGATTCCTCACAACTCTGTAGACAGATTCCGCCTGCACGGGGTCAGAGGACGGGTCACCAAACTCAATGGCCACTACAATATGCCATCATCCACCTTCGCGCCAGAAAACAGTTCTGGCCCGTTCACAAATTGGAACTGACAAAAGTTGCAAGCAGAAAAATTGTTTGGAAATTTTGGGCATTTCTGTTCTAATGTTTCTTTAGATTATACGTCAAGACAAAAAGAAATAGCAGCGCTCAATTATAAAAATTATCTTACCAGATTAAACACAAATCTCCTTAAAGCTTTCGGATAATCCCACTTTGAAGCAGTATTAATTATGTAATACTTCAAAACAATTAAAAACAAAGGTTGTGCAGCTAAAATAATAACAATAAGATTTAAAAATTTAAATATTTTTGTTTCCTCGAGTTTGAATAGAGTGTTGCCACGATAGGAAGTAGAGGTTCCTGCGATTATAAGGCTAAAGGAGTGGAGGTCTGACAGCCACTCCGACGCTCTCTCTCCTCTGAAACAAAACAAATCCATATATGGGTAAAATCATTTAAAGAATCACGAATCATTCACACGCTATGTAATTAATATTAAAAAAAAATTACTTTTTAATCTACGATAATATTCAAAAGTGGTTTGTAATCAAAGTCTAACTTGTCTTGTTAAATGTAATTTACTGTCTGAAAAAAGAGAAAAGTGTTAACCTGAAAATTCAGAGAGCTGAAAGGGTGTTTAAGGAAATTACATTTTCAAAATTTCTTACATATTTCTGTTTCAATATTTAACGTCATACTTCAAAAAATAAACAAATAAAAAAAAGGAACAACTTTATATTAATGTAAAAGGTTATTTTGTCCTCTAAAAACAAATTACTCTTAATTTTTTAATATATAACTATAATAAAATGTAAATACAGAAAATAAAACTGCCCATAAAAATGATAAGGATGTAGAAATCAGCAAAAATTTTAGCTTGTTTGGAAATGAAAAAAAAAAAAAAAGTGATTTCCTCATTGATTTATTTATTGCATTGTTACATCCCATTTAACACGTATTTAATTATCACATGTATTTTTTTTAATCTATAAGTCCTTTAATTAATCAATCTTTAATTTTTATTTAACAGTTCGTTTTAAACTACATTTTTTTGAAAATTGAGATATTTAATGTCCATTTTCTTTTCCGCTAGTGAATGCAAGAAAAAATATAAATATATAAATTCGCGATCAGTATTTAAGCAAGAAAAATCTCATTGACTCGTTTTAATTCACCAATAAACACACGTATATTCATTTAAAAAATATAAATATATAAACATGTATAAAATTACAAACAAACGGTTTCGTCTTCACATTTCATACCCCATCAGGTAGATCTTTATGTTTAATTTTTATAACCTGACGAGGTATTAATGAGGTTGTTTGTAATTTTATACGTGTAATATACAGATTTTTTAAAAGAATATTTGGGTGTTTATTGGTAAATTGAAAACGTTTGCGCCACATGTTAAAAGTTCTGCTCATTGACTTGTCTTCTATCACTATAGCGCCGTAGATAATTTTCCAATATTACGATCTGCTTTGATCTATTACTTCGATTACAAAATAAGCATTTAGGCTACCAGAATCTAGAACTGAATTTACTTTTATTGCTGTAATATATTATTATTATTATTATTATTGCAGAGACAATAAAATCCATCCAATTCTCTTACAAATTAAAACAGAATCCTTTAAAAAATTTCAATATGTTAATCTAGCAACAGAAATCAGTGTCTTTTCCTTTCGTAAGTATTTAAAAAAATATAGTTATGAATGTGAATTATTAGAAAGTTAGAAAAAAAATGTCCTGTGAAAAATTTAAAATTACATATTAAAAAAAAATTGACAACCACTAAAATACCTTCGTTAAACAGACAGCAACGGCCGCGCGGTTGGCATAGTCGCTATGACATCGGCCTCTCACCTCTGAGTACCGGGTTCGGTTCTCATGTGGGTTTCGTGATGGTGGACGATCCGCGCTGGGCAGGTTTTCTCGGGGTTCTCCCGTTTCCCCTGCACTTCTCCCACCATACTTTCTCAGTCTTTCTCTCCATCTGTCCTTCTTTCCGTGGGTTAGTACAATAGACCTCTGGTCGCAGTGCTTGGCTTCTGCCACCCACCTTCATTACATAACATAGTCAGACAGCATAAACCTTTTTTTATATAAACGATAAATTTTAAATAATAACTGAAGATATATATACTGTATCATCATCATTATCAACCATTTTCAAACCACTGCAGGATGAAGGTTCCTCCTATTTTTTTCCAGTTATTTCTGTCAAAAGCTTTTCTCTTCCATTCAAAACCAATAAAACTTTTCATTTCATCAACCAATCTATCTTGTGGACGGTTTCTTGGCCTTCTTTCATTCCTTGGAATTCCGTTTGGAATTTCTGTTGACCATCTATTATCATTACGCTTCGCTACATGACCAGCCCAATTCCATTTGAACTGTTTTATAGTGATAATAATATCAGACACTCTGGTTTGCTGTCTCACTCATACAATTCTGCTACGGTCTCATCGCATAATTCCTAACGTACATCTTTCTTTGCTTCTTTGAATTGTCTGCAGTCTCTGAATACCTTTTTTTGGTCAACGTCCACGTCTCCGCACCATAATATATATGAGTATACATATAGATATTCAGATATGCAAGGGAGCACTTTTTCCCCCACTTATTCTAATCCAAAATTTATCGTGTGTGGATCTTATCCAACAGATACCAGCAGCGAAGATGTAGGCCCGGATGACACATAACTCTTAGCCAATCTTTTTTTTGTTTGTTAGGATTAAGATAATCATATATAAAGGTGTGTGATAGAAATTCCACAGATATTAAATTTAAATTGAATTTTGCATAATGAATTTAAAAAAAAGTGTATGAAGTAAAAAAAAAAAAAAAATAATAATATACACTACTGTACTGTACAGCAGCAATGAGTTACAGAAACAGCTGCCTTTATCACCATGGAAACTACAGCACCAGTCATAGTAAGTACTGTACTGCATTACATAAGCTTTCTCTCTTTTTATCTTATTATTATCATTTGTTGTTTTATTAGTTATTGAATTATGTTTGCATGTTCATGTGGTGAATGTGGCTGGCAGGGAAGCCAAGCACTGCGACCAGTTATCTATTGCAATAGCCCACGGAAGTAATGACAGATGGAGAGAAAGACGGAGAAAGAATGGTGGGAGAAGTGCAGGGGGGAAACGGGAGAACTAGGTTGACTGTACTGCGCGGATCGTCCACCATCACTAAACCCACATGAGAACCGAACCCTGTTAATCATAGCGACAATGCCAACTGCGCGGCCTATGTTTGCATGTTACATGCGTAGAAATGTTTAATTTCATATGTCTAACAGTATTGTATTACATGCAGTATTGTTATACAGAGTCCGCCAAAAAAATGTGCACACACTTTAATAGATATATACCCAAGTGACTCTATATATCGATTGACTTACTACTGCCTGATTGGAACGTCATTTGGCAGTAAGACGGCACATACCTATGCAGTAGCGTACCCAGGATTAAAGTTTAGGAGGGCTAAGGATGTTGTAAAAAGTCCATTCAGATGTAGGCCTATTTAAAAATAAATTGTTTCAATGATCATTTTCCAAAATAATAAGATACAGATACATCAGTGATTTATTAAAGGTTTTCTTCTCATTCTTCTTTCTTTATTTATTTTTGGATTTGGAGGCAGCACCCTTAGCTAGGAGAGAAAGACGGAGTGCACTCTGTGTATGTGAGTGGGTGTGAATGTCGATTATAACTTATTTTTTTTAATGATTTCTTTTACATTTAAGTATTTTTCTTAAATGTTTTCCAGAGGTTTGGAGATGTTCTGTCTAAAAAAAAAAAAAAAAAAAAATCACCAAAATTTTATCATTTTTGTACTAACATTCTTCTAATTTCTAATCTAAAACCGAGGTACAATAAGCATTATTAAGCCACATTGTTATCCTAATATGCTGAAAATTTCCAAAAATGTTGAGGAAAGACAAACAGACCAAAATGTCAGGGAAATATATTCACGAAAAATGTTGGAAAAAAAAAAAAAAAGAATTTTTCTTTTGCCTTATTAAAAAGTAAATTGAACTTCTAAAAGAAAACTTTAATCGAGAGTAAATGTGAGAATTAAAGTGGAACATTCTTTCTGACTTCCAATCTATTCTAGGTTGACTGCACTGATTCCAATAACGAATACTTCGTACAATCAAACATATATGAAATTAACTAGTTTCCATGTGTAATTAAATTATTGTGTGAAAGATTATTACCAATATTTTTGACGTTTGAGTCATAATAAAACATTTAGAAAATGATTTTTAATTCTTAATAATGACAAATTTCAACTATTTCTGTGCTATAATATGCGTATATTTCGAACTCGGCGATAGTTCGGATAACTACTGTACGGATAGGCGACGTTCTACTTTTTTCATTCTTGCAAAAACTAAATCAGTTTCTATAACTAACAAGGGAAGTGCGTGACCTCGAACGCTGAGAACCGCACGAAAAAGTGCTTAGAATATAAATCGCTCATGCCAAAAACAGTGGTATGAGTCATTCTCATGCAAAACTGCACGTCTTACCACGAGAGACATTTGAATGATCACATATTGAAGGTCCAAGACAGGAACTTTGGTAATGCGAAGAAACAAAATATCGATATAATAGGACCAAAACACACACATTTCAATGTCGTGATAGCAATACAGTCACGACATTGAAATATGTGGGGGTTTTTGGTCCTATTATATCGATATTTTGTTTCTTCGCGTTACCAAAGTTCCTCTCTTGGACCTTCAATATGTGATCATTCAAATGTCTCTCGTGGTAAGATGTGCAGTTTTGCTTGAGAATGACTCTTACCACTGTTTTTTGGCATGAGCGATTTGTCTTCTAAGCACATTTTCGTGCGGTTCTTAGCGTTCGAGGTCCCTACTTCCCTTGTTAAAAGGAGGATTGGACTTTTAGAAAAACACTGTTGTTATTTTGAGCAACTTTATATCCTTGAAAAGTTGCACTGGAGGGGAAGCAACATCTATACGACAAAAACTGGGGGTTAAATTTGTCGAAATGCAGGACTAACGACGAAATTCAAAATGAACTGAAATAGCAATGAAAGAAATGTACTACGAAATAGAATGATGTCGGATGGATGAAAGAAATTGTTAAAAAAGACGGAAAATTTTCATCGAGAACATTCTCTGAGAAATGCAGAAGGACAGTAATATAAAGAAAATTACTTTCAATAAAGAATGAACACAAAATGAAACACGAATGCAAATTTTCTAGAAAATTCATTTGACATATCTTCGAACGGAATATTTAAATGTGCTACGTAATATATAATAAGAATATCTCAGATATATTTACTAACCGTGTATCCATTTGTATTATGTAAATCCTATTACGCAGGATCTTATTTTCCAAGTCAACTAATTTTATTTAATAAAAAAAAAACACTTAATAAACTCAGAATTATTTACTGCAATAGGCCGCATTCAGAATTAAATAAAAACAAAACTTAGCAAAGACACGTGATTCATACGTCGGAATTACCGAACTTCAAAAGAATTACACTGAACTCTTAAATGTCGTTTCTAAAAGCTTTATTAGTAGATATTGCGATTGTTATCGTCGTCTTTTAAGAAAGAAAACTGCTGAATGGTTGGTTCGTTGGGCAGCCAAGTTGCAGCAACTTCGTAACTTCATCATCCGGATTCAGTTTTACTTTTTTTATTCGCAAACCGATTCAAGGGCATTAATTCATCAACATGTTGTTTATTGATTAGAAGCATTCATAGGATTGAGTTCGTTCCATGTAACACTTTCTTTGTAATTGAAGTGCACGAGAATGAAGGACGAAATCCCATCTAAAATCATCAGTAAGTTTAAATAACTAGATAAATACTAGGAATTAAAATTCATTCTGTAATATTTTATTATTTAAGTAATATAAAAATAAATTGCCATTCTCGAGCTCTGAGTTCTTAATAACAGTGTAAAAGAAATGTTTGTACAGTAACAATCCCATCTCAGTTCTCTTACGTAATCGTCAGAATGATTTTTTTTTTCATGGCCCTTGCAGAGGAAAGTGACTTTCTGATAAACAAATGGGAATTAGATTATAATAATAACAGATCATTGTGTAATTCTACAAATCTGTGAATATACATTCAGGAAGAGGTGTAGAGCAAACATTTTGTAGATTTCCTATTTGAACCTATACTCTGCATAATCATGATGAATGTTTCGTTGGAAGTATACTTCAGTCATTGATAAAACTTTCTAGCAAATAAGTTCGCTAGATTCTTCCAATTCGAAACGGGAAAAATTAATTTTCCGCTAAACGTCGCCTTTTTGCCGAAGGGACTCCCGGTGCGAAGTAGTTTTTACCTGTATCTCTTTTCCTTTTTATTGAAGTTAGGGACATGTAATACATATCAAAACAAACCGTTGTATTGTTTTACTTTAATAAAAAAATATTAAAGAGAAAATTGTTAAAAACAAATAAAAACAAGGTCTCGACAATGCATTCATTGATAGGGCGCTAGGTACGGAGGCACCAATTGCACCATCCTTGCTACTGCGCTCATATTTGGAAGCAGTTTAAAATAATATTTCTGTAGTGCACTTACTTTTAAAAAACGGCGTATGCCCTGGAAGCAAGCAAAGATTACCTGGTGTTTGTTGAATTTATTTGTAAAACATTTTTACATTGAACATTTGCATTTTTTATGTTGTTATTGTTGTTGTTTTTGGTTGTTTATTTTTAATATTGGTAGTTTTTTGTGTTACAGCCACAGAAGTAGAGCAAAGCAGACCAAAAATCTTGATCGTCTTTCTGAAAGAATCGTTTCCTGACCCAAAATGACATGTTAGAAATTATTGTGGGTTGCAATTAACTGGAACAAATTTAGCAAACCACAAAAATAAAGCGAGATATTATTTTTCCTTTTAGAATGAACTTCTTTTTATAAGTACTTGAAAAAGTTTTTGAAATTTACTTTTATCTTGATAAATGGTAGTTTGCTTCTGAAGTGGTAGAAGATGTAGGAAACCGGTCGTGGAACAGATTGTAATTGCGGATTTTTCTAATCTCTTAGTTATTTTACTTTCTGTTTGATGGCTAATGTACATACAAAAATCGACCAGTTTCCTTGGTGCAGTATCTAACTGCTAAGAGTTGAGAACTTGTGTTAATTGTTCCAACCATCGTGACAAATTACAGAAGAAAATTAAGGTAGTTCTATATAAAAATATTTTTTAAAGCATTACGTATAGGTGAAGATTTCATGTCAATATAAAGAACGGGATTTTAACAAACAAGGAAAAATCATTTAAAGATACAAAGACGATGAACATGTCTGCGGATGACTATTTATATTCTATGTTTTGTCATTCTGAGGCTTCTCATAGAAGGACGCCAAGTTTGAAAATTATATTTCGAGATAATAATGAAATGAATCAATATCCTTCAATTGAAATAAATAAACACTCTTATCTTTACTGATAAAAATTTCATAAAATTAATGCCACCAATTGTAATTTTCAAAGGCATGAGAATGCAGGAGGATCTCATGAGGGGAGCACCGGAGGATACAATTTTTGCCTCTTCACTTCATGAAAGGGCAAAAAGACTGAGAACATAGCTCGTGAAGTTTATGAACATGATTGCTGCAAGGCGTCCTGTCCTACTACTATTAAATCATCATCTTTCCAGAGACACTACTGCTGGCAAAAGAAAATGGTGTGCACTTCCTGATGTTTTCTCCTCATACCACACTTCTGTTCCATCCTCTCGATGTTGGTGTTTTCGGTCCTCTAAAGAAGTATTTTCTTTTAGACAGCACGAAACTAATGAGGTAAAACAAAAAGAAATATCTGAGGCAGTACGAGTTTTGCAGTTTTTACTCCAGCTTAGGCTAACTCCGACAACCAAAGAAATATAATTGGGGGATTTCGAGGTGTATGACCATTACACCTTAAAGGCGGTCCACACTGACAACCAGCATGAACATCAGTGATGTTTCTTCTGATATGACTCCTGGATCTTCAACTTCAGAGGAACACCCGACACATGACTAGAAGCTATTGGCGCAGAGAAGACTTCGGCGGTTGTTCAAGTCATAAGTGAGATATTGAAGTCAACAGACGAACGAAGTAAGAATAGACTTATAACTACCACTAGATGCGTCACCTCCATTGAGTTCCTTGAAGAAATGGAAGAAAAAGAGATAGAAAATGAGGAAAAAAACTAATATCTTCATCGCAATCAGAAGATAACAACAATTAAGAGAGAGAAGAAATTAATTTTCACTTGTAATAACTATTTATTATAAAAATTCCTTTTTCTGTGAATATTATTTTAAGTTCCGTTTCATTTTCGTTTTTTTATTAAATTATAATGAAAATTTTCCGAATACGGAAAATATAGCCAGACACCAAGTATGTCTAAAAATAACATATATCCGATTCTATTTGTGCCTAAGCGATGTACATAAATACTTGCCAATACTGATGCAAGTATAAAGCTTTGTTGCAATATATCTTTCTTTGTTTATATACTCCATAAAAATGATAATATGAATACTGTCTCCGTATGATATACACTATGTGATCAAAAATATCCAGACACTCCTCTGCAGTAGTGAACTGAAGCCTAGATGGCACGACGACGTCATGTACCGGTATAAAAGAAGGCAAGAAGTTATATATTGTTAATTGATACAACCAAACAAAAAAAAACAACCAGAATGGATTCTTCGGCAGAACAACATTGAACGTGCACTGGTCATTGGCTGCCACTGCAGTAAAAGTCTGTCAGGGACATTTCAAGCCTTCTAAAGTTGCCGAAATCGACTGTTGATGACGTGATTGTGAAGTGGAAACGGGAGGGCTCAACCACAACAAAACCGCGACGGGGTACATTGCCTGGTCATGTCAACTTTATAATTTCAACTTTTTTTCCCCCACCTAATAGCTTATTAAAAAATTCTTATTTGATGGCTAGAACAATAAATATTATTATGATTCAAATCTACTTGAAGCTGCTTCGAATTTTGATTGCTATACTGTGCTTTTCAGCAGAGATTTAAACTCTAATTTAAAAAATTTAATTTAATTAAGTTGATCCAAAATATTTTGTTTTACTACTTCATGTATTAAATTAGAGACAGAAGCCAACACACAAATTAAAGAGTAAAAAACATGAAAAAGGGAACGACATGTTTCGTCCAGACTAACTGGGTTTTTTACTTTATATATTCAAATGAAAATAGCAATAATAACTTACAGTGCCTGAATCTATTGAACTGTATTTAATTTGCACTTAAATTAGCAATTGCATTTTTTTCCTGAACCTAAAACGAGTATGGGTGGTGAGTCAGTGCTTACCTTTTACAAATATTGAATCATATGTTAATTTTTCTCCCAACATCGTTATGTTGTTACACTCACTAGACAAATCAATATTCATTGATAGAGAGTCGTAATGAAAACTTAATGCGATTCATAAAACTCGAAATTATAAGGACTTCAAAGCTCGTACAAATAAAAAACCGATTCTCGTAATGTGAACTTGAAAAAAATAAGTTCGTTTTCATTTGGATCGATCGAATGAGCTTTTGTGGTCAAACAAACAACAAATAAGGGAAAAAATAATATTTGAGCAATAAAATTTTCCGCCATTTTCAAAAATTTTTCACACTGAAATTTAACATAATAATTTAACATAAAAATTTAAAAAATATTATACAGATGTTTATAAAATTGAAATTAATCAGTAATGATGAAAGCAAAAATTAGTTGAACTGAATTTTAATTTAATTTAGTTTTCAATAAAAAATTATTAAATTATAATAAATTAAGGCATATTAATGCATATTAAGGCATTATGGTAAATATGTAACCAATTAATTATATGCTAATCTATTGGTATTTAGGTTACAGATAAGCCTGAAAACATCAAATTGATGCGGTTAGGCGAGTCCAAAACAAATTCGAAGTATTTATGTAGAGATGCATTTATACATTGAATTTGTCGACCAATCATATTGCTGGTGAAGTTATGACGTAATTTAACTTCTCGAAAATCGTGGAGGACTTCTCTGCTGTGGTGAACATCTGGTCAAGAGATGAGGATTATTGTGCAAACACACACACACACACACACGCGCACACAAAATAAATAAATAAGTAAATAAATAAACTTGGAATCGGAATTAGGACTTGGGCGCTCGATACCAAGTAACATTGGTTACTGTCGTTATTGTTTTGTTCATCTCCCATCTTCTATATTTCCAGATCCGACAACTGAAGGTGCTCGGATTCGAACTCTGGTGAAGGCATGAGTGTTTTTCTTCCTTTACCGTTTTAATTCCCTTATCGCTGATAGCAATAGGAAAGTGCTGTAATATTTTTTTAAGATAGCCTATGCATTGTCTTCTTATGGTAGGGCGCCCAGCACTGAATGATAGTATAAAATTCTGAAGAATACTCGAGATATAGCATTTCCTCCTACATCGAAATATCGGTCTTGCGAAGTTCGTCCAATCGTGCCACATATTCTTCAGTTGCTAGTTTTCTTGGCTGGCTGCCTTCTTCACAATTCACGTTGCTCCATTGATATTAAAAATGTTCTAAAGTATGATGACAGTTTTTACTTTTATTAGATAATTTCCTAAGAATGCTACTGCTTTATTTTCTTAAATTATAATATATAATAAATTATATCTAAACTTATCTGGCTAATTCATTATTATTTTCTTTTCTTTAATGATGTATAATTAAAACTTTTAAAGATTTCATTATGTAATCTACATTAATATTATCTATTAACTACACTTTTTTTATTACGTATTTTTTTTATATATTTTGTTTGTTTTGTAAAACTACTTAATCCCAGAACCCGTTTGATAGGGATCCTTATTCCTAATGGGACTGAAATATAATTTAAAATAATTAAGAAAATAAAAAAAAAAATATTATTATTATTAATTATTTTCAAATCCAATAAAACTGATCATCTATATATGAAAATAAATTAAAAAGTGATCAGGGATAATCTATAAAGTTTTACTATAATATTTAAGATAATACAAATAGTACTTCAAATAATTTTAAGAAAAAAAGTGTTATATTTATATATAAGTAGTAAAAAATTTAAAAACAATGTATGTATTTTCTCTCTTTCAGATTCTAAACTTCCTATTATAAATGATTAAGACTTAATTTTTAAGGTTAAAATTTACAAGAAAATTGTAGAAATTTGTAGAAAATTGTAGTAAAATAAAAATTTTTGGCCAATAATAAATTTTAATCGTAATTAAAGTAAAATTTATTTTATCCATTCAAATTCTTAGTTCTTAATAAAAATTTAAAAAACACTATTTTTCATTTTTAATAATTACATAAATGTATTCAGTTAATTAAAATATTTGTGTTATTCATTCCAATTATGATATTGACAATTTTGACGCAGAATTTCGTATATTTTATTATTGAGTCTTTTTTGTATTTTTTTATTTGTATTTTTAAATTGTTGATTTCAATTTATTTTTCATTAATTAAAACTGCTGAGTGTAAAGATTCATTTTATAGTTTGGCGCAGTAGTAATCTGTTGGTGTTTTACGCAACGACCGATGGATCCATAGACAGGTATCAGTGGCACTAGAGCATGCGCCAACACTCGTCAGCCAACTCGCCTGTCTCGTCGCCATGGCAACCCTCCAAACATTGTAAATGACTAATTATGGCTCAAACTCCTGAATTTATTTGCTTGCTCAGACAACAAACAAAAAAAAAAAAAGAAAAAAATTAAACTCAAGATAGCGATAATAATTTTAAAAGTAAAAAACATATTTAGTCGCTAAAAAAAATACTAGAATTATAATAATTAAAATTTATAAAAATATTTAAATTTCGTGATGCTTATTTATAAAGCATTTCATTTTTTTACGATTTTTTTCATAACTTGTTTTATAATAATCCACACAAAAACCATTTTTTAGTAACGTATATAAATATTTTACATTTCCATAAAAGAATCTTTTATATTAAAAATTGTATTTTCTTTTAATCTAATTTAATTTTAATATCAAAACCACATATACTTGCATAAACTAGGTCACTTAAAAAAATTAATATACATTAAAAAGTGAATCTGTTAATAAGCTATTGTATCAAAAAACAAACTTTTTCTATAAAAATTATTATTAATTTGTAATTGAAGCATTGTGGGCCCGGTAGCCGAGTGGGTAAGGGCGCTTGGCTGCGGGTTGGAGGTGGCGGGTTCGATTCCCGGCCTCGGCGGAGGACGGGAATTTTTCCACGCTTCTTTCTCCTCCAAACGGGCCCTAGGGTCTACCCAGCCCTCTATAGAATGGGTACCGGGTTTCTTTCCCGGGAGTTAAAGGCGGGCGAGCGACGGGCCGACCCCCCGTCCTCAACTTTGTCCCGTAGGTTCTTGAACACTGGAGCCTACCCTCCAGCTGCATTGCGCGGTCCTCTGGGCCTGATCGCAACTTTAACTTTAACTTTAATTGAAGCATTAATATATTAATAATTGTGAGTTCAATTATGTCATTTATTAAATATTAGTATAAATATCTTTATTATTTTCTAAATTTCCGAAATAAATTTCCACTAAAGTTAAATATTAGTTTCCAAACAAGATATAAAAAAATCATGATAGAATGTTAGAATAATAATAGCCCGTAATAGGTAACATTAGAGGCTGAATTTTATTGTTATCGTTTTTTATTGTTGAATTAGGGAATGAATTCAGATTGTTTATATTCAAAAATCTTAGATATCAATTTATGACTTAAAAAAATTAAAGATAATATTCACCAACCAACCAAAGAAAAACAAAAGAAAATGTGGTTTCGGAGGCCTCTGAACCACTGCTAACAGTTCCCTAATACCATACACTAAAAAAAAAATAACTAAAAATAATGAAAAATGCTCTTATTTGACGAAATATGCTCTAGAAGTCAATTATATTTAGATGAACAATAAATAGCTTATTAATTTAATAAGAGAAACTGGAAATAATATTATATATAAGTAATAAATGTATAATATTATATATAATATAATGTATTAATTAAATTAAAACGGAAACGAAGGATCAAGAAAAAATATAGTAAGTCGTGCCTTAATTATCATTTATAAGTTTATGGTTTTTAATAATAATAATAATAATAATAATGAAAACTCGTGTACTGTGAAGGTCCTGTTTTTGGTCTTCTGAATTGGAAGAGGTTTAACAAACATAGTAGTTTGTTTATTGCCACTATATCATCTCATCAACACAGGAATTATTGTGTAAATAAAACATCGATCAATGTTAACGATGCCGAACCATCCCACATTCAAAATAAATTCACATACAATAACAGCAAAAAAAAATGTTTATACATTTAAAATTATCATTAGCCAAATCGGCATTTTATTTTTGTTAACTATTTATTAATTTTTTTTTTTACTATTATAATCCAACTTTACATTCAATTTAAGATTTAAACTCATGTTTTAAAATCTCCTATAAAAGCAATTAGTGAAGTAAATATTAGAAAGCTCCGTAGGCCTAACTCCCTTTACGAGGCTATGCAGTTTTGCACTGAGTATCTTTCCTCCCTTCGGTATTAATTAGATCCCCATTTCAATCAGTTCCTGGGTCTTAGAATAAGCTTCAGCCGGATGTTTCATCGACATCCAGTTTTTCGTAAGGCAGCCCCCAGCTAGTTATTGATGTGTCCCAGTTGACCAGCAATTCTATTTAAGCGCCATAAACGTTGCAGTTGCAGAGTGCCATCGTTGCCCCCCATCTTCTTCTCATATCGTGTTCGAATATTCACCGTATTTTCTCTCTCCACTGTGAATTCTGGTGTTATTCCGTCTTCTAGTGTTTCTTATATCCTTTTACTATTTATTTTCTCCAATTCTCATCGTTCGTTGTCATGTGTTTGAATTAATGGCTATCGTCGCTCCTTGTCCTTACCAATTAGATCATACAAGACAGATCAATGGTACTTCCTAACAAATATTCAAAAGGATAATGTTTGAACTAGAAATCTGCATCAGATAAAAAAAAAAAAGTAAAAGTGAATTAGAAATAAAAAAGGAACACATTGTTGTTGGTGTGCAAACTTTCGAATACTCGAATGGTAAAATATTCAACCCGACAGTGGTTGGTCCAAACCCATCAGAAACACTTTTCTAGATAATTAATTTTGTATGTGTAAAGAAATTAACAGCGCTTAAAGTAAGTTGTAAATACTAGTTTTGTGTTATAACCTTCATCTATGAGCTCAAGTTTACCAAAACCAAAGCGAAATCGAGATAAAGACAACTCTTCTGCAAATTTAAGTTCATCTCTAAGATAAGTAGTTATGAAAATTACGGCCCTTTAATGTTGACTATTTCATTTCAGTCTCGTTAAGTATGTTCTATTTCTTTTTAATAAAATTAAATGGACTCTTCCACTATGTAAATGTAGTATCAAAGGTTAATAGGGGGGACATTTCTTAACTTACTTTGATTACAACGCTTTAGAGCTATATACAGTATTTTGATATCATTGTTGTGTTGATGTTGTTTTTTGGGTTTTTTTTAGGTGTATGTTTACTTCCTTATATGTTAAGCCTGAAATATTCCTTTGAAATCCTAAAGCCATCTTAGGATAAGTATTTTTCAATTATTTTGATCACAGACAAGAACATGAGTATTTCAACTTAAGAATTTTCGTTTAAAACTGTTTTGTCCGACCCTGTTTTATTTCCGATAGACATTACTTACCAGCGTTAGATCAAACCTTATAATATCCTTTGCTGGTGTACAATAGGGAAAAAGTTGATTAGTCGCTGGCTTATCCCAAGGCCAGCATTACCTTACAACCGACCATTGAAGTCCTGCACTCCCAGCACATCTCGTGAATGGTTGAATTGAGCTGTTCCGTTTAATAAATACATCTGCTTTTCTTCGTGTGTCTCATAGTAATAACAATTGGAACTACAAGTTTTTCCTTTTTTTTTCAGTAAATCGCTTCCATATGTTCTCAATTTCCGTGACGCTAACTTCAATTTCCGTGAGGTCAGTTAGGAGATTGAAACTTACTTTACAACCGTCTTATAATAATTACAACGAGAATTCCATATCTATTTTGATACGTGTTAGATTTAGGCACTCTTTATTTGTAGTAACAAAAGCTACAATTACACGTGCCAGTTAAAAACCAAATCAATGTAAACCATTTGTAATTATTCATTTCTTACAAATTGGGCCACGGATAACAGCTGCGAGCAACAAAAAATCGCCATTTACTTAAAGGCCTTCCGTGCAGATGTTCAAAAGTTGGTATGCCAACATTATTTTTTCTTCATTTTTCATGAAGATTTTTGTGAGTCATTATGTAACGTAGCAACCACGTTTCGATCATAACTGTTTCAAAACCCGTCTGCAATCGACCAATGAAATAGTTGAAATGAAGCAAAAACTATAAAAAAGAATGATTCACAATTTTCAAAAATTTATTTTATCAAAATAATTCAATGAACTTCCTAAAAAAAATCGAATTATTTTTTTTTAATCTTTAATTATTAATAAGGTCGTTAAATATGTTTATTCCAAATCTTTAAATATTCTAAACTTTAAAATATTTAAATATTGCTTAAACAAATTTAAGCAAGTTCCTTAATTAATACATTATGGATTCCTTATCACAAATTATATATTACTAGATAAAATGTGATTCATAAACCTAATCGTAATTGATTTTGTCAGTTTGACAAGTTCTCTATCTCACTTAACGTTTGATACATATCTCTACGGGAAAAAAGTGACGTAATTTTCCACCACGAATCTTAACGAATTCCCAGATTAATTCTACTATTGTAACTCCTTTAAAAGCTGGAGGTGCGCGCTGTCATTTCAAAATGGCGATCCGCTTGGATTACTGATCTCCCATTGAAACCTTTAAGAAATTGCGCAGATCATCAGAAGAAAACGTCCTGCTCTTCTGAACGACGCGACGGTGTGATCCTTCTTCATGTCCGACCACACGTTGCACGAACACACACACAACTTGCTGCACGGTGTCCACTGGGAAGTTTTGGGGCATCCGCCATACAGTCCAGATTTGGCTCCCAGTGATTGTCATCTGTTCCCTGCCTTAAAAGAGCACAGGTCAGGTCGACGTTTCAAATGCAAGAAGTCCAACAAGAAGATGCAAAAAAAGTTGCTACAACAGAAGGAACCCTGACTTTTATGCGATGGACAAACTGATCAAACGTCTCAACCGTCAAGGCGACTTTGTAGAAAAATAGTATACCTGTGCCACTTTCAGGGCACTATCTCATTTTCTTTCAATAAAGATTTGCTTTTTGTATACAAACTTTGTAAAAAAAATTTCTTTGATGGACTTATGTAAAATTGGCAGAAAATGAAATAAATAAAAAAACACAACATTTAATCGATTTTGGAGGCTTTTTTTAAAAAAAAATTAACGCTGACAACAAAATATTTAATTGTAGGAAAGAATGGAACCTCCAAAAAAACGAATAATCATTATTGGTAGCAAAGTAACATTTAATTGTATTCAGTGACTCAAAAATCACATTTCACTTTTTATTTTATTAATCCAAATCATTCTGATAATTTTTGTAAGAAAAAATTATTTATTGTGAATTAAGCAATTGTATAAAACATCTTAGCGTATTTTCATTCTTTGTTGTGACTTTTCCAGAATTCTCTCTGTAAAAGACTAAATTTCCCATAATACCACGCGCCAGAAATTCGTGATTTGTTAAATAAAAAGCTGTGAAAATTCTTTCTTTCTCCCAGTTTCACAACAACGATAAAACTATTCTTTGTAAAGTGTCTACAAATTTTTTTCTCAGCCAGATCCTCCGGGAACATCCAAAAATGTACCTAAACGTATTCTGGTCTAAATTTTGGTAACGTGTTACAATCCAACGTGCAAATTATGACGCTAGATAACACTTTTCCTTTGCTCCGGTCTGAATATGATAACGGAGTCGTGCCTTAGCGAACGATTAGATGTTGCTGGCACAGAGCCAGTTATATAGAAAACTAAGTGTTGCCGGCTTTTCATAATGGAACAAAAATACTTCAAAAGTGTGTTACTTCTTCAAATATCGTTTTATCTGTAAACACAGTGGGTGGGAGAAAGATAAGACTACAACTAACTGCAGACAATTTGGTATTTCGAATTAAAGTTAACAGTCACATTAAGAAAAAATAAGAACATCCTACAGAGAAAACCACTTTTGGGAAATCAATAATCAAGGACCTACTTTGGTATCGTTAGCCTTTAGAGTTTGGGAATTAAACTCCCCAAAAGAACGATACCAATGCTGTTGTAAGACATCCTTATATCTTAAGAAACATGTGCCTGATCCATGTCAATGAACGTAATCGAATTGTAAACACTACATACAATCTCGGAGCTACAAGCAAACTGCGAAGAACCTTCCAGACAAAACTGATTTAGCTTATTTTGATAATCAGACACCATTAACTAAATACATTACATTATAACAGTACTAAAACAACTAAGATTTACTTAATTTTAAATTTTAAAATGTGTAACAACAACTGAAGCGGCTTCAGAACGATCTGAAACTCTTCCACTGAGCTCTTAGTGATAGGAGTTTTAACTGTTACACTGATAAGCTAAAGTTACCCATTATTCACTGCCTTTGAAAAATTGCAGATTGCTTTTGTACGAGGTAGCAGTTATATAAGCAGTTATAACTCGTATATAAGTAGTTATATAAGCATTTATAACTCGTATATAAGTAGTTATATAAGCAGTTATAATTCGTATATAAGTAGTTATATAAGTAGTTATAACTCGTATATAGTGTTAAAAATTTTCGCAAGCAAAAAGCTAAGTCAGAAGATATATAATGAAAAATTAACAAATATACTGGGTCATTTGACAGCAAATATGCAAAACATACTTTTTTATGAGGGAATTATTATTGTACCCCAATTTACTAATAAGTTGTGACCTTTGGGGAAGGTTAATTGTTTCTGAACCCAGCATTTAGTAGCTGCAATTAAGTTTAAGTTTAAAATTTCTATAAATAGATTTCATTGTCTTTATTATACTACAGTCGGACCTCTATTTAACGAAGTCGCTAAATCCCGAAAAAAAGTTCGTTATATGGAAAATTCGTTAAATAGAGATTCACCTTTTAAAATTACTTTAAACTACATAAAACAGATTTGAAATACATAAACAATAAATATTATTCAAAAAAAGTAATGATTTTAATGACATAAAGCATTCATTACAACAGGCATACTTAAATTTTATTAATAAAGTCCGTTAATTTTGTCTGAGCTTTTTTTTTTTTTTTTTTGAAAAAGTGTTTTTGCTCTTAGTACGTCTCGCATCTTTGCAATGCACCAAAAACCCCTTCAGTATTTTCTTTAAATTGTAATCCGCGTCGGATTGTTTCAAATGATTTTGGCATTTCATTATAGGGCATTTGGTTTTTTTGATATCTGCATCATAATCATTTTCATTTTCATCATTTTCATGTTCATCGCAAATCATAGCTGTATTGTTTTTATTTTTACAAAAGGTCCAAAATATCCGATTCAGTTAGTGATTCCGAGGTCTCAACTTCAAAATCAAGTGAAAGATAATCATCAATGAGCACATCATCGTTAATTTCTTCTTTTTCCCTCAGCTGTATCCACATTTCTTTCATTTCCTCTAAGGGAATATTAATAATAAAAACATTTCACGGAGGAAAAAAAAAAATAGATACCACGAAAAAGTTCGTTAAATAGAAAATGCACTTCGCTTTTTGGAGGTTATTTTACGAAGAAATTAGCAAAATGCTCTTGGTTCCAAAGAAAAGTTCGCAAAATAGAGAAATTCGCAAATTAGAGGTTCGTTAAATAGAGGTCCGACTGTACTTGCAAATTTGAGGAGTTTTGAATAATGAATAACTCTATCTTATGAAATCTGATGAAAATATATGAACAGAAATTTATTAACAATTACTCAAGTTGGTAAATATTCACTTTGATTTGATCAATTAAGCTTCGCACTCATATATTTCAAATTCATTTAGGCCTAATTAAGCCTAACGAACGATTGAAGTGATACTAACAAAACTGTATTCGTAGTTCAAAATTTGGTAAATTCCATATCATAACATATTGACGTTTGATACGTATAACTTATTACAGTGAAGTCTCACTTATGCGAATATGAGGGGGAACCAAAAATTATTCGTATAAGTGAATATTTCGTGTAAGTGAATTACATATAGGAGTATGGGGGTTTCGCCGGGGAATGAGAAATTCTTCGTATAACTGAATGTTTCGTATAAGTGAAACTTCACTGTATTATGTTTGACCTTATGAAAAAATCTATTTTCAATCACACAAATTCAAATCTCGAATTACTATATTTCTGTTATTTTTCTATCAGGCTAGAGAACTACTTCTAACGCCTACGTAAAAGCCATATTTTACATTTATTGCCCACTATCGATATTCCTTTCAGATCATTGAACAGCATTTGGCTTCTATACTTCGCGATTCTGCTGAAAATACTTTTCCTTACGGGAATGAGAAGTTTAACCATCTAGTGCTTTAACGAAAAATAAGTCGTAAATTTTCTTTTTATTTCAATTGTAAACCACATTATTTTCTTTGTCAACAATTCTACTTTGGAGACTAAATCAAAG
Source organism: Thereuonema tuberculata (assembly GCA_023159025.1). Classification (NCBI taxonomy): domain Eukaryota; kingdom Metazoa; phylum Arthropoda; class Chilopoda; order Scutigeromorpha; family Scutigeridae; genus Thereuonema; species Thereuonema tuberculata. Next base: position 36,771,906 of record JAFIDM010000003.1, on the reverse strand, counting down.
ATAAAAAATAAAAAAAGCAAGTAACAAACATAGTTTGAATGTGACAATTAAATTGTAAGTTTGCTGAATATAAATATAACCATTTTTAAATTTGTTTTGTAAAATTTACATTTTAATTCCTTATTATCTAAACAAAATTTTAATTTAGTTGAAATTATGATAAAAAAGGACTTTTTTTTTTTAAATTTAATTTTCCATTTTTTTGTTTAAAATTAAAATGGATCAGTATTGTGATCTGCAGTGTATATATAAACGAGCAACTGTATCTAGCTGGATACGAGTACATAATTTTTAGGTTTATATTTAATCCTAATTTTTGTTTGCAAAATTAAATACTCTATAACCCTTTTGAAGACAGACTAGAAAAACTTATTGTTAGAATTTAACAGCAAGTTTTGTCCAAAGTCTCTAACCTTCTCTCAGGCTGAAGTTAAGTTTCCCTGAAATAAAATTATTTATATGGCAAAGCAGTTCATTATTTTAGTCCTCTGATAAGGATCAGAAGACTTCTAATTCAGCTTTGTCTGTCCGTCCGTGGACAAGTATCATTAAAATCTCATTAAATTATCATTAAGCACAACAATCACAACAATTGCGCCTCTTGCATTCGCAACAATCACATTTATAATACAGCTCAGCAACAATCACAACAATCGCAACAATTGCGCCTCTTGCATTCGCAACAATCACATTTATAAAATAAGGAAATTAAAGAAATATCAAATGTATTGTCTTACACGTATCAGAAGATGATGCGAAGCATTGTGATTAGTTTACTAATAGCTATCCTATCTTTTGTTTTGTTTTTGTTTTGTTTTAATGCTTTGCCATAAAAAAAATATTTCAATTCATTAAACAAGTTAACCTAAGCTAAACGAAAAGGAAGATAGTAATTATCGTGTCACAGTTTTGAATGAAAAGAAACTACAACTTATCGTATGTATAATCGTTACTCTTTCGATAGTGTTAAAAAACAATGCCCTAACAAAGGTCTCTAATAATAGCTCAGAAATGCAGAGAAAGCAATAACTCGTTCAATTTAATTAAATCTCTACCAACATTTAATTATAAACCATTTCAATGATCTGTGAAGCGAAAATGAGATTAGCTCTCGAAGTGAGAAGGAAGACGACCCCAAATTAATTATATGTCGGATTAAAAGGTCGTAGCTAAAATATGAACAATGTAACATCAAGGCTTATCTGATTGTAATTGTTTACCTCTTTTAATTAGCTTAGTTAAATAAAAATTAATCACAATAGATAATCGGTTACAGGAAAAAAAAAAGAAAAGAAAAACTATTTGAATTTTAGATCAAGTGCCAATACTGAGAAATCCACTCCGTAATAACAGCTCTACAGCAAGATGTTGTTGCTTTCTTTGACTGACAGCGTTTGAAGCTCGACCTTGTTACATCATTCGAGAGGCTTACGGGATATTGGGAAATCTACCACAATATTGACACTAAATGATCTGACGGCAGCAGGAAGAAGTGGGCATTCAAAGCATAAGTCTCCTAACGCTATTTCATTCCACAAACTAAATGCGAAAATTACTGAATTTAATCATTTCATAGATGAAAATAAAAATAAACATCAAATACAAGACTTTTGACGTATCTTTATAGTTAGCAAAATAAAATAGTACAATATTATGAACCAATTCAAAGACATCAAAGCCATATTGTAAAAGATTTTTATTAGCGACCCGTTTGGGAGCTACTGTGATAGACATCAAAAATCGGTATCTATTGCATTTGTCCTGTCCGTCCGCCCGTGTTTGACCCTCCCTAACAACTCTCGAACGGAAGGTCGGATCGACAAATGGACTTTACTATTGTTTTCAGAGGTCCAAACACCGTAGGAATAGGGTATTTTCAAAGGCCAACGCCCCCAATGTTCGAGATGTTTGGCATTGCTTTCATTGGACTTCCGCTGTTAGCTTAAATGTTAGAAATGAAATATTCATTTCAGCTATCAGCTATAACTTGATGCATAAGGTCTCGGACTTATATATTGAAGGTTGTAGGTTCGAATCCCTATATCGACTGGTTTTTTTTTTTTTTTCCTTAATCTTTTTTCCCTCAATGTTCGCGTGGATTTTTTTTCCTTATTTTCCTAACTTTTTTATTTTTCCTTACGTTAATGTACCTTCTTTTTTTATTATTATTTTTAATTTTTTTATTATTATAGGTCGCCCTTAAATTTATGCTTGAGCACAAAATTATATTCACTCGTATGAATAGATAATTTTAAGATGTTGATATTTTTTCAAAGATAGAATGAAAAAGATTTAACTTAAAAAATATTAAGAAAGCTATTAAGAAAAATATTAAGGAATACAGTTATTGAAAAGTACTTTAACTTTTCGATTACTCAAATAAATAAATAAATTTGCGATCACCACAAAAGCAGAAAGTTAAAAAAGCATAACTTGTATTATTACTAATAGGACAAAAGACTTAACGTGCGTTAGTACATTTTTACAGTAAAATAAAATAAAGAACGCACATAATTAAGCAAAACACAAATTCACTGAGCTATTTTTGATATGCTGGATGGGTCGGGCTGATGAGAGGCCAATAAGCCTCGAAACAGCGCTGTCCCCGATTTCCAGCACAAATATCAAAAATAGCTCAGTGAATTTGTGTTTTGTTTAATTATGTGCGTTCTTTATTTTATTTTACTGTAAAAAATTGTATTATTACTATTTTAAATAAAAAAAATTAATTAAAAAATATTTGGTCTTGTAGGTACCAGTCATGAATTCTGCAGACTATCAGAAGTTACAACCTTTTAATTAACAAAGATAAAAAAAAATTGATATCAGTTAAAAAAACTTAAAAGGCGCAATTCCAAAATGAAAATTCACAATTTGTTCTTTTTCCTACTAGCTTTTCTTTCCTCAACTAAAACCTGAAGAAGTTTCTTGTTCAAAGAAATGAAATATTGTTTATGAGTATTAAAGAAGATCTTTTATAGGTAATGATGTTCTAGCTTAATTTCTAGCGTCCTGAATCCTTTTGTTTTTATTTCTATCAATTAATGCATACCAATCAATTTTGCTTTATTCCCAACAAGTTGTATGTAATCGTCGGATGCGCAGTGGTACCTCAAAAGAAACAATTAACAATGAAAAACTCACTAATGTAACAACAGTGAGAAAATTCATGTGCCAGATGTCCACCGACCGCGATGAATTTTTTTAAAGCATAAAAACTCAATCTGCGCATTGAACTATTAATAAACAACAATGGACGAGACCAACTTGTTTACCGAGTGACATCCTGGAACAGGATTAGCCACAGTACTGAGACCTCGTTGTTTACTGGTGACTGCTCCTGGCTGATGATCGCCAAAGAACGTGAAACAGCTGTTCCAGGATGTCACTTGGTAAACAGTTTGGTCTCACCCATTGCTGTTTATAATAGTTTAATGCGCGTTATATATAATTTTGCTTTTCCACCAATCACACGACTGGAAAGTTAAAGTTGGGAAGGCGGAAGAATATGTGACGTCATGTCAGCAAATCATCTGCAAAAAGAAAACTGATTTGTATTTTTTTTTTAATTAAGTTTTAAGCTAAAATAAGCCCGAATATTGAAAGTCCAGATATAAAGACTTAATATATTAATATTTTTAATCATTTTGCGGCCGAGGAATACAATAAATAAGTGAATAAATTAAAATACAGCCAACGAATACTGAATAAAAATCGTACATTAAAGAAGCTAAGAAGTCTTTTAAGACAAAGTTTTGAAATGAATCTCTGAATACAACCTTCATTAACAGAAAGGAAAATTCTAGAAATTATGAAATAAAAATATAAAAATTATACTTTTATATTATTTTCTATTGATATATTTCCAAACAGTTACATTGGCGATATAAGATATTTTTGAAATTCCAGGAACGATGTATTTTGAATATGGCACAAATTTATCTCCTTTACAATATGTTCTACTTTCAAAATATTATTGTTAATAAGACGTTCAATAAACAACACACAAATCTTTATTAAATAAAACAAGGTTATTAATGCTTTTAGACAGTGTCAAAAGCAAAGCGGTCCCATAATATATACAATTGTATAAACAAAATAATTAAAAGCAAGAGCATATAAAATGCAAGACCGTTACTTTATGTTTTACAGGCAAAATGTAACCTAGGGGCCGCTAATACAATGCTTAGTGCATCATTTGGATATGTTAAAGAATTTATGAAACAATACATTTGTAAATATTAACAATGACGTCCTGTTGGCAATTGTTAGTATTGTTATGTGTGAAGCATCAGTATTATTACTGTGTTAATTATTATCATTATTACTAACACTGCTATGGAAAACGTTAATTTGGGGGGTCAGGGAGGGGTCCTACAGGTCTGATTTGTTTTACGTAGTCACCTACTTTTTGATGCTGAACACAATGGTGAAGGTTTCGTTCTAATATCTCTAACCGTTTGGCCGCTACAGAGTGTGACATACAGTGTGACAGACAGACAATACAAAAGCAAGAGCGGTTCCCTATGTTAACTGTAACTTGGGACCGCTAACAAAACTACTAATGTATAAAATAATTTTAAGTTAAAAATCTAATTAGCAGTCATAATGAATAAATTAAAATTTATCAATTAAAATCTATTAAAACAACGATAAGTAAAAGAAAATGAAAATACTTTTCTAGCTCTTTTTCTTGAAATATTTTTGTATCTTTTTCATACAAAATTCTGAAATGTTAACTTATTGGAGCGATCTTACGATAAATCACTCTAGGTTTTAAGCTGTACAACGTTATACAGAAAATAAAATAATATATCGTATTTAATTTTAAGGTGCTACTGCGTCAGTAGTTAGTGTAAGTTTAATTATTTTCTCTTTTGGTAATATTTTATGAAATATCATCTGCGGAATTAGGGATAATTTAAAGTTTTTTTTTGGAAGAACTCGATTCGTTAATAAGCCTAGGAATAAAAATGATGGAAAACCTTGGGTTTTTTTGTTAGTTTTTAAGAAAATTTGAATTTAAATTGGAACTCTTTTGCGGAAGTACATGTATAAAACAATGAAAATGGCGGTCTTAGAAGTAATTGGAAAACCGCGGGTTATTCCGAAACTGAAAGCTTATTTTTTTTTCGGGCGTTTTTCCAAACGAAACATTCTGGAAACTACCAGAACTCACTTAACTTAACCTACAGTTAACTGCAGGGAAAATATTCGCTATTTTTTGTGTTTTATTTATAAACAAAAAATTGTTTCCGCCGGTTTTGTTTTGTTTTTTTTGCCTGCTTCAAAAACCTTTTGCCTTGAAAATGTGCACATCCGCCGTTCGCGAAAGAGTTCCAAGGAAATCTCGAATTTTCTTAAAAACTACGCAAAAAAGTCGGGGTTTTCCATCACTTTTATTCCTAATATGTATTTATGAATCGTTTTCATCCCAAAAAAATAAAATAAAATTTGTCTTAATTTCACAAAAAAACTACCCTTCTTTTTATATAACTTAATAATAATTTAACTTGTCCTCGAAAACATGAAATACGAAGTTTTAACACTAATGATGCTAATTGCGGTCAATGCTAAGTTACCTCCAAGGCAATCTTCCATGATTAAGAGAATATATGGTTTTCCAGTTTAAAAGATATAAGATTATTCTCCTCCCAGCGAAAGAACGACCGTGGACACCAGATGGCGCAATAGTAGAATTTGAATCGATTGTATATGTCAGTGTTTATGGCGGGAAAGTTATGGCTTCTGATAGGTTTGCCTCGCTTGAGAGTCGCCATTGTGAATAGTTTCTCTTGACAAACTTCAGTCCTGGAATGATTAATAGATCATGGGTGTAGTTCAAGGTCAGAGTCATTCTTTCGCTGGGCGGGGAATAGGAGGTCGACGCTTCGCTTTCCAACCAAGTCTTTCAACCATTGCAACGACATCACTCAGAATTCGAAGTTCACCCTTTAATTATAAAAGTAATAGAAATTTTTCTATTAAAAAAAAAATATGGTAGCCCTTGCAGAACTTGAAAGTGGTTTATAAATTGTATATACATAAATGTATATTTCGATAGTTTGCATTCGAAATTCAAAATTTAATATTTAGCCTTCATTATCTCGTCAAGGCCTAGTGGTATAGACGACGGTCTGCTATGAGGCCGATGTGTCGGAACCTGGGTTCGAATCCCGGCATCGGCTTGGATGTTTGAAACATTTCCTTTCCTGTGTTTGTCTGCTTCATCTTTCTCTTCCGGTCTGGAAATCATTCCTTTATGATTTCCTGAGAAAGTCACAGAAAACCATGTCAGTATCTGTCCCCACGATATTCTATGGCTGCTTTTAGGGGTTCGTCATGACGGCAATGCTAGAGCGCCAGAGAACACGGACCTGCGAAGTTTCGCAGATGCACTTCGGTGCAAACCGACTTAACATCTCGCCAAGAATAAATTTTACAATTTTCAGTTTTTTAACTCTAAAATGTCAAGAAATTTCCAGAAGAAAAATAATAATAAATTAGTATTGACTGAATAGAGTAGTTTAATTTCAGAGAAACTGTTAATTTTGTTTTTTTTTAATCCAATCTAATAAATCGCTAAGTGTTTAAGAGAAACAGGTTTTAATATCTTCTTTTCTCGTAGTAAAAGTTGTCAGACATAAACAGACAGCGAGAGTTAGAAAAACTGGTGAATAACTAGACCTTAAGATGACAAGCGGAAGAGAAATGATTCTACATCTTCAGAACTATAAGCTGGTAATCCACCTACAAAAGATAAATACAATAAATGTCAGGAAATACTAAAGTCAGGGAATGTTCTAGAACAAAATTTGCTGTTCTGCCAACTGCCAAGGACAAGAGATTGTGAGACACGTGTTTAGGCCTAGAATTATTCAAGAAAGTCATCTTGGACTGGGACATCACTGAATGTAATTGATAAAATATCCTTATAACTCCAACAGCAGTGAAACAAAAATAATCAGAAGAAGTAAAAAAAAAATAATTTATGATTATCGAAATGGCTATTCAAAAATCTGCATTAAACTTAAGAATACATCCAATTTATTTAACTTATTGTCCCCAAAATTTTATTTTGTCCTTTTTTTTTTTTTAAAGACAACACACTGAAATTTCGTGTTGCTCTTTTGAGACTGGATTCACGAACAAATCCATTTTCTTGCCTCTTGGGAAATGGGGTAAAGAAAACAAAAGGCAGGATTGGCTTGAGTTGTATTTATCGTGACCTAACAGACGTAGCACCTCTGGTCACAGAATGGACTGTTCCCTTATCGATAATATATCTTAAAAGTAAATAAGACGGTGTACTCAGGAACAATTTACGATTTTGCCACCAAAGTACCGTCCCCTACTGAAAATACACTCTCCCCTCAGTGTAGATGTAACGGAATTCGATCATGGAATTCGTTACTAAGTAATCTATAAACGTGTAAATCCATAAACTTCTATATTTGTTACTTTTAAAATAAAAAAAAAAAAACTCATTTTTTTTAATACAGTATCATCAATTCTTTGATCAATTAAAATACACTAAAAAGATAAGTACAACTATTTCTTTTACTATTTTTTAATGTTATCACTCATTACAGCGTAAATAATGAACTACAGTCAAATTAGAATTCTGTATTACAAAATTCCTACTTATATTTTTTTCCCTTTAAATGCTATCAGTAATTTGCTGAAATCGGATGTTGGCCCTGTTTTTATTTAGACATTAGATGGCTTTTTTGGTTATTGTATTACCATTCTAACCGTATTATAGCACATTCATAATTGGATGGTGTTACGCATCATTTGACCAAGTGCCAAAATAGATATTTTTTTGTAGATTATTGCTCTATGTACTAGCGAAAGGTGTAAACTCTTTATTAAATATGTAATTGTTCCTGCTTGGCTATCTCAACATAATTCCGCAAAAAATTAATTTTGAATTAAATGCCAATCGACTAATCGTAACGAATAAGATTTGCATCATGAGACTATCGATCTTTGAAGGATATTATTAATTTTGATAGTCATCAGAATTGTCTTGCGAAAGTATCTTCATTTTAATACATGACACACTTCATTTCCATAAAAAAAGTGAAGTAATACATAAGCTTCTGCATTTACGCAATTATCTCAAAATCAAATTTTGGCGCTTGGTCAAAGGATGCATAGCACCATCTAATTTTTTCATTAGACATTATCTTTATTATATGAATCTACTGTACATATATTTATATGTTCATCTCTTAGATAATATTAACAAAATTTAGAACTTCGCTGGTGGAAGTCAGCAAAAAAAGAAGGTTGTCCAACTTCACCAATTTAGAACTGTAAGAAATAAACGAAATGTTGTCTGAGGAGATATATTTCTTTCTGCTTGTTTAACTTATAAAACTAAGAAAATTATAAATCGAGTGTCAACTTTTCAAATATCTTTTCGGAAGATTAAAAAAAACTTAGCAAAATTTCCCGCTCACATTACTTTTCACCTTACTCTTTTCAGGTACGTGAAATAAATGTAGTTGCATAATACGGTTTATAGCCTAAGCTCCTGGCCTATAAGAACTAAAATCTTAATAAAGTGTGTACATCACTAAGTAGAAGACATCTTTAGCTGACTTTGCAGATTTCAATATTGACTGGAATATTGCTATTTCTACAGTCTATAGGTCTATCAAAATGATTATTTCGTCCTTTGATAATATCGTAAGCTTAAACACTATAGTAAATTTCAGCTTCCTATAGTAAACAGCTTTTAATTTACTTTTATAGCAACTCTATCTGAAAGTTGCTACGAACATTCAGCTAATCGTTAACAATCTTCCGTAGCTATCTTAACAAGTGGCTAAGGGGAAAATTGGAGAAGGGAAACTAAATTTTTCTCGCATTATGTCTCCGTTATCTATTATTAATGTTTTTTAATGACTCCCGCTTAGCGAGTCCCATTTCAGTACACTTACGCTCATAAATTAATCCCTGAATTACACTCAGGGATGAAGCCCTGGGGACTGCCTTCAAAAAGAAAGTACCCTTAAGAAGTAAATACTTTCAACAATCGTAAATTGGATGGTGGAGCAAATTTTCAGTGCATTTATAAAAGCTTGCAGATTTTGGGCACTTAGAAAAAAAGAAAAAAAACTTCATAAGAATCAAAAGCTGTGAAGCTAATATCACCTTTTGTTTTTCTGCAAAGAGTTAAAATTTTCTAAAAAGCATCTCAGTATTTACATCTACGTAGTCTTGAGCTGTGAATGACACGGGATTAAAAATAATGTTCCCTGACATCTCATACATTCTTTTCTAGCTACTGTTGCTCGATAAAATACGATTTCAGCAACAAAATAAGGCACAAAGCAATTCTAAAACTCGTAGACGTCTTCATTAGTAACCTGGTGTTACTTCCAGGCATCCGTGAAGGATTATTACTTTCAAGATTAAAACGACAATGGTGAGCAAAGGATTCTGAAAGGATGCGGAAAGATAATGGCCTATCATTTATGTCCTGACACAAAGCGAACTATATACACTAAGGATACAGAAAAGCAAATTTGGGTTTACTCAGATCACGAGGAATGATGCAAAATAGATAAAATTGTAGAAGATGTACACATTAATCATTCACAGTCAATCTTTGATTTATCCGTTTTACAGCAAGCTTCCCAAAAACTTATCCGCATTACACCAGGACAGTTAAAAACTGATCAATCACATCAATGTTTGGTGACGAGTCCTTAAAGACGAAACATTGGTATATAATCATTATCTTAAGAAATATACTTGGCTGAGAAGTGTTGTTTACTTCAGTCTTGAACCAATTATAAATAAATTTCCAGACCCCCAAACAGTAATTACATTAGAAGACAAGAATATCAATGTTTCATGAAGCAAGGGACTCATCTTAATGTTTGTTAGCACCAATCTGCATCCGCCATCTTATATGGACAAAAGACCATCCATTTTTTACAGTCCTAACACATCGCAATCAAAATGCAAGCAGAACTCTTACAATTTCGCAAGATGAAAGCAAATGACAACATTTTATGCCATTACTAGTCACTCTATGAGCTATTTATTCGACAATGCCTAGAGTCTGACGGAATTTTTCCAGATAAAACTTCGTTTCAAAAACATTTCCTTTGATTTATTTGTAAGTGCTGCTGCTCTTTTGTTTTACAATGGCCATTGGGAATTTTTTAAATTACAGATGATCAATATTTACTAGCGATATTAGTTTTTTTTTTAAAAAAAAAATTACCTACAGTCAGATTAAAATTATTTTAGTCGAAAAGAATTCTATGAATTATTATTATCAAAAAAATAAATAAAGGTACTTTAGCTAAATAAAGGTACTTCCAGTCTTGAATCTTATGTCTGACTTTATCTTTGGTCTGAAAAAGTTTTAACTGTTTCAGATTGTTGTTAATTGCACTGGGCTACGCAGTCCGTTATTGCCCGCGAAAACTTAATGATCAAAAACATTTCATATGGTTGTTTTTAAAGTTTATTTCATTTCTTTTGTGAAGCAGTCACTTCCTACCAGGAACTTGCTGTGTGCTATTTAAGGAAGCTCACGATAGGCATCACAGAAATGCAATATTTTTACTTTTACTCCAAAAAAAAAATGGATCATAACTCAAATTCAAGCAACTTCTTTCAGTCAAACCTACATTATTATGTAAAAAAAGTCATTGTAACGAAGTTTTCCGTGGTTGGTGGACAGACGCACTTTCTAAAATATATACTAAAGATACTAACAGCCAATGCGGTCATTTTTCAGTCAAATTTAAATATATTTTGACTTTGAATTACAGAATAATGTTAGCAGGATGAAATCATTAGTGTTAAAATTAAAAATAAAAATGCTCTTAATAATGTATAAGCTACTGAAATACGGAGATTTTTGACCTGTTAATATTGAAACCTGGTTGTCCAATAAGAAACGTTGAAATATATCTTCCACAAATTTATAACGGTTCCCTTAACTTCTGTCAAACTAAAACATCTTACTAGTACTTCTCATGATTAAATCACAGGAAGAGATTTCATTTTGGGAGAACTGAGGATAAAAAAGAAAAAGAATATTGAATTATATAGTGTTTTTAAATCCTCTTTGAGTTAATTTGTGGGTGAATAACGGGGGTATGGCTCGGTTTTAGGAAAACTATTAAACAGCTAAGGCTTGGAATAAACATTTTGCAATTTACATATGGGAAAACAGGGTTATATATCATAGAAGACCACAAAAAACTGTTTTCTTTTTCTTTTCTTAAGTGCATTTTGAGATAATTGGTAGAATTCGTTGTTTCTTTGGTCTCTTTTTGAGTTTTCTCAAAGTAAGTAGTAACTCTTCTGTCTGTTCCCGGGGCCTTGTTCTTCTTATGTCTAAACGTTGTATCTACTGCTATGTCTCTACTACCAATTTCATTGTTGACATGGAAGACCTATCAATCACACTTTGACTGGATACGAATTGTTTTTGTTTACCGAATGCTTTATTGTAAATTTCAGAATAGAATCGGAATGACCATACCTCGTTAGGCCTAACAGGTGTTACGGAGTAAGTACATTCTTAATATTATTTTACATACTGTCTAATATAAAGAAAACTTGGTCTGACTAACCACTAATGCATTCAGCAACTGAAAGAAACCAGAGGTACTAAACATTGCTCTCCATCTCAAAGGATGAAACAGAAGTTCAGATGAAATAGAGCAATTCAAGTCCGTGCTAGTTAGGCTTTTCTACAGGACAAGTAGAGAGAGATAAACACCAGGAAGACCTTTTCGAGTTTCTACGACTGTAGTTAAACAAAATGAAGACTAATTTCGTGGGTAAATGGCGTTAATAAATTTTCGTTACTACACAAATTAGTAAAATTTTTGATGAGTTTCTGCACATTCCAGAATTCATTTCGATATGTGAAAATCTGAACGTAATCTAAAATTCCAAAATTTTGCATTTGACAAATTTTACCAGCACAAATTCTGTAAAATTCTGTAGCATTATAATGCAATGGAAGATGATGTAGAATAAAAAAGAATTTTCAATTTTCATTTCACGATATAATTTTTTTTTTTTTTAATCGTGGAATGCTTTATTATTATCTTTTAACCATCAATTTTTAATTATATTTCAACATTTTTTATTTTGTGATTCTTAGCTAAGAAAAATCATTTTTAAGTGTATAAAAAAAATTAAATTAAGATAACTTTTTATTGATCCTATATTTTTTTTTCCTTTGCTCCGTTAATTAATTAGTTAAAGACCTGTGACTCTACAAACTGTTTAAAATATTTTATAATTTGTTGAAGGCACTTAGCAATAAAAAAATCAAAATTATTTACATTATAGTCACACAAAAAATCGATCGTGTAATTGACCATTTAGTCTATTTCATTTTTTTTTTTTTTTAACATTTATGTACTCCGTTATTTTCCAAATCCGCTATTAACTTTACATTACTACATCAAAACCTCTTTGCTGCTAACGATTGTAAGTAATAACGATGAGTTTTTTACTTAAATGTTCATTTTAAACATATTTAAATTATCAGGTAATTCATTTGCAATTTTTTGTCGTTTTGCTTTTAGTAAACATGTATTCCTAATGTGTCTGTTGTTTAAAAATGCTAACTATCTTAATTTATTTCATTCGATTTGATATCTTTACAAATAATTTTACGTTATATATATTTATCCATAAGTTAATTCGTTCACTTAAAAATAACAAACGAATTTTGCTAAGCCTGCAAATTAGATCGACGTTAATGAAAACCTCTAGACGCAGGTCGATACATCTGCATGGGATGAATGACCGAGTCACCGTCAGCAGCAGCTACCGCTAACAACTTGTCGGTTTCCAACCTGTTCACCAATGAAGAGGATACACCCACATACCCCAAGAAAAAAAGCATCAGGTTGTTGGAAGAAAACCAATACAAAAGTGCATTTTCACTTTGCAACCGTTCCAGGGAAAGACGGAATAATATTACAGTGCACTTTTTAATCGTTCTTCAAAAGCGTATAAACTATTTTTTTGTTTGTTTTAATGTTTACCAGTCCTATTAGGTGTAATTACAGAATTACTCCTGTTTTGTAGGTACTGGAAAGTTTAATGTGTGTCTTTTTTAAAAAAATTAATTAACGTTAAAGTATAGATTATAAGCTTTTTACTATATTTTTATTTTCTATATCATACATTAATCGGTTTTTGATTTCTCTAAAATTATAATTATTCCAATTTATTTGTCTAAATATTTTTGAGTAAGTATATTCATTTATTCTAAAACCAAACTTATTAAGTTATTTACCGTATGAATGTTGAAACCTTCAACCAACTAAGTCTTGTTTTGTTTTCAGAAGAGCATTTTTCTCTGATTTTAAGCTAGTTTATTATTATTAACTGTTTTTAAATAAGGATTTTGTGTATTCCAAATATACGAAACGAACTTGGTAAGCGTGGCGTAACAATTTGTTTAATCATTATCATTCAATTATTTTTAATCGATATACATATACCAAAAAATAAGGTAAATTATTATATTTGTAATCGCACCAAGATGACTTTGTGTACTGATCACTGCATCAACCTCTTTGCTGCTGATGATCGCTATATTAGCGTGAAACAGCTGTACTAGGATGTCATTTAGTAAACAACTTGGTCTCACCTTTGTATTTTTGTTGTTTTTAATATTTTTCATTTAACATGCATTAAAAATTATTTAAAAATATTTTCATTTAAGTTTTCAAGTCTAAAATTATTAAAAATCTTAAAGTAAATTAAGTATAAAATTATCAAGTTTTGCTTTCGTAGCCGAATTTTGGATTAATTCTTTAATAAAGAATGTATGAATTATGAATGAAAATTCAAAATTCTAAGTAAACCAGAAGAAAGAGAAAATAAGTGTGAAAAGTATTTTAATATTTTCTAAGAACTAAAAGAAAAAAAAAATTCTTTGGATTGAGAAAAAACAAAACAAAACAAAAAATACTCGTGAATCTTGTATACTCAAACAGGAACGCTTGAATTATTTATTTACTTAACAATCTATTACATTTCCAAGGTCTTCAATGACTACTAAATCGGAATGTTATATAGAGCACTATTGGTAATAAGTATCATTATTATTTTTAATTTACGAAAAAATAATGCGATCGCGGATTGTAATTTAAATGTCAATTATTTCCAACGGAAAATAACTGTTATAATTTTAAAATAAAATTGATATTGTAAAAATATCCATTGCTTTTGAATCCAAATTACACTTATTAAAATTTATAATTTTAAATGATATACTTAGAATTAGCAGTTTTGTAATTAAATTTTCACTTACCAAAATGAACTATAAAAACAAATAGGCCTAAAATGGAACGGTATTAATTATTAATTTTATTCTTTTTTTATTTAATTTAATACTTTCTAGAAGCTTCATTATGTTTTAATTGAATATTATAAACATTTGGATAATCTTTAATCTCAAGTAGATAACCCTAATAAGAATTGAATTTACAGTAGAGCAAACGAACAATAAACTACTACATTTGTGTTTACATGAAATATCTAATGCATTTCAGGATATTTTGATTGACTGGAAACTTAAATAAAGAGCGTTTTAAAACACTGTTGTAATTGTATCCGCAGCTCTATTGAGGACGCTCCAACGCCTACATAACACATGTTTCTCGTTGTTGCTCAGAACAAACTTTGCATTAACCAAATCGGACATTTTTCTATTTGCTCTTTTGGTGGGAAGAAAAATGTATTAGATTTAAAAACAATCACTTACTTCATTTGCTTAACGATGGTGCTTTTTCCGGATTCACCAGCACCTAAACAAAAATAAAGAAAACATTAATGAATGAAATGTTTCAACTGTGGAATAGGTAATCATTACAAATAATTGTAAAGATTAATTGTTAATAATTTCTTTAAACAAAGATATTCAAGAAATTTCTCTCAAATTCGATGAAATATTCATGTAAACATCTTATATTCGATATTATTATTATTATTATTATTTATAATCGTTTCAGGCCAACTAAGGACCACATTAAGATAACTATTATTTTTATTATTATTATATTATTATTATTCGTAGAGTTAGTTTGTGAATTAGAGTATTATTGTTATTACAATATTTCAATACAATTTTTGGATTTGGTATTTTTTTTTTTTAATAAATACACCCCCAGACTAATATAAACAAATATATATATATTGAAATCACAGAACTGATCGGAATTAATGGGGGGGGGGGTTTAAAAAGAAAAAAAAAAAAAACAGAATTGTTTATATTATTAATGTCAACAGTCATGATACTATTAATAGCACGATTGTAATAGAGTTCTAATATATTCTTAAAGATAATTATTTTACTATTTTTGATATATTTTATAATAATATTTTTTTTTTAAATAATAATAGTAAGTAAATTAATTCTTCATCACAGAATAATTTCTTTATTTTTATTACAATTTTTTTAGTCATTTATTATAATTTTAGTCAATTTTACTGGTTTCGAAGGGTAGTTTAGCCCTAATATTATTTTATTAATATTTATTAAAAAAAGCAATTATTTATAAAATTTGTATTATTTTTATAAACCCATTTTACAAAAAACATTAACCAACTTGACTGTAGTTACTTCGTTTTGTATTATAATTTAAATTTTGTAAATAAAAATGGTCAACTTGTATTACAGTTATAACTTATTATAAGTATTTTAAAATTTACGTGTCATGCAAAATTTATTTTTGTTTTATCTTTTTGATCAATGATAATCTTTTTTTTTTTTTTTTTTTTAAAAATATTAAAGCCACAAAAATATTAATGTTAACAAAAAACATTAACCAACTTGACTGTAGTTACTTCGTTTTGTATTA
>JAFIDM010000003.1:36733255-36755634 GCA_023159025.1 Thereuonema tuberculata | reverse complement strand
TTTTTGTTTTATCTTTTTGATCAATGATAATCTTTTTTTTTTTTTTTTAAAAAAAAATATTAAAGCCACAAAAATATTAATGTTAACATGGAAGCGACTAAGTTATTGAACATTGTTTTTATTCATTAAACCTTCGTATTTTCGTATAGATTTTCCTAAATTATCGTGAAATTAATATTTTCCTAAAAAAAAGAAGCTTTTTCAGCGTCCTTTTAGTTATATATGTATTTTTTATTATAATTACTTACTATTGATTTTCCCCCACAGACTCGTAACGGTCTAGAACTCAGCAGGTGGTGTCAGACATTTTTGCGTGGATTTATAACGTTATTCGCTGAATTCAAAACTTATGTTTCTCCTCTAGTTTGTTATTACCCGGTTTTGAAATCAAATGTTACGTTTGATTAAGGTCAAATATACGGTATTTTTGTTATCAGAAAAATTAACACGGTTACCTTGCCATTCCCTCGTTTCCTCCTCTCACTGATAAGATAAAAAAAAAACCTCCACGAAAACATGGATATTACTGCATTTATTTACCATAAACTTTAAAAAAAAAATGAAATCTTTAATTGTATTTTCCGGAAGCAAAGTAATTTTTGTTTATTTTACTTATTTTTATTTTTCATGATCCACCATTTTTATATGGTACAAGCATCAGTTCAAAATTTCAAAATAATAAATGAATTCTTCAACGTAAAATTATTGCTTTAACACCTTTAACGTAATAAATTATCTGTTTTTCTTATTAATAGAAATAATAGGTTTTTAAAATAATTAATTTTAGTATTAATCATCAAAATAGTTGAAATTCTGAATTAGATTTTTATTCGAGTCAAACATTATGGGCAAATAATAAAAACGTTTTGTAAGATTAAAAACGAAAAGATTGCCCACATAATAACTATTTTATTAATATAAATTATTTTAAAATGCAATGATTGTGTATTAAAAACGTTGTAAATATCTATTTAAAGTAAGAAATGACATCGTTAACATTTTTAAAAAAGGCTTATTAACTGCAGTGATTTCTTTGTATTTTAAATTAAATATATAACCGAGAAATTGATGTAGGATTTAAATATTTATTTATGTAATGATGCTAATATTATTTTGATTAAATGGCTGGATTATTGAATCGAAATAAGATGTGAGATATTCGGAAATTCAAGATTGTTACAGAAATATACGCCTTTTGTGTTTTGTGGGTGTTTTATTTCTGTTGTTTGTTTAATGTGTGCTTCGAGATGAGGGCGCCATGACACTAGCTATGCAAAACACCGGTACGCGATCGCTGTTATGATGGTTGCATGGGGTGCAAAGAAAAGAGTGGGGGGGAGTGGTGAAATGATTGGAACAGCGTGGCTGTGCATGCTCTGCAGCGCTGTAGGCCTAAACGAGTGGAGACGTCAAGACGGAGATGAGAATTGGATGAACTCGCAGTTCTCCATTATATTCCCGATTGCATCGTGCACTCAGTATGCATCAGTAAGTTTTTTATGCAAACTGAGCAATTTAATAAAAAAAAAAAAAAAAGGAAAAAGTAAGAAAATAAAAAATAAAAAGAAACACAAGGAAAAAAAGCTTAAAACCAAACAAACAAAAACAAAAAAAAGCCGGCTATCTTCATAAAGAGCAATTCGTCGCGAGAGCAGATGTTTTCCATTGTATGTCTCCCTGCCGGTTGCCAGGTTGCATAGCTTTCCAACACCCCCCCGAACGCTAGAGATAAACCTAACCAACAGTAATCGACTCCAGAATGGTTGCATTTAGCAGATCAATCGTAAGGTTAACTGGATTTCTACTGGTTTCTGTCTAAGAAGGAAATCGCTGTCGTAAGTGGGAAGGAGAAAAGGACGAAGAGAAGGGATGGGGATGTCGAGAGAGATGCCAGACTGAGAAGTCGGCCATCACAGAGGAGTGGGGGAGGGGAGGAGTGCGGGAGAAACAGGGAAAACTGAAGGTTATTCTTACTACGATAGGCACGGAATAACCAAATGAAATTGTGGGTGTAGTAAAAACAAACAAAAACATGAGGGTTTTTGACAGAGGGGGGGTTTCTAAATGGCCGGTGCCCAATTCCAATGGCTCGGAGACGAAAGCAGAGAGGAAGAGAATCAATGAAACCGGGCTTCGGGAGGCCATCATAGCAGCTGCCGCTTTTCCGAGAAGGCGAGTACTTACCTAGTAGAAGCAGTTTGATATCCTTGGCTGCTTGTAGACCGTCTTCCTTGAGATTTTTCTCGATCTGTTTACTCCGCGCCAGCGCGGCTCGCTCCTCCGCACTCATGGCACACCCCATCTTGGCGACCGACAGACTCGAAGAGGCTACGTGCCAGCTACTAGAATCCAGAGCCGCAGACTGCTGCCGAAGGTAGAGCCGGGCGGGGCCTTGCCGGTTGAGTCGCGGACCTGTGGACGGTCCGTGGGGCGAGCGCTGGCGGGTTCGACGGGCTACACCTACCGCCCACTAGTATCCTGAGAAAGGGTATTTTTTTTCCACCGTGGTCGAAATTAGGGGACCGAAAGAAGCCGAAATTCGAGGCGGCGAACGACGGACCCGAATACGATATGATAATGAGCGCGCGACATCAATCGCGAGTCCAGCCAATGGGAGAGCCCAGACGAAGCGTTCGGCACGTGGTAAGCCTCGCGCTCAGAAAAGGGGGAGAGGGTGTGGGCGGATGACGTCAGCGCGGAGTTGGAGACCGGGGTTCCGAATGCGAATGCTCCAGTTCGAAGAGGAAGAGAACTCAGGGGTGGATGCTGCGATCGCTACAGCGAGAGAACCGCCATGGACGCCTGTAAGGGGAGAGGCGATCGGTGCAGCCGGCGGCCTGGCAGCTAGAACACACGGCAGGATAGAGAGGAAGTAGCGAGAAGATGAGAATACAGTGCAATATTACCCCTCAATTCATGGAGTGCGCCAGTGATGATTCATTTTGGAATTTCGACATGCTTCATTATGGATAAAATTACATGAACAATTCCAACTTTCATTTAGTGACGAGGCAATCAACAAGGGCAGTGAAAAAGTTTATTTCAATTAATTTGCGACCGATTGAAAAGTGTAATTATTGTTTTTATCTTCATTTCTTTTTACTCAAGTTCTTTAACAGGTACTATGATTTTTAATTATAAGCATTAATATTTTTACTACGATTTAAAAGACATTTAAAATTGTCAAACATTAAACTCACTAATAACAAAGTGATTATAAAAATGTTAAAAAAAAATATATTGTCATTTGTCTTTTCCCAAAGTAAACAAAAAAAATATTTATTTATTTCTTGTTTTAATTATCATCGTAAACTTCATTCCATTAATAGCGAACAGAGTAGTTTATATAATTCATAATGGAATCCACTTGTTTCTCTGACTTCCCATAATGCTATGAACGAAACGAAACTGATTTCCTGCTTTATAAGGAAACGAACAGGAAATAAGGACGAAACTGATTTAACAAGAAAAAATTCATTCACAGAATAATTCAGTAATTATCAGCCCTGAAAAATATATTTATACATTCTGAAAAATACATATTTAAATCTATGCAAGCAGTTTTTTTATTACTTTCATTTTTAATTTCGGAATTAATTTCTTCTCAAAATTAAATGGTTCTTCAATTTCCAGTCAATGCTTGCTGTTGTTTTTTTTGTTGTTTTTAATCAGTAAGCCTAAAATCGCGTGCCATGGAAATTTGCATAATAAAGACACGATGACGAATTTAATAATGCAGAATTATAATCTAGCGAATCCGCGACGAGTCATTAATTGCCTTAAAATTGAAAATATAATAGGAATAAAATTAATTAATTAATAAATAAACCAATGCCATCAGTCTGTAATTAAAATACTGAATTATGTTTTTACTTGGATTATATTTTTAGTGGGAATGGCAAGTTTTAACTGGTGACTATTTTTATTTTAATCGAGAAAATTCCACAGTAGAAGTGTCCTTTTTACCTTAAAATGATAAATTCAAGGAAATACTGAAGGAGAAACAGAACAGGAATAAAGAATCATGTATATATGAAGGAGATAGTTATTGTTTTTGGTTTTTATCGCAATATATCTATAAATTCAGCTTTTATAGAATAAACACTCAAAAAGAATCTTTGTTTACAGATCTTTGTTAGAATGCTAACTTATACTTTTTTCCTCTAAGGTCGCCGCAACTTTGAATAGTGCTAAGTAAAATTATTGTTAAGTGAATTAACAGAAAGAAGTCACGTTAATGTCATTGTTAACCATCTAATAATAGTCCACGGAAATATGAGACAGCTTGTAATGCCAGTTCGTCGTTTGTGAGTTCGTCAGTAAATCATTCCTATATATTTTTTTAAAATGAAATTGAGAACTATAATCTTCAAGAAAAGTATAAGTGCAATATATAAAATCTACTGATGGCTGTTCAAATTATTAAGATTTGACAATAATTAATATAAACAAAATTGACAATAATTAAAATAGTTCAAATTAAGAGATATACTATTATGTTCTTTGTTACTAGCTTTTTACTTTTTGTGAAATCAATGTTATGGTACTTTAATTACATGTACATTACAATTTGAACCCGATGTATTTGGCTTCGCAATGTTGACCCTACCCGCTCGGTAAATTAAAATTGCTAGGGCACCAACGATTGACAGTTACAGTTGAGCATCTGCAATTATTGATTTGAGGATCACAACTGTTTGCAATAGTTTTTACGTAACAAGCAAACAACTTTCTCGTTCCGAATTAGAACGATACTGTAAAAGGCGCTGTTTATTTTTAAGTAAGTGTTTAAATGAGTTTAAGAAATAAATAAAACTTTCAAACAATATTTACTTAATGGAAATTATCAAAAATTTTAAATGCTTTTCACA
This sequence comes from Thereuonema tuberculata, assembly GCA_023159025.1. NCBI lineage: Eukaryota > Metazoa > Arthropoda > Chilopoda > Scutigeromorpha > Scutigeridae > Thereuonema > Thereuonema tuberculata. Next base: position 36,750,763 of record JAFIDM010000003.1, on the reverse strand, counting down.
AAATATTTTATTATTTAATTGAATATTGATAAGTTTAAGTAATATTTAAATTACTTTTCTGAGATTTCTATTTAATTTCTTTTTTTATTATTCATTTTTTTTATTAATTTTAATGTAAAACTTATAATACTGAATAATGAGGATTTTTTTTTTTTAATAATGATCAACCATCTATAAAGATTGTACTATAAAAAAAAATAGATAAAATGTATACGATACTATAAAATGTACTATACAAAATATAAAATTAGAATAGTAAATAAAAGTAGTTATTTCCCTTTTTCACCCTTTAGCCAGATACTATTGCGTCACAGTATAAGTTTTAAGTGCATCTGTATTCACTTAATTCCGGTTTATTCTATAAATGCTTTGTGATATTTAACAAAGCCCCCTTCTGCGCCTTATAAAATGGAAGGGGCTTTTACAAATTACCGTTGACAGGCTTTATAAATCGTGACAGGAGACAGTCCCTCTAAAATAACCTTCTTTTCAATGAATTTTTTAATAGATTTTGTATTTTAATGAAATAATTATAACAATTAAAATGCAGATAATTTGATAACTTTGGCATCATGGACTCCGTTATTTTATATCATTAAAATTGTAAGAAATACAATACTTTACAAATTTTTAAATATTGTTTTCTAATATTAAGATGAATGACAATATAATTCATACAATTCAGGAAACAAAATAATAAATTAAGAAATATTGTAGACAGAAAAGGAACTATAGAAAAATAATTGAAAGTCCTTTAAACGTTAAGTTTATCTTTGCATAACGAAATGATAAAATATCTTGTGGGGAGCATGTTAAGATTTATGGCTGTTTCATATAATCTAAGTAAATATTAGTTGATATTTTTTTAAAAAAGCTCTAGTTAAATATTTAATTTAAAGCATTTATTCAACGTTTAGGTTTGTTTGTTTGTTTTTTTGGTTTTTTTTTTTCCTATTTTTAAGAAATCCTCTTTAAAATGGTTTTTCGATAAACTCTTAATGAAATAGCCCTTTTTATTTAGTATAATTTAATTTTAATTTCATTAGTATTAATAATAGTATAATACAGTCCTACTAGGTAAATATACCTATTACGTAGGTGCTGGGAGTTGTACATAGATAATCTAATAAATCAAAAAAACAGATAAGAACTATAATAATATTTCAAGATGTTAAAAGTGAAAGTACAGTATAACAAAATTTAGAAACAGTATTTTATACAAAAATAAACTAAAATACAAATAAAACCATAACTCAAGTGAAAATTAAAAATATTTTCAATAAATAACCATTAGTAAATTAATGAATAGTATTAAAGATACTAGTTGGTCCATACAATTTTTCCAAGTATTATCTTTTTTAAAGTAGATATTTTTTCAATATTTTTTAAAATCATTTGAGAATTGATCAAATATTTTATTGATAATTCTATTTTTAATTATATGTCCAAAATTATTTTTTGGATTATCAAAGGCTAGTTTTATATATTTAATTTATTATTCTTGTGAATATGGAACTTTAATGAAATTTTGAGCCCAATTGAATTAAAATTGTTTGGAATTTTAATTCTTCAGGATATAAATGGAGAAAAAAATTCTATTCTTCCTCCTCTAAATTCATTATGAATACATTTAAAAATCGACACTAATTAAAACAATAATATTATTGTTTTATAATATTGTTTTATATCGACACTAATTAAAACAATTAAAACAATAATATTTCATCTATTACAATACAGTAGATATCCTCTATTCCAAATAATTAAAAAAAACTTACTACAATTGTAATTATTGTTGATTTTCAAATGTATTTTCATATATAATTAAATGCTTGATATTTAAGTTGATAAGAAGAAGATATTCTCATAAAATCTTTAAACCATGATAAATTTCTGCACAAAAAAAAAAAATACTGAGCATTTCTTTGTATTTTTAATTAATTTTAGCTTTTTCGTTTTAATTATTAATAAAATAATAAATACCGTATTGTCCGGCGTATAGGACGACCCCCAATTTTTCCAATTAAATTATAAAGTTTGGGATATACTCGCCGTATAAGACTACGCATTTTCCAACGCACACCAAATAAAAATTAAAAACATAAGATTTGATTTCAATATGGTAATTTAATTCAAATGCTTATGACATGCAGATACATAGCAGGAAAACTGTCACTTATAAACATAATGCTGTTTGTCATCAAATATGTAAACATAAAACAGTGCAAGTGGATTAAACTTTTCCTTTAAAAGCGATGTACCTTACCGGCGATTGGCTAGTTCATGTATACAACGCCTGCTTGGATTGGTCAGCTCTCCCTGTCTCCAAGTAACTGTAGCTTTGAATATTCTGGTACATTATTTTAATGCTACATTTTTTAGAATTTCACTAAAATCGTAATATTTCTTAACTGTAGCCTTGTTTATTCTGTCCCCGCTCTATCTCTTTTTTTCCACACCCCGGATGTCCCGGACGCCTGCAGCTTGTTCCGCCTTCACATCGGAATCGCATTAAATCACTTCTTTCTATGATTCCTGGTGAGTGGATTTTCTTCTACAGTACTTGTACAGCGCCGTCCTTGCTGTTTTCATACGGTTGCCGCATACGGCGGGGATGCGGCCGCGGCCGTTTTTGAGCTTCCACCCACCATACGCGGCGACCGCAGATTCTCCAGTTCGGCTCGGAAGATTCAGCACCCGGAGTATCAGACGACCCCCGACTTTTAAGAAGATTTTCCTGGTTTAAAAAGTCGCCTTATACGCCGGACAATACGGTACTTACTGTATTTTTGATAGGGTGGTTCTGTTAAACAGAGCCATTAATCCTTTCAAACTACAAATTTCCTAATATTGCTATGTTTGACTTTTAATGTATGGTGTTAATCATCATTATGAAGGATTTGATGTTAAGTACGTAAATAACAAGTAAAACACTTCTGAAAAATTTGCATAAGTCTAACAATTTGCAGAAAGTCAAAAAGTCAAAGTAATTTTGGGAAATCTTCGTTTAGATAATGTTGGGGAACCTTACAGCAGTTTGATTTTTTTTTTATTAATTTATTTGAAAAGATAAAATAAATTTTAATTCATGTTATTAAACAGATATCCCAGGAGGAAAGATCAATATTCTTGAGATCATAGTATTATAAGTTTGTGTGTCCTACTCCGAACCGTTTGCAAGATAGAGCTATTAGAATGCACTGTTGCAAAATTGATAAGAGATAATATATACTATTTCTAATATTTACTGTTTAAATAACAAATTTGATCAGTTTATAATAAGTTTTGAAAACTTCCACCGTTAACATCAATGCACCACAGATTCACGTATCACGACGGGGAGAGAAGACATAATGGCGCAACAAATTCAAAATACCGTACATTCAGATTTCTCTATATCTCGGAAAACATTCGGAATAGGTCACATGTTCATTCAGTTTTATTTTTTAATTTTTTTTCAATGACCAAAACTATGACCTTCCAGAACTGACCTTTCCTGCTGGGACAGCCTATGTCTGATGATAACATTAATTATAAATCAAATTATTACCATCATTTTTTTAATTATTTGTTTACTTCGTTTTGTAAATAAAAAGAACTAATTTATAAAAGGATTTTTTTTTCATTGTTTCCTCTAGCTCGATTGTAAATTTAAAAATAAATAAATAAATAAATAAAAGCTTCTCCTTATTTGTTTCTTTACTGTTAATATCGGTTATAAAGTGTCCATAATTTCGGTCTCACAACAAAAAACTATCATTTTTAATTTAATTTCTACATTTATTTTTGTAACAGACAGAGTAACCCGGAATGGAAGATTTGAGTTTGATTTTACACTTGTCATATTGCATCCATCTGGCCTTAGCAAACGCCTGAAGAATCCCACGATCTGAACAGATTGTATGAATGAGAAAAAAAAAATGAATAAGGCAAGATCTCAACAACTACACGACTGATATTGAAGATACTTAATACAGAGATGTACATGGTAAATACGGTATTTATAAGTAATCGGAGTCAAAAAAGAAACAAAAAACACTTACCCTTGAGCAATACTTGCTGAAATACACCCAATGACAGGTTTCCTGTGAATAATCCTCGCTTCATTTTAATCGGTTTTTTTTTTTTTTTTTTTTTTTTTTTTAACGAAAATTCTTTTTTTAATTATCTTAACTTCCTCAAAAATATTTAAGCTGTAACTTTTATTCAAACAATTCCATTCTATTATAATTTATTGGTGATTTTATCTGTTTAACAACAACAATCTCTTATATAGTTCTCCAGATCTGACTGCGCGCAATCGCACTTTCTGTGTTTGAAAAATTATTTTAATTTCCAGTGAAAATAGAAATACTTTCTTACTGAAACGTTCGCGACGGGAATCGAACCTGCAGCCTTCTGATCCGAAGCCAGACGTCTTATCCGTTAGGCCACGGGGACTAAATTCAAGTTATTGTTGTTAAACATCTCTTATCACTCCCTCTGTGTGACGTAATGAGAGAAGAGTCAGAGAAAAGAAAAATAACTTATTAATTTTAGCCTACTAGATTAAAATTTAAATTTCAATGTTATTTTTTTTTTCGCCTACTACAAGCGCAAACCAGACGAGCTTTAGATGCAGAAGCTCGCCCTCAGCGACGAACTGAAGAGTCGTTAGAGACATTTTTTGATATGAATGAAGAAATTAAAAATGATGGGCAAACTACTAAAAGCAGTCACATTGTTATCACGTCGTTGTTGACGGTGCGGAGATGCTAATAACTATAACTACAAAAATAAATTATGTAGTATAATTAAAAAATTACAGATTTTAATGAGTTCTCTGGGAGTGAAATAATTTAATAGTTAATCATTCAAACGATACTTTAGATGAACTTAATTATTAAATGAGGAACTACTTCGTAGGATTTTTAATCCGGTAATTGAATTTCAAATAATATTAAAAGTTCTATAGAAAACACTTATAAACTTAATTTTCAATTTATTTTTTTTTTTAATTTAAAGGAAAAGTGACCTTTGCTTTCATATTTCTTAAGTTTAGAATCAAATGAAAGATGTAAAGTTATTTTACAAAACATAAGATATACAATAATCATTCCGATATCTAAAAAGCCAATTAAATAACTATTATTCAATAGCAGATTTTGTGTAGAAAAATAATGTTTATTAATTTTACTTTTAAACTTCTTTAAATGGAATTAAATTTCTAAACTATTCCATATATTGGGTTGGCCAAAAGGTTATGTTCGTTTTTTTTTTTACGTAAGTTGGCTCTAGTAGCGCTTATGTGTCTTTAACGTCATTCGACACCATTATGTTAGATTGTATTGTAACAGCTGTCATATCAGCGTTCATTTAAAACAAAAACTGATCAAAATTAGTGAACTTTGTGTCGTCAATTTAAAATTGAAGATGGAAGAAAATAAGCATGCAAGACCGCATGTTTCTTGGATGACCAGGCAAAAACTGTTACAGCTGGGAAGTTCTGATTCATCTGCCATATTCACCTGACATTGCACCTTCGGATTTCCATTTATTTCTATCTTTACAAAATTCTCTTAATGGAAAAAATTCAATTCCCTTGAAGACACCAAAGGCACCTGGAACATTTTTTTGCTCAAAAAAATAAAACATTTTGGGAAGATGGAATTATGAAGTTGTCTGAAAGATGGCAGAAGGTAGTGGAACAAACCGTTGAAGACGTTGTTCATTAAAATTATTTGGTGACAATGAAAAATGGGTCTTTTTATGGTTAACTTAAAAACCGAACGAACTTTTTGGCCAACCCAATACAATGAAAGTAACATCTCACAAATAATTAGAAAATTTAAACTTCAAAGAGTAATTATAATAAAAAGTCAATAAAAACATTTTAGTAATAAGGTTGTTGTAATTAACCTATACCTCTCATGCAGTAGATCTTAAATATCGATATTTCGTTTCAAGAAGGACTTGCAGGAATTTACTATCTTGTATAAAACCGCCAACAAAATAGTTCCCAATTAAAAGCTGTTATTGGCGGATTTAAAGCATCCTGGATGTTTTGTTTACTTTTTTATCAGTGAATGAGTGCAACCCTATGTCTTTGTTATTGTTTACATAATGAAATTTTGATTTTTTTTCCCATAACAAACCGTAAGCTAGAAAAAAGAAAAAAAAAAAAAAAAAAAAGAGTTCGGAGGCGGAAAGATACGTGACATCCTGTTATGTGATTCACCTATAAAATCTATAGAAGTTCCAGAGTCAGATCTACTGTGAATGCCTTCATCTGCCAACTGTTGCTATACTGTGGGTGGCATTCCCAATGACACATTAGCTGCCCGATGCTTCCCTTCATGCAACAAGCTGTCCGCTCTTAAGCTACGCGAACACCATGCAACTTTCAGCAAGTTTAGTCGGCCGACTTCGAGTTGGCCAACTTTTGTCAACCCCGAACACCATGCATCTCGACATGAAGTCGATCGCGTCAGCAGTAATCCCATAATGCAATGCGTTTCCAACAGCAGTTGTGGAAAATCCGAAAAAATTTAGGTTTTGAAACCTCTCCGATAAATTCTGCCGCATTTCAGTATAAACTTTATTTATGCATGAAAGAAATTCGCAATACTCTGATATTAATTGTTTACGCGCTTGTCTTCGAATCGAATCGGTGAATATCATTTTTGGACGCCATATCTTCCATGGGCGTGACGTAACGACTGACTTGTTCCAACGGTGCCCTGTGAGTGGGTAATTCCAACCGACTTCGATGCAACTTTTCGAGTTGCTGGTGTAGGAACAACTCGAGTCGGAGGACAAAAGTTGCTGCCAAGTTGCTGAGAAACGGGCTTAAGACTGTCTATATCAACTCGTGACGTCAAAATCGGCCGACTAAGTTGCTGAAAAGTTGCATGGTGTTCGCGGGGCTTTAGACTGGTTTATTGCAACCTTGCAGGAGAGGAGAATAAATAGTAGACGGGAGTGCTGTTTCTTTTTCTGATTGTAACCTATTTGGCAAGCCTGGACAAAAGTTTTAGGTGGCATAGGCAGATTTACTAGCAGTAAAAGCAGCCGTAAGAGCCACAGGGAATTAGTGGTATTTGCAATTAAAGAACAATTTGGCGTTTTACCGTTAAATTATATTATTATTATTTATTCTCCTCCCCTGCAAGGTTGCAATAAACCAGTCTAAGAGCGGAGAGCTTGTTGCATGCGGGGAAGCATCGGACAGCTAATGTGACATTGGGAATGCCACCCACAGTACATGTTCACAACGTTGACCGTAAGAATGCAGTTGATCTCCATAAGCCTGTTGTTTGATGATATTCTGTTCTACTTCGTCTCAAAGGCTTTAATTGCTTGAACTACTTTCGACAATAACTGAAACATACCTACTCTTTTACCGAGGGAGGCGGGTTTGGGTTGATGATCCCGATGCAGGGTGACACGGCCGTTTTTTAATCCTCCCCATAATTGAATCACAAAAGGCAATTCTATTCAAGTGCTGCTGCTTTATTTTCATTTCCTACTTATTTACAGCACGTTCAATTTATTATTTTGATACCTAATCGCTTGTTGTATGATACGACTGCAATGAGACGTTGATGTAGGTCTACAGCACGATTGTCTGTTATCAACACTGGAAACTTCAAACAAGTTTACTGACATAACCTGTACTCGTAGCAATTCGACGTGTTTCAATTTCAATTTCCATCAGTGTAATTTTAATTACGGTTTGTGGATATGATTGACAAAATTTTGTTAATTATCCAGTATTTTGTTACCAACATTTAAGATGAATGAAAATTTGTTTTATTGGTGATCAATCATCTATGTTATTTGCTTCAATCTAAAAAAAAAAAACTGCCTTTCATGGAAAACATGTTTATAACGCTAACAGAGTGGATTGGAGTCACCCCGACGCCATCTTGGAGGGGTGCCTTTCAATAAGTAGTTCGAACAATTTCTTTTGTAGAAGGCGAGGGGTGCCTTAGAAACACTTTGCAGCTGGGCATCAATTACCCTTGTTATTAGATTATTCTTTATTGTATCAATGATCCCGTATTAAAAAGGGAGAAAGTGGAGATAGCGTTTCGAGAAATGCTGTAGGCCTATCAAAAAAAAAAAATTGAATTCAATTGCGAGCACTACTGCTTGGGTCTGTCTTCCTTTTTTTTTCTTTTTCCCTGGCTGTGCCCGGTTTTTTTTTTTGGTTGGATTTTCAACTTGGTTCGCGATGTGTGTGTACATTTTTGTGAGCGTTTATTTCTGTGTCTCTTTCTTAATAATTGTTTGAACCAATGAATGTATCTGCTTGAAACGAGGCAATCACATTTACAGACAAAAGAGGTTTTCCGTGATGGTGCAAATAGAGAATTTTGCGTAGGAAGGCGGCAAAAATTCACTGGGTTCAAGTGAAACAATGAATTTACAATCGATGCCTAACAATGGATACTAATTCTTTTAGTTATATTGATAGTATATGATTATAATTAATCGTAGGCTTTCTTAGATACTGTGGACTGTTATTAGATATTAATGCATCCTTTCTTTTTCATCATAACAACGAAATTTTAATTAGCCTTATTCTTCGTTGCGGCGACCTAATAGAAAAAAAGCAAACATCAATATCGAACAACGATCCACAGAACTCTTGAGTCAAATTAATATTGCGGATTTAATTAATTATCAATAAGTGAAGAGTCAGAAGCCTTTTTTTTTAAAAAAAAAATTCTTTAGATTTTGTAATTTGCAAGAATACTTTTTCATGACTTCCGAATACAAAGATAACTATAAAAGATAATAATAATATTTTAAAGAATAATATTTTAAAGAAAGCAAGCTAAAAGTAAGAAAGAAGTAAGGAAAATAACATATTGGAAACTAAAATTTTCTTAGGAATTTTATTTTCGAAGAAGTCTTATTTATACTTTGACATTAATTCCAAACAATGTAATGATATTGATTTAAAAAAAAAATGAAGAAATTTCAATAGTTTGTATCACTTTTTAACGAATAAAGAAATAAAACAAGGAGCGAAACGAAGTTGAAATTTTATAATATCTAGTTAAATACAACCAACCGCAAAGGGAATTTAAGATATATCGAGTATAAGGCAATGGAAAATGAAAAGATATAAATAAAAAAATTGAATACTTAAGAACTGACAGGAGATGATAAACAAAAGGAAAACAAGAATAGCACCTGAATAAGTCCAAATTTTCTCTATGACAGGAGATGATAATTACGTATAATTGGTTTCAACATTTGTAGTAATTATAATTGGCTATTTGAAAACACAACAATGTTGCCAAAGATCTAGAACCTTGTAGAGGCCTTTTCTTAGCGCTCCTACAGGGAGGAGTTGTTAAGATGTGTGTGTAATGCCCTCCACAGTCCAAACCGGGAGCCCCATGAGTTTTACTTCCTTGAACTTCCCATGGTTTTGAGGTTTGCGGAAAAATCAGACTTCCGGTCCAGTTCACTTATGGGTAGGTGTAGGTAGCCACCGACTGGACAAAACTGGAGGTCTATCTATCGGTCTAATGTCGTCACTTCCTCAGAGTGGCCTGACTGGCCCAAAATGGGATCTTAATAACGCTAAACTCAATGCGGGCAGAGAGTTGACATTTACTTGACCCTTGAATTACAACGGCTTGAATAAATAAATTTCAAGCTAAAAACTATTAATTCGTTTGTTTTGATTGCAATGGTCTGTTTGTAGAAGCACTTGTTGACAAACAGTATTTCTTGAGAAAATGGTAGCCAAGTCCAAAGAGTACAAAGATTGCTAAAGAAAAAAGTGCAATTTTACATGCACTGCTCATTCTAAAAAGATTGACAAAGCCCACGTATCTGCTTAAGAACTTTTTAATTACACACTAAAAAAATATATATTTACACAACCGGTTTCTGTCCCGAGAGAGACTTTTCTCAAGCTTGAGAAAGGTCCCTCTCGGGACAGAAACCGGTTGTGTAAATATATATTTTTTAGTGTGTAATTAAAAAGTTTTTAAGCAGATGCATAGACTTTTTCAATCTTTTTATCGCTAAAGAACTTCTCATACAATCTTGCGGAACTCAATCACATGTATTCCAGAAAGAATAAATTATGTACAATAAACAACTGTAGCAAATATTAACATCAATATAAGGGATTTGCCTATTAGAAAATAGTAGGGACGATTTGAGAATGTTTATATCTTAACTAATTTCTAAACTCCAGGACACCAAATGCTCTTGATCTTTTAAGAGATATATTGGAGATAGATAGATCCTCGTCAAACATGTTGCTACCTACAGATACTGAATATTAATCACAACAGTGTGAAATCTGTAATTTTTAGAAATTAGGAAAAAGGAATCTCAATTATCCGAATCAAAGATGAAAGAAAGTTATTTGTGATTAACGCAAGATGATTACTGTTCCGTGAACATCGAAAGTGACGTCAGAATATGGGAAAAATAAAATATTACTTTTTTTTTTAGGTTCTTTAATAATTTGACAGACAAATAATTGTCCAATTAGTTCGAGCGTTACAGAGAAAGTGCTTTTATTCGTATAAGATCAATCAGGAAAAATTACTTTCTGCGAAAATCAGTAGATTAATATGAGAATTTTATTATGCCTTTTATTCTCCTGATATTGCACTCATCTCACTCAATTGAATGCTGCCAACATTTAAAATTGAATTAAATTTAGACGTTGATTTTGTCAGAAATGATCAAATGAAAAAAATGCTTCCATGTAAATCTTATAAAAAAATGCACAGAAAATAGTTTAAATGGGTTAGAATTAAGATTTAAGTACCACTGTATTTTATTTATGCAGTTTCCATATCATGTTTACTTTTTGGACCATGATTTTGGGATACGGGTAATGCAAAGATGTTGTCATTTAGAATATTTTATTGGTAGATCATGTGGATTTGGAAGCAACATATATGCTGCAACAACGTCATAACTCAAAAAAGAATAGGTCATTGCAGTTCTTTTTACTGGTAGAACAACATAACTGAATTTCTGAAATTGACTACGAGAGAGGAATTGTACTGCATCAATACATTCTATTCAAAAACTTCGAATTTTCGAAACTTTCAAATTCATTTTCTGGAAAATGATGTTTTTTGAGTTTCGTAGAAACTTTTCATTTCCGAGCAAATACATTTATAAAACAAATCTGTTTCAATTCGATAAAAAATCTTTTTTTTTTTCTTTGGTTATATTTGTCTTTGTGATTAAGAATCTGGAATCACGTGACCGGATATTCCAAAATTATACAAGGGATGGATAGAGGCTATTTTGAAAATTATTCTTTAATGTTTAACGAAAAAATAAGACGTTCCCTTTTTTAATTTAGACAATTACTACTTTCCTGTATGTAAAAAAAAAATGAAAGGTTTTAATGTTTTATTAAATAAAGAAATTTTCAATACATTAATAATGGAATTTAAACTACAATTGAATTAAAAAAATAAAAACAAATATTGACATCTTTACCATTTTGTTTTATTTATCTACCAAAATTTAATCAACGTTAAACAGTAGATTCTGACCCTAAGGGTCCTCAGGAATTTAATGGAGGAATGAAGGACTTATGGATATCATTTGATATTCATCCAATAAAAAAAAAAGTGGGATGAAATGTTCGAATTTCTTCATATTTTTTTTTTCAGATTTAATGGGGAGGGAGTTTAAATCTTATCGTCACTTCTTCCCCTTATTAGACAATCCCTTCCTACACCAATGAAAGGTGTTTACTCTGTATTACAACTAATACAATCAAATGATGTTCTTTTTTACAAAAAAAGTTTCGTAGTTTTCAAATAAGTAAATAAAAGTTACTTAAAGAAGCTCTGTTCAAAAATGAAAAATAACAGCAATAATAATAATAACTGAAGTAATTAGTTTCAAATATAAATAATGTTTATAAACCACATAATTATAATATAGAAAACACAGGAAACACAAATAAACAAATCTTTCAATAATTGTAAACATTGTAAACATAGCATATCTGTAAATTATTTAATATTTATATAAATCATGAAGCTTTCAAATGATTGTAATGATTATAAACATTGCCTATCTTTGTTTGTTTCTATGTTGCTTTGTAATTAAGCCTGAAGAAGCAGAAAAAGCAGGTTTCTGCGAAATATAGCGATGTTTAGTAAAGAACTTGTGTTTCTTCTGTTTTCTATATTATAAATAATGTTTATTGAATAAAATGTAACAAACGAAGGCACAACACTAAAAGAAGGAATTCATACCCTGAGCTATCACCAATTCCTTCTTTTAGCTTTGTGCCTTCGTTTATTAACTTTTTTTGAATTATTCAGGCACATTAAATTTCTATTCAATGTTTATTGAATGTTTTGGTTTCAGTTTAAATAAAGAAATAATACGAAAAAAGTCAATTTTAAATGATACCATCGGCGAGACATTTATTGAAGAATTTAGAAACAAAATAAAATAAATCCAGAAAAATGTTGTCAGTTTTAAATAATTCACAAAGCAACTCCCCTACAATTTTCAAAGTTACAAGTTACAAGCGTTGTTACAAGTTACACTACTGTTGATTGGAGCGTAAAACTCATTTATTCAAGCAGTTGCAATTCAAGGGTCAAGTACAATTTCCAGTGATGTTCCTTTAGTATGTGGAGACCCCATTTTGCACCAATCGGGCGACTCAAGCAACCAGTGAATAGGAAGTGGATAGAGCGTAACACCTTCGTTCTCAGCAGAGTCGATTCAATAAAGACAGATCCTAATTTTATCTAAAGGAGAATGGGTAAACTGTTTGGGAATTTGCCCCACCCTGTATGGTGATAAGATATTTACCTACAGAAAGATCTCCTTACATAGAACGTATGTTATTATTACGATTCGTCGCAATTATTAATACGTTCGGAGATATATATGTCTATATATGACGTTTGAATCAATTGATTGTATGAGTGTGGGTGCAGGGAAGGCAATCGGGTAATACAGCCAAGCACCCCCCGCCTGTAAGTGGTTGGCTTCTCTGCCACCCACACTCATTACAATCAATGACTTAAATGTCAATATCTATAACTCCGAACGGATTAATAATTGAGACAAGTCGTAATGATAAAAAATTTCTATTGATGGAGATCTGTCCTTACGTATATATCTTATCTCTCTATGGCAGCTCTACAGATCTGCTCATTCTCCTTTACCGCTATTTTTCTGACCGGGTCAATGACCATCTAAAATCGACAGTGGCCTGGACTGGAAGTCGATTTTTTTGTTTTTTAATTCCCAAACCTCGAAGCCATGGCGAGTCCATACGACTCATCTTTGTTTCTAATCTTTGGGCTGTGAAGGGCATCCCACACACAAATATAGACACGGAAATCTTAATAGCGCCTTCCGACAAGTAGCCAGAAATAAATTCTCTGTTAAACGCTCAGTCAGACTCTGTACTGACTATCATTGAAACAATTACGTTTTCAAAGCAAAATGAAATTATGAAAAATAATAATAATAATATTAATATTATGATATTAATTAATAAATAATAAGATCAATCTCGAACCAGTTTAATAGAGCCTCATAAATTATTTCTTTTGCTTGAGCTTCATTTCCTTGAGCTTCATTGGTCAATGTTTTATTCAGAGAATTATTTCTTTGTTGTTTGGTTTCGTGGAGCTTCTGAAGTTTCATTCACGGTAGCAAATCAAAGAGATGAATTGTAATAAATTTTCTATCTTAGAAATCTTTATAAATCCTGAAGAATGTAAAGCTTTCCTTTTTCTTATAATAATTACAATACTTTGTCTTTTTGGGATGATTTATATTCAATTTTAAAATAAAAGTGGTAACTTTTTTTTTCTCCTCAACCAAAGTCTTTAGTCTATTTATTCATTTTTAAATTCGGTGATAGGTTTTTTTTTACAAACTGCACTTAATTGTGTCTGGTTCAGATGCTTCCGCTTCCCAAAGAAAACTGGGTTCTTTAGGAGACAGGATATTTCCAGAAGAATACGTTCTTTCTTTTGCCGTCAGCTGCACATTTTTTAGATCTCAGAAACTTCAATTCAAGTCATCCCACGAGGAGAGAATTTGAAGGAGAAAACAACATGAAAGAAGTGGGAAACAGCAGTAATCTAGTAATTAGCAAAGTTTTATATACAAACAATGTAGACCTTGATGGAGGGAGAACTGGAACATTATGGCCTTGGACATCTAGAGAGTCCTAAAACTTAATTTCTATTTATTGGGTGACTTACTTAATTACTTTCTTTTTATTGTATGAACTCAACAATTAGGTTTTTTTCTTTTTATTAACAATGACCCCACATTTATGACTGCATATATATAGGAGATCTTTACACCCTATTTGGTTCATTGTCTTCAAGCAAATCGTGTAAGGCGAAGCCGACAAAAATAGAAATTATTTTGGAAAACTTTTCCTCTGTTAAGGACCAGAAGTACTATGAAAAAAAAGTATGTAGTTAAAAAATATTTTTTAGTACATGCGAACGTATGTATTATAATACGACACTGGCTTGACACTGCAGCTGGCACTACTAGCGCCAGAAACTTGAGTCACTGACTGTTCCGACAACAGCCGTCGCATCATCTTCAATGACTTCTTCAGTGACAGGCTTGCGTCCTCTGCCAGGTTAAACTCCTAACGATCTAATTTTCTCGAATCGAAGTATCCGCTTAGGCAGACATTAGTCCGCGGCGTAAGTTCTTATGACGGCGAAATTCACGAACAGCAGCCACAGCATTACCATGGTTTTCGTAAAAAGGCTTCCCAATAAAAGCATGTTCCGGTAAAGTGCTAGCCATCGTAGCTAATAAAAATGGCATTTACTAGTTATAATTAATTTTTATACTCAGTACTCTGCTGCAATGCAGGTGCTTAAATGAATAGCGTTTTCGTTGATTGAAGCGCCCAACGTGTCAATATTTTCACTGAGTTTATTCGTAATGTTGATAAATGCAAAGTTTAAAATGTCATTTTCGGTTGGTCTTAGATATTTACTGTTCTTCTGTAAAGCGCCACCTAGGGGAACTGCTTTCAACTATTTTTTTTTTTCGCATAATCCTTTTCCACATCCTTTGAATAGTCTGATACAAATTTTGGTATCAATCCGTTTATTGGTTGCAGCTATAGAGTGCTTTGAATAGGTCAAGTTTAATCATGATCATGTCGTAGAACTGTTTTTAAATCGGAGTAACGTCCCTGTATGGCCGCGCGGTTGGCGATGTCGCTAAAACACTAGCCTCTCACCTCTGAGTACCGAGGTTCGGTTCTCATGTGGGTTTCGTTGATGGTGGCGATCCGCGCTGGACAGGTTTTCCCGGTGTTCTCCCGTTTCCCCTGCATTTCTCACACCATTCTTCCTCAGTATTTCTCTCTGTCTGTCGTTCTTTCCGTGGGATAGCAGAATAGATCTTTCAGGTCGCGGTGCTCGGCTGTCAAGCTACCCACGCTCACCACAGTACAGTACAGTAACGTCCCTGTATTGTTTAAGGTCATCCGTCTATCAAAGGCTCACAGAATCTGAGACAGACTAAGTTATAACATTATTTAGTTTCCAAATTGTAGCCAAGTCAATACGACGAACGAGTTTAAAGATTTTTATTTATTGGCAGTCTATCCTCACACTGCCATTGGTATTGCTTTCTTAATTGGCAAGTCTAAAACGTCAAGGACCAAAAACAACATAAAGGAATGGTTTCTTTATCAGATCATCATAATAATGACTCTTAATTAGCAATATTCACTTTTACAGAGATCTAATTCTAAGAAAACAATGCATCAGTGTCGTATTTTGTAGTCTATCAAAGACCTACAGAATCTGAGGCAGATTGAGTTATAATATTATTTAATTCTTAAGTCGTTTCCAAATTGTAGCCAAGTCAATATAATGAAAGATTTGACTGAAAAATAGATTTTTTTTTTTTTTTTTTTTTTACTGTCGGGTTAAAATTTATTTTCTTGGCTTTTATAGATTAGAATATTTTCAGCTTCAGACGTTTCTAATGAGGAATATTAACTCATTTACGATTCAACAAAATTTCAACTTTTGATCTTGAAAATTCTTAATTAAGAAATAAAACTTTTTAAAAAATTAGAATGTTAGGATCAAAGTTCATTTTCGTTTGTCCCTTAACGGTAGTGGGGTTTCAGAAATTAAGAAGAACGTTCTAAGAATTACAAACAACCTTTCATCTGATGGAAAACTTTTTCCCGCTTCTTCAAATCTTCTTTTCTTCATCAATGATTCTTCTTTTTGTTTTCCACGAAACCACGACGGACGGTTTCACAAGAGACTGTAGCCAATAGGAAGTGATCTCCAGGGAAAAAAAAAAATCTATTTCAGAATCTTGTTATTAAAGGAATGAGGAGCGCGAATCCGCAGAAGATAAAAGAGTTCTGCTCCCAGTCTGTTAAAAAAAAAAGATGGCCGCTTGAAAGTCATCTTCAGTGATCAGCATAATAAGCATTTTTAGTATTTAATATTTGTTACATTTTGTTGAAAATGATAGGATTTCTAGAAACGAAACCCGATTTATCCGAATTATCAATTACCAAAGACAACACAATGCAGTGTTAGTGTTAACAAATAGAATCTTCCTTCTCTCATCGACTCGGTCTGCAAGTTCAGTATTCGATTATTCTTGTTCCAAAACAAGAGCATCAGCAGATATCAATTTATTATTACTTTTCCATGTCTTTTTATTAATATTCCATCACTGTGCCAAACAGAATAGGGCTTTCAACACCACCTTCCCGATTTCAATGTGAAAAAACTCTTCTGTTGAATGCTTCTCGAAATCCACAAAACCTAACTATAAAGTGAAGATTTTTGCAATTATTCTTTTGCACATTTGCCTTACAGTAAAAATTGTCTCTGCGATGACTTTTTCCCTTCTGTGCTATTCCTGATCACAAAACATGTTAATCTTGCATGAATGATTAAGTTCTTTTACCTGTGTGAATATTGAAATCACAATAAAAGACTACACACAAGGCTAATATTAAAAAGTTATTACAAGTCACAAAACGCAGACTAGTTTCGAACTGCTACAACTGCAGTTCTTTCTCAATGTTAAGGAAACTCTCGCACACAGTCGATTTTAAGTCATCAGAACACCAATGAAATATCATTCTGGAGCACAGTTTAAAGCCCCATAGTTCTTCCAGTTAATCTAATAACGAGGGCGGTAACGTGCTACGCCCAACAATAACTAACCAGCGGAGCGACATCCGGCGGTGATTAATGGAACGATCCTGTCAATGAAACAAAACTGCATGCAATCTGGAAAAATAAACATATATATTTGTATTGAACTGGCAAATGGAGATATAATAAGGTCACTTAATAAGGAAGACCCATACAAATATCTCGGTATTTTAGAAATGGACAACATCCTGCAGGATAGGATTAAAAACCTTACTAGATCAGAGTATTTGAAAAGAGTTCGAAAGATTCTAAAATCTAAACTCAATGCTGGAAACACTATTCGTGCAATAAATACATGGGCAGT
>JAFIDM010000003.1:36685576-36732855 GCA_023159025.1 Thereuonema tuberculata | reverse complement strand
TGGAGACACTCGATAAAAAAACACGAAAACTTCTAACTATACATCACTCATTACACCCTAAGAGTGACATTGATAGACTGTATCTGCCACGCACCATTGGAGGTCGTGGTTTATTACAGATACAACAAACTGTTGAAGAGGAAAAATGTGGCCTCCGTGACTACATCAACAACAGTAATGAAAAACTGCTAAAAGCAGTTAAAACTGAAAATTTCCTGAAAGCCACCAAATCCAAAATAGAGTACAAAAAAGACCAGTACAATACTCGACTAGAAGCTTGGAAAAACAAGCCCCTTCATGGGGCTTTCTTCAAAAAAATCGAACATAAACATGATAAAAATATCATCTGGACTTGGCTAAAAAATGGTACATTGAGAAAGGAGACTGAGGGTCTGCTCCTTGCTGCACAGGAACAGGCCCTTCAGACCAATGTTATGAAGGCCAAAATACAAGGCACAAGCACCAACAGCCTTTGCAGACTGTGTAACAACCGAGAAGAAACTGTAAATCATATAATCTGAGTGCTCTACAATTGCTAACACAGAATATAAAAAGCGACATGACGATGTAGCCAAGAAAATACATTGGGCACTATGTCGTAAATTTGGATTCCATACATCAGAAAAACCCTGGCATCACAGTATAGAAAAGGTCTTGGACAACGGGCAAGTTAAAATCCTCTGGGATTTTCGTATTCAAGCAGACCAGCATGTAACAGCTATACGCCCGATATTACATTAATTGAACAACAAAATGTGACCCTAATTGACATTGCCATCCCTGGGGACTGTAGAGTCCAGGAAAAAGAACTGGAAAAAATCAGCAAATACAGGGCTCTGGCACTTGAAATTACACGAATATGGAATAAAACAACTACAGTGTTGCCAATCATCATTGGTACACTAGGAGCACTATCACTTAAATTTATGGACTATTACACCAGACTTGGAGCACCAGCAATAACAACAGCTGAAAGACAGCCATCATTGGCACTGCGAACATTTTACGTCAATATCTTAGCAACACTTAGGCCCCTGGTTGAGGCCCGTCTTGCCTAAGAAAATGCCAGTGATTAAACGTGATTTTTTATGTTTGTTTGGGTGAACGTTTACACTGTATAACTATTTTTTTAAAAGAGTAAAATTTGTTATATATATATATATATATATATATACAGTGACGTAATGAAAAACCCCTAAGATTTCTACCATGGGCACCAGTCAAGTCGTCGCTTTGACAAATTTCTACTTTAGGAAGGGTTGTCGTCGTCAAAGTTTTTTTGCCTGGTTAACAAGCTCAATCGTCTCAAGTCGCAGGGGTCAGCGCTAACCTAGTAGGGTCTCACAGAATAACGCACACACAACAATTAATCATATTTATTAATAGCTTAACTCTAAAGTGACCTCGGTCAAATACACAATCGCTGGATCCTCCAGTGGCTGCATCCTTGGAAATGCGCACAATTTCAAAAATAAAATATTCGCCAGAGAAAAATAATAATACTTCTGGCTTGGAGATCTAATTTAGGAGAAAGCAAAGGATAAACTATTTAAAATTCACTGAATTTTGTCTAGAATCCTAGCTGGTCATAATTACTCCTGCACAAATAAACCTGACGATTGGTTCAATGAGCACCAACTTATTGCATCATGTAATGGTGTTAAATTAACACAAAACTATAACACAAAACTGGAATTAACACAAAACTATCTCCCGTTATGCAGGCTGCGTTGCGAGGGTTCAAGTCAGAATCTCCGTTGAGTGTTTGAGGTATCTCCAAAATTCTGGCAGAGGTCTCCGATGAAGAAGTGTCTCCGTTGTCATGACATCGTATTAAACAGCCATCTTTCGTGTGCAAAAGGTGACATGTGACCATAAGCTAAGCCATCAATCGAAATCGAGAATACTAAAGATTTCCTAATAAGGCAAATTGACCTTTCGCGGATTCCTGGAAAGCAGAAAACTGTGTAAAATGACTCATTGACCAGCTGGGCTATTGACCTTTCGATAAACGCAGGTGTTTTAAAAATTAAATTCCAGAGATAAATTTCTTTTCTTTTAAAACGCAAACTTTTCGCATTTTTTACGTAAAATTTAAAATACTTAAATATCTAACAATTTAAAATTTGCATGTTTTCTTTACATTTCAAAGCCATATTTAGCCTTACAAAATTAATTTACAATATTTAGATCGTAAAATATGCGTTTTGTCACAATGTATTCTTCCTTATGTCAATTAGGAAGGATGAACTCTATTTTCACCCTTTATTCAGAAACCACCTTTATATCTGCTATCCTTTCATTATTAACAGTTCATATCATCTGCTAGTAATATCACTGTTCCAGATTCTATCACTGTCAAAATCTCTGTTAAATTATGTCTAATATTATCATCTTTACCAATAAACGTTGTTGTATTTTGATCCAATACAATTTCCCTTTGATTTTCGTGAACCAGAGCTGATACTACACGGAAAAAAAAATCATTCTTCATGTTTTTCGTTTCAGGCAAAAAAAGATTTCGGTTTTTTTTTTTGCATTTTTCGTTACATTAAATCTAAATTTCGTTTTCTGTTATGTTTAATGTTATAACGAAATACTTAGGTATAAAATAAGACAAATATTCATAATTTATTTATTTATTATAATAAATATAAATATTATATTAATATACAACTGTACATATTAAAAATATTTGTTAAATATATATTTATACTTGTATATACTACATTTATCAATTAATCCTCAGTTTGCTCAGTTTTTACTGATGGCTTAGTATAATTTCTCATCAGAGTTTATTTCTCAGGACGAAGGTCGTGTGGTGTTCTATGGTTTGTAATGAATTGGGTTCCCTTTTGAATTATGACATGTACTTAGGAGAGTAGCTTTTTGCATTTGCTTGATTATGTTTAAAGGCAGTAGGTTAAGGGTGTGATGAAGGTGCTTCGGGATTAGACCGGGTGTGGAGATAATGATCGGTACGTTATGATTTATTTTCATGTGCCACTGTTTTTGAATTTCTACAGCAACATCGGAATATTTGGATACTTTATTGTGGTAATATCAATCAGTAATGCTGTTTTCATGCGTTGTATCAATCAAGGTGGTGTCTGGTCTACTGTGTGCTTTTTGTCTTGTTCTTAAGAATAGATTTGTCCCAATACAATCTATAGTTGTTATTCTCTAGTACAGTTTCAGGGTTATATTAGTAATATGGGTTGCATACAGTGGCGTAGGAAGGGGGGGGGGCCCCATCAGCCAGCTTATTTCCTTTTTTTTTTTTTTGGTTATTAAATAGAAATTCCCTTCTTTTTTTTTTTTGGTTGTTTTTTTGCAGCCAGCCTAGGGGCCCCACCAGCCAGCTTATTTCCTTTTTTTTTTTTTTGGTTGTTAATAGGAAATTCCCTTTTTCTTTTTTTTTTTTGGTTGTTGCTTAATAACGGAACTTCCGCCCGGGCCCCCCAAGGCGTTGCTACGCCACTGGTTGCATATTGAGGAGATATGTATTACACTGAGTTGTCGTTGGAGGATTTGCAAATTTGATCATGTCGCCAGTTATAGTCAGTTTGGACCAAGACAGTTTGGGCAGGATGGAGCTACATACCGAATTGTTTCATCTGATATTAATGTGGGATCCTTAATTATGTGTTTTTCTGTAGTTTCGGGTGTTAATTACTTGGTTTTGTATGGCTAGAATAAATGCTTCTGTTTCTGGGCGGAGATTCGAATCAGAGAGCATAGGTCTGAGGCTATTTTATCGATGCGATTGACTTGTAGTTCATTGTAGTGTTTTACATTTAACGGCTTTTGTGCACTCTCTCTGTATTTATCCGTATATGAGTTTTTCAGATTGAGTGGTGATGTCGTAGCATCTGCAAGTATGATTGCTTTGTGTAACATTGATTGTTCTTGTTTGGCTGCAAAAATACTGTGAAAGATTTAATATATAATTGCGATGTAACTGTATGATATCTATTAGTCCATGATCATCTTGGAAGTATGAGTGTAGCAGTGTAAGCAAATGGGTGATGCTTTCTATGTGAGGTGAGTTGGCGTCTGATTGTTCTTTCGAGGTCTTGGATGTCAGTTGGAGTAGAACAACGAAACGGCCGTCCTAGATTCTCACCGATGAAAGCTCAGATATTTTTCATTTCTGTGCCATTTCTTTATGCGTTTATATTAATTTTATATTAATTTACGTTAAATCTTTTGTTTATACGAACTTTTTTTTGTTTGCACTCCGTTTGTTTCACTGTCTCATTTACAAAATTGTTGTAAAACAGATTTAATTGTTCCCTTGAAGTATGGCTGAAATGAGATGGTCTAGAACAGCTCTTATAGCTTCAGAATTCCTTTTATGCCAGTATGTTCTGGAACATAATAAAAAGTAATTATTAATTTTACGTGCTACTAATCAATTATTAGAAAAGCCAACTATTTCAGCACTATTCCTAAAAAAAAAAAAATTTGGATATAAAAACTGTTGACACAACGTTTCGGAGTCCCTATTGATTTAGACTCCCTTTTCAAGCGTTAAAAAGTTGTTTTTTTTACGAATAGTGCTGAAATAGTTGGCTCTTCTAATAATAAAAAGTAATTTGATTTAGTGTTGAAGCTTAATACTGAATTGTATTTCATGAATTGAATTAATTTTGAATCAATTCAATTTATTTAAAATAAAGAAGTACGTAACATAATACCCTGTTTTCTTTAATGTCCACTTATTTCGTTAAACGTAACAGAACACGAAATTCGGATTTTAAGGTAAAGGAAATGAAATCATTGGAATCACTAAAACGAAAAAAATGTAAATTTCGCTAATCAGTACTTCTGAGGATTCTACCTTAGAACCACAGGGGTTCTAGATCCAAGAACGAAAACATTCAACTGATCAAAAACAAAAGTTTGAAAAACAAAGAAAAAAAATACCGTAACTTCTGCATAAATTACTTCTAGTTCCTTCTCGGCAAAGTCAAAATCCCTTCAAAACATCAGAGCCACAGTTACTGAATAATCTAAAATCGAGCTTGGGCCACGAAACGAATTAAATTAGGCCTGATAAGCTCCTCTGTTTTGCTTATCGGGAACTGAAGAGATAAAAAAAATTGAACAAGTTGAACATGAAACATTCAAATTCTTTGTAAGGAAACTTAAACCGTATCTTAAGGAGTAGACGATCATTTAAGAAAATCAGTATCAGAGTTCTCAATATTCCTAACTCTTTTTTTTTTATTATTATTAAAAAAAAACTAAAGATTTCGTAATTTTTCAAGTTACAAAAATAAGGAAGCATTTTTTGTTTGTTTGGTTTTACAGTAATATTGTAGTAACATTCTGCTAATGTTATTAATTCAAACAAGCTTTTATTATTTGAAATTATTATTACTGATAAGTTTAAGTAAAAAAGATCCTCTACTTTCTGTTCAAACCGAGAGAAAAATCTTACATTTTATATTAATTCCAAAGAATATCCCAAAGGAGAATGGCCAGATCTGCCCCACCACTATATAGCGATAAGATATATACGTAAGGAAAGATCTCCATCAATAGAACATTTTTTATTATTACGACTTGTCTCAATTATTAGTCCGTTCGGAGTTATATACGTCTAGATATGACATTTGAGTGATTGATTGTGGGTGGCAGGGAAACCAACCACCTACAGGCGGGGGGTGCTTGGCTGTAGGTGGTTGGCTTCCCTGCCACCCACATTCACCACAATCAATCAACCACACTATTAATAATTATTACACGTAATTAATAATTAATATTATCATTTATTTAAAGTAAAAAATAATTATTTACATATAATAAATGAAAATAACATTCACTGTTACTGAAAATAAGTATTAAATGATAATTACTTAATACATCCGGGAATTAAGATGTCAACGAGATAAGTCATATCTAGAATTATATAACTCCGAACGGACTAATAATTGAGACATAATAATTGGTCGTAATAATAAAAATGTTCTATTTAAGGAGATCTTCTTAGAGGCATACATCTTATCACTATACAGGGTGAGGCAAATTCCCATAGAGTTTGCCCATTCTCGTTTATTGTTTTGTGTTGCTAATTTCAAGAAAATTGCTTTTAAAGTAACGACTCCAGTTGAATTACTAAAGTCTGTTTACATTTCACTTTCTGGAATGATCCAATTAACAAAGCTAGCACTGACAGATTGAATATCCATCCATAGTCCGTCTGTCCGGAGACAGGTCCGCATTCTATGGAATTCAGTATAACTCCCTGAACCGCCTGGGAAAGATATTGAGGTGGTTTTCCGGGGCCTTCCTCAGGAAGCCATTTGGCAAGGCTTCAGACCGAAGAGAAAGTGAAGAAGAGGCTGACAAACACAGGAAAGGAAATTGAAACAACAAAGCCCGTCCGGGAATCGAACCCAGGCGCCGACATAATGCTGGCACGGCAGACCGCCGTCGAGACCACTCAAATATAAAGTTGAATATAAAGGAATATAAATGGAGAATGTTTATTACTACGTCGATTACAATAACATAATTTATACTTCTTCAGATGGTAAATGAACCCTCAAGAACAAAAATAAAAAAACAACAATGTATTGTGGAAATCAAATCCTTGTCAGCTAAACGCTCACCACAAAACGGAATTTGACCATAAAGAAAGGGAAAAAAAATAATAAATATATAAGGATGATGAGAGCCTAATAAGCTCGAAACAGCTGTCCGAATTCTTAGCTTGACTCAAAAGGCACTCCATTATCATATAATAACGTAACTCCTTAAAATACAGGTAGTTCTTTTTTTTCACAATAGGTTCTTTAATCATAAGTTAAATGTTAAGTTTTCTAAATGAATATTTCATTTAGAATATTTCAAATAGATGCCTTCTAAGAAGCCCCACAATGTTATTAACATAATGACTTTGTAAATTTAAATCAATATAATGTTTTGTATAAAAATATAATAATAAAGGTTAGTTTAAAAGTAATCGAATTCAATTACATAATTCGTATCAAAAAAGAATGGAAAAAATAATAATGGATTATTTTTATATTTAATTTAAAATAAGTGCTTTCCTTTTGAAGAGATGCGTTCGGTTTGTTTTGTTTTTTTATTTCTTTTTTTTTTTTAATAAATCCATTACAAAACAGTCTGAAACACTGATAACTATAGGAGCTTTTTATATTATTATTATTAAGAAAAGTCCTAATAAATCCTCATAGATATTTACATGAACCCAATAATCGATTGTAGTCTTTCCTCCCATTTCCTTCTTTTTTCTTTTCTCCTTCCTCTATCTACGTAAGCGTCATCACAGTCTAATTTTATATTATATAATTATCTCTGTATATAATTTCCTCAAAATATGATACTGGATTTTTTTCCCTTCAAAATGTACATAGCTTTGTAAAATATTTATAAAAAAGAAAAATAATTCAGTTTCTTCATCTTTTATTATTTTTTTCTGTAATTCTTTTTGTTTTATTTTCAACTCTTATTTGCCTCGACACCGGCACCCTTTTTTTGTCTTTTCGACGGGAACCCGTTTAGGACAGCTGGGATGTCAAAATTGTAAATATTTTTTGTAGGTAATAAATTTTTATCATTCCAAATCATCTCTTTTCAGTTCTCGGTGCGATGCAACCAGTACAGTAGCATTAAGGGGCCAAATAGCAAACCTTATGCTAAGCGATCTGATGGTATATTCAGAACAGTATGAACTATACGGCAGGTCTCAAATCACTGATTTTTGTGTTTTAAGTAAAATTTTATCTGGAGTCAGCTGTAGATTGAGCCAATAATTGGGTAGATTTTTATGTATCAGACTGGTGGCTATTGTAACAATTGGAATTATTTATATTGTGTTAAGCTTGTGGATCTTTTTATATTCTTCTGCCGTATTGAAATATTTGGATATCTTATCTGATTCCGCCTTGTTGATATTGTTATCATTAGGATGGGTGATATCCATTAGGAAAGCTTTCTTTCTTGAAAACTACGAAGAACTATATCGGGCCTGTTTGCATTAATGGTTTTATCTGTGTGCAACGGCAAATCATAGTGAAGTCTACTCCTGTCGTCTTCGAGTGCCGCTTGTGGTTTCTATATGTATTACAGTACTATTTCTCTTTCCTCTATGAGACTAAACTTTTTAGATATTGCCTTACGAATTATATTTACAGTGAGATTATATCTGTAGAGACAAACACTGTTTGCCACGTTGGACAGATGATCTATTGTCTCAGAATGTTTATGACAAATTCTGCGTTTATCAGATAGATCTAATTTTTCAATGTATTTCTTATAATTATTTGTTGCCACCACGTGATCCTGGATAGCATGGATAAACCCCTCTGTCTCAGTAAATAGACACCCATCCTTTAGCCAATGTACCGAAAATTCTTTGTTGGCCCTCTCAAGTGCACTGGGGTATCTACCATTTAACGCTTTAACCTTCCAAGAGTTAATCTTTTCTTATATTGTAGTAACAGTCGGGGTCATCTGACAAATGAATCGGTGTACATGAGTGATCGCATTTAACTATTGCTTGATTATTGTTATTATTATTTTATATACAAAGGACGATTCAGAACGAGTTGTCGCAACTTCAATTAGTTCTTTCATTACCAATCAGAAAGTTCATATCAACATATAACAAATCGTTAGAAGCTAAGAAAGTTGAAGAGGAACAAATGCATACATTGAATGAAATAGTTTTAATAGCCTACAGGGAACACGAAGATAATAAGCGTTTGAGGAAAACTATTGAAGCATTTTTATCAGAAAGTCCTTAACTATATTACCGTATGAAACATTTCTTATTTCGAAGAATCTTTTTTCTACAAAAATATATCAAAAAAAGATTGTCAGAAAATTCCACAATTTGTCATTGTGCTATTTTTTTATTTTTTTTTTTACATTTTTCTTACTTAAAATCGAAATTCTCGGGGAAATTATTTACAAAATTACTTAAAAATACAGAAACTATATTGGCACTAACCTTAAAACTTTAAAAGACCACGACGTTTCAGAGCTTCACATATCAAGCTCCCTTCTCAAGTGGAAATGATTCATCTTTAACTAAAACCTTTTCCTTATCTGAGAATGTTAAACAGATAGAATAGGCCATTTTTAAATAGATAGAGGTGTTTTTGTTAAATATGGGAATGGACATTTCTTTCTGTTTAACATTCTCAGATAAGAAAAGGTTTTAGTTAAAGATGACCCATTTCCACTTGAGAAGGGAGTTTGATATGTGAAGCTCTGAAACGTCGGGGTTTTTTAAAGTCTTAGATGTTTTAAGGTTAGTGCCGATGTAGTTTCTGTATTTTTAATTTTATGATGGTTAGGCACGTTAATTTTGCTGTATGAAAATTATTTAAATTTAATTTAAAAAAATATTTTTTTTTCTTTTTTCCTCAAGCTGTTTCGTAAAAATTTAGCAGGAATTATCAAATACTAAAGCTATGTACGACAAGTAAAATTTAGAGTAATTACGCAGTGAGCTGAACCATGCAAATTAAACACAACTATTCTTTTTTTTTCTATAAAAGCATAAATAAATAACACAGAAAATGAAAAATATCTGGGCTTTCATCGCTGAGAGTTTGGGACGGCCGTTTTGT
This sequence comes from Thereuonema tuberculata, assembly GCA_023159025.1. NCBI lineage: Eukaryota > Metazoa > Arthropoda > Chilopoda > Scutigeromorpha > Scutigeridae > Thereuonema > Thereuonema tuberculata. Next base: position 36,723,244 of record JAFIDM010000003.1, on the reverse strand, counting down.
CCTTTTTGAGACTCGTCAGTCAGACCCACTCATCTCAAATAGTACAAAAGTGATAAGGGGAACCACTCCCGCACCCGGCTGTGGCCTTCCTCCAAAAGAAAACACATTTTAAAAAAAGAAACCCAAACAGGCAAAACTTCAGATCCTGGCCTGCGAGACTGTCAGGCACAAAGGAATTCTTTTTTTTTTTTTTTCTAGCCAAACGATTCGAAAACACTAATTAATAGCATAAACATGAAAAGCTATTTATTAGTCGAGTCATCATAGATGTAAATCGGGGGGGTTACCTTAGAAAAATTCCGAATATAATGAAACTTTAGGATGTTGTTTGTGGGTGTCCAGTAGTACTACACCCAATTTTTCGAACGAAAAAAACCCTGTGGAAACTTGAGCGAAAAACCGCAAATTTTTTGCATTTTTTTTTCAGTTTTTTCGAAATATTTCGAAAACGGTTGATTTTAGCGGAAAACTTTAAAATAGTAATTTGTAGAAGATTAAATTTCCTTCAATTTTCACTGGTCAAACTGAACTTGCACCCTTCCCAATGTAGCTCTTTACTGAAGAAGGAATGTGTAAGGGCACCAAGTCAGCATTGTATGATGCAGTATTCACCCATATGCAAGGAGAACCAAACTTTGGCTGCAGAAAATATGTGGTAATTGATGGAGGGTTCCTACTTCATAAGGTTGTATGGAGTAAGACCACAACACTCATCGCGTTCCAGTCAGCGTGTCAGACTTAGTGGAGTATGTGCAAAACCACTTTGGGTGTAATACTACAGTAGTATTTAATGGATATCCTAACGACGCCTCCTATCAAAGCACCAAAGCCGCAGAAAGATCTCGCCGGGCAGTACTGCATTCATCCCCACTTTTGTTTTTTCAGCAACAACTGCACTGACAATGGCTCAAGAGACGTTTTATCAAACGATACCAACAAAAGAAGCTTTATCACAAGGCTGATGACAGAAATGACAGCGAAGGGGATTGAGGTGAAACAGGCTACTGAAGATGTAACGTGATAATTGTACACCCAGCAATATCGAAGACTGCTGAATATGACAGTGTTAACATCACTTTTTTTTTTTTACAAATGCCCGGGCTCTTAGATTAATCATCTTTCTTTAGGCCAACAACAAGGGGCGAGATGTGATGCCTTTAACCGACGAAGCGTTGCCCAGGTTACGCCGTAGGAGACAGCATCAAGTGATACCCGCAGGAACGGACAGAAAGAGAAACAGAAGAAGAAAGAAACATCCATGCCACGACCGGGATTTGAACCATGTTGTCATCACAGTGAAAATGTAAATCTCCTCGTGTTACTGACAGCCCTAGCCTCCACTTCTCACAAAAACATCTCATTTCGAGAAGAATGGAAGAGGCAATGCCCCATCATTGTTATATTCAGCAGCTTCATGCAAGATCGACACACAAGACATTCTCTTTCTGCATGCAGTCAGTGGGTGTGACACCACGTCAACCCTCCTTCGGACAAGGGAAGAAGAAGGTCTGCAGAATTTACGAGAAGAACACTTCCCTACATGACCTAGCAGCTGTGTTCAAAGACCAAGAAGCCACCCTCTCCCAGATTTGGAGGCAGTCCAGAAGTATCCGGTGGTATGGGAGGAACATGGAAACAGATTCCCTTGACAACCTCCGATACCAACTTTTTACTAAGCCGCTGGCCAAACCTAAATTCCAATTGGTCAGACTGCCAACTGCCAAACATGCGGCCAAGCAACAAGTTTTTCGAACCACCTCCAGGTCCAGACATTGTACCGTCAGTTTGGGGGTGATCGCTGACGAGACGAGGGGTCGTCCCATCAGGACCACACGTAATGCAGCCCCAGACAACATACTTAACATCATCTCTTGTAAATGCAAGAAAGGGTGTAGCACTGCAGCCTGCAGCTGCAAGAAAGCAGGACTGCGGTGCTCCATCCTTTGCAAGAACTGCTCGGGGCATGCTTGCGAAAATTCGACAGAGCCTGATCTCCAGGAGGAAGTGCAGAAGGAGAGTGTGAAGAAGAAAGTGTAATGCTTGACGATGAAGAAGAGCGAGAAGAGAAACTTCCTGTGCCAAAGGCCTAAAATATTAAATTTACTTTTTAATGCTTCATGTTTTATCGTAAGAATTTATTGTACAAATGAGACAATAAGAATCGTTACAATAAACTACATATAAAAATCTCCAAACTTAAAGACGAATTTGGTTAATTTGCTCTTTCAAACCATACATGTACACTGTCTAGTATGAACATCCTACAGAGGAGGAGGTAGTGGTGCTTGTGGAGCGGGGTTTGAGCGTATAGAAATGAAAATAGATTCCACAAATCCATTAAATATGTTGTAAAATGGAAACTACATAGCGAAAATAAGCGTTTTTAGCAATTTTTTACGATTTTGAGAAATTTTGCCCTGTATCTCGTTACCTATGGGATCAAAAAATAAGTTTGACCAGTGAAAATTGAAGGAAATTTAATCCTCTACAAATTACTATCTTAAAGTTTTCCGCTAAATCAACAGTTTTCGAAATATTTCGAAAAAAACTGAAAAAAGTGCAAAAATTTTGCGGTTTCGCCTCCTCCCCCAAGTTTTCTTAGGGTTTTTTTTGTTCGAAAAATTGGGTGTAGTACTACTGGACACCTTAAAACAATATCCAAAAGTATATCCCAAAGTTTCGTTAAATTCGGAATTTTTCTAAGGTAAAAAGTACATGGCGACTGGTCTATATGTATTTATCTAAGAATTTACGAATTTAGCTGTAACTTTTTTTGCGGGACTATGGATGAACTAGATGGTGAAAAATGATTATTGAAATTGAGGGTCGTTGAGATCTATTTTTGACATGAGAATCCTTCTGAATTTGGCTAAAGTGCAGTATCTGGTACAAGCCAATAGGAGGGCTCATAAGGATACAGCGCTGATGGGCGTCTTACCGTTGGTTGCTGGATTCACCTTTTGCAGTTTTGTTTCGGTTAGGTTAATTGAGGCATCGTCAATTGCAGGATGTATATTGCTAACTTTTGAAAAAAAAAATTTTCTTGTTCAAAAAAACAACGATTCTACATCGAACAACAACTTTCCGCACCGGAACGTCACACATCCTACATTAACTTCCGGACCGGTTTATGTACCATAAACTGCACTTTTACCCCGAAATTTCCAAATTTGAGCGGTTTCATTTTCACACAATCCTGCAACCAAGAGAAACTAGTAATTTAAATCTTTCTCCAATAGAAAAGACTGACAACTGTTTCAGTGAAATGACGATGAGGGCGCTATTTTTGAGCTTCCACCGTGTTTTACAGTGAAGCAAACAACTCCGACATGTTCATCCGCTGCCCCGCGAAAGAGTGCCAGGTAAAATCTCGAGTTTTCCTAAAACTAAGGGAAAAAAAAAAAAAAGAAACAGTTCATACCCTATCCACAGAAAACTAAGTTCATGTGGTGGAATCGAAAATAACGAATAACAATGATTCGCTTTCTACAAAACTACTAAATTTAATTAAGCAAAATAAAAATAAATGTAACGGATTTAGTTACAGGGAAATTTTGACACAATATCGATATCTGAATACATATTTAACATCTCAATATTCTTAATTCTAAGTAAAAAATAGCTTCATTGGAATTCCTTACAAATAATATCTTCGGATTTAATTTATATAAAACATTAAAACATAAAAAACCTATTTCTAAAGAGTTAGAATTCTATTTATAAAGCTATAATTATTTTCAGAGAATCTTAATATTAATATATTACGCTATTTCAGAGAATGAAATTATTCTTGATTCTTTGTTTTAAGGCAGTTTAAATAATGCTATAAATTCCAGAGCCCCCGAAAGTTAATTGGTAATGGTTCTACTCCCCAGTATGAAATCCTTCACTGAATTTTTAAATTTAGTTCGAGATTTATAACTCTGAGTTCAGAAACTTGATTAAGTAAATTTCAAACATTTACATAAATATTTTTTATTGTTATATTTAATAAATATTAAATAACTTAATACTATCTTTTGCTTCAAACTATTTGTCCAACATATCTTAGTCCCTTTACAATAACGATTGAACAACAAAATGTTTCCCATCTTTGATTATAAGAAATGGACGTTGTCTCTGCTACATTTTGAGAGAAATTAGAAGTACTACATCCTACCTACACCTACTAAATAAATGGAATGTTCGATTACGTTAAAGAGAATATTTTTTTTTTTTTTATTTGCTCTAATTTTTTTTTTAAAGAAACCTAATCCGTATTATAATTTAAAATGTAATACATTACTTTTCCAGTTTGTGTCTGTTCTATGTTTTTAATTAGTTCAGCAAATTTCAAATACTTTCGTGTTTTATGTTTTCATTTTTTATTTGTATCCACTTTCTGTCAGGATCGTCTGGACTAGTTACGACGTCACAGGCAAAAAGGATGCATAACTACTTACTATTTTGAAATCATTTTGGGAAAATTTCAAAATTGTTGTAATTTCAAATTCCTTCAACTTTTTGTTTTTTAATTTGTTTTATTTTGCTGAGTTCTTTTTTTTTTAAAACTGTGATCAGATCATCTTCGTTCAGGGAACCGTTCTTTGGGAAACCAATCTTAAGAGGTATTTCATGTGTATTACGACGTCACACTTTTAGATCTTTCCGCCCTTTCTCTTTGAATTCCAGGAATTCTTCATTGCTTCCTCTAAGGCAGAGGTTCTCAACTTATTTTCATCGACGAATTATATGCGAAAGTTCAACTAAGTAAGAAAGTTTAACGTGCATTAAATGTAATATGAAAACGGAAAAAAACTCGAGAATGCACAAATTCGTAAGTTCGTTTGCTTTCATACATTGAGCCATCATCGACAGCAATCTGGGACAGCTGTTACGTCTTTATTAGGACTCATCAGTCAGATTTAGCTTCGATGATCAAGCTCAGAACGCGTGAATATCTATGGTTCCTTCTCCCGATCTCGGAAGTGGGACTCGGCAGAAATACCTTTTGTGCCCAGCGCTCAGCGGGCCAAGGTAATTTTTCTGTAATTGTTACAGCGATTTCTCTATTGTTGTTTGCTTTCTGCCAGGTCCTACTTCTGAGAGCGAGAGAAGGAACCATAGATATTCACGCGTTCTGAGCTTGATCATCGAAGCTAAATGTGGCTGATGAATCCTAATAAGGACGAAACAGCTGTCCCCGATTGCTGTCGATGATGGCTCAATGCGTGAAAGCAAATGAACTTACGAATTTGTGCATTCTCGAGTTTTTTCCGTTTTCAAAGTTCAACTAAAATTTCCAAAATTCTCTTTTTTGATTAAATTTTGCTTCTCTATTTGAGCATTTTTCGACTCTGTTTGTAAGCATCACGCTAAAACTTCTGTACAGATTTTCTTAAAATTTAGTACAATTCTTATTTATGATCCAACTTAAATATGAGCATGATTATTCTGGTCTATATTCACCGCTACTCATCCTTCAAAATTGATTCCCAATTTCTGTATGCTCAGGCCTCAAAATGTGACGGATGTATGAGCTTTCCTAGTTTATACTTAAAAATTTATATATGTTTTGTGTGCGCCAGGTGATCCAGTGGTAAAACACCGTACTCGAGTATAGAGAAGCACTGAGCAGTGCACAATCTGGACTTTATTGTTGAGTGGCGTCCTGGAGTGGGGAGTCATCTTCTACGATTCTCGATCTCTGCTGCTAGTGATCAGGGGAATATTGATGGCGCAGCATATATTTCCCCTCATGAAGAGGCTGTAGCGGTCCATTTTCCAGCAATATAACACCCGCCTGCTCTATAACATAACATAACATAACATAACATAACTGAAAACCCTAACACACGGGTTTTCCTGAGCTGTCTCCTTGCTTCGACACTCTTCCTTTGCCCACCAGGTTTTCTGATTTGTCGCCCATCGGGACGAGTTGGGACGACAGCTTCAGCCATAACGGTAGGAGCGATCTGAAACAGCTATGGAAGGATATATTAGTATTAGACGCAGGATAGTATTAGACATTTCTATATCTCTGTACCGAGCCTAATCGCCGAATATGTCCACGCTAGCAACGGTAAGACTTAGTAGTAAAGGAAGTGTTGATCTGTAGTGTTTTGCCCGAATAAACAGCCCAGTTGCTCTGATATTATAATCAGTTATTTGCATCATCATTCTCATTGGATATGCGCTAAGTGTTGTTCCGTTTCGACAGCTGCTAATGGGTGAAGTAATGGCAGTGAGTGTATTTATGTGAACACTGATTATACAGAAAAGACGATTAAAGACCGATCTTACCGATATCGCGTCACAATCGACGGAAATAATATTTAAGGCCAATCTCCTGGAAATGACATTTGTAAATGGATATGATTGAAATGATATTCATTTGAAGACCTATTCTATTGTAAATCCCAGCACTCAACCTCTGGAAACAACGTCTCAACAGATATCCGATGGAAATAATATTTTAGATTAATCCTAAAGAAGTGATCTTTGCCGACGGATCCGATAATAATGACGTCTCAACACTGATCCTATGGAAATAAAGTCCTACAAAACAAAAGCGGAAGATTGGGAGGGGATATATGTAAAGTACAAGGTGCTCATAATTGAGGGGCCCTTTGGAAAAGAGGCACATGCCACCAAATGAAAATTTTGCAGGAAAGCAAGTTTTAGAAAAAGTAATTGCCTGTGGAGAGTTGGTATCTACTTGTGAATATTTAAACTTATAGTGAAAGTAGATGGCGATTGAAGATGATGGTTAATAGAATAGATACTAGACGGCAGGATCTACTCAACAATAGCAAAAAATCAAAATCCATGTAGAGGTGGCATGTGCCCCTTTTCCACTGGGCCCCTCAATATTAAAGCTCACATTTCGAAAGGCTGTAACTGGAGAACCAATCAGAGGAATGACTTCGTATTTCACATGAAGATGTCCGAAAAATTTACTTCCGAAGTTGACCGCTAGGGCGATATACTGCTCTCATATATTTTAGTAGATAATACAAATGACAAACTTACATGTTTGGTGTGGTTTCACATCCACGTTCATCGTCGGACATTTCTTTTTCGAATAACTTAATCCTGAGGGTCCCGTCACCTGCACAAGTTACTGGTCACGTTATGCATCTCTGTTAGCCTCATAGATGATTCTCAGACTTCAAAAGCATCAATGTCTGGGTGCAACGGTTTTCATGCAGGATGGTGCCCCATCCTACATCGCCATCGCTGTCAAACGGTTCCTTCGAGCTAATTTTAGCGACTGTCGCCATTTTCGCACAATGTTGCCAGCACATTTGCCGGATCTCAACCCCTGAGACTTTTGGCTGTGGGGTCATTTCAAAGACCTCGTTTATCGTGAACACCTAGCCAACTAAGGAGACCTGAAGACCAGCATTACATGCCATCTTCACAACATTACGAGTGACACTACGTGCTGCGGTTGAGTATGCGGATGTTAGGATTTCAGTACGTTACCGATACCGTAGAAACCATATCGAACATGTCCGTGTGTAACTCACAACGAATCATGTATATTTCCCTAGCGGCCACATTGGAAAGTCTTTTTTTTTTTTGCGCCAAACAAAATTCCCTCGCCAGGGACGCCCTTATATGAAGTCGTTCCGCTGATTGGTTCTCCAGTTAAAGCCTTTCGAAATGTGGACTTTAATTATGAACACCTTATACATACTAGAATTAAAACAATCAGACGATATTACAAGATCATTATTTATAGTGCAGCATATATTTATTTTAAGATTGTTCCTACGGAAGTTAAGAGTTTATACCGATCCTACCTGAGTCCATGGAAGTGCTACATTGTTTCAAAGTCAACTTACCAAACACAAAATAAGAATTTGAATTTATTTATATTTGGAAAGCCTACCGAAGCAGTCTTTCTTTTTTTTTGTTTTTAATTTATTACTTAAAAGGATGAGCAAGTGTAGGTTATAAATTTATGTAGGCTATAATATCTAAACAGCATAAAAGTTATCAGGTGGTTAAGAGTCCGTCAGGCAAACTTCAAGCTTTTTTTTTTTTTTTTTTTTAAATTGTGTCTCATAGAAAACTAAGATATCATTTATGGAATTTTTTTTTCTTTTTTGATCTGTAATTTTTGTAGTTACAAAGTTGTAAGAAATTCTGGTAACATCTTACAGTTAGTCAGAAGAGTATGTTGACCAATTCAATGAATCTGAACTGATAATGATTGTAAGGAATAAAGCAATGAATCCAAAGGATGTTGAAAGAGTAGCTTGTAGCGTCAGATTACTATTTAAATAATGATATCTCTTATATAAAAAAAAAAACACATTTATTATCCAAACTTACAAATAACTAATCTAAGTTGATCAACCCAGAATCCTTATACTTAAACTAAAAATACTAATAAATATAATTCTAATTTATTTTGCTATTAGTTAAACAACAAGCATAATTCTAATACATTAAGAAAAGGTAACCCTTTTAGGGAAAAATTAAACGTTTACATAAGAAATAATATAACCTTATTTTCCATTTCTTAATTTATAAACTTAAGTGTCTCTGATTAGAACATATCTTAACCCTCAAACACAACACAGTGGAAGCAACATTTACTAATTCGGGTTAACATTAGAACCATAGTTCCTTGCACAATCTCTAACACGTTATCTATTTCCATTCAATGTCTTAGTCTTTTAACCAGAAATCAACATTTCAATGTAGCGTTCCTTTGTCCGCACATTCGATGATCCCAGAACACGTTGACCATTAAAGATGAATTCCTTGTCCCGTAATAAGTGAAAGGAATAAAGATGACTTACTTTAACATGCTTCTAGAGTCAGTCTTTTGGAAAATCTATAGGTTCCTTTTCCACATCTTTGGGAAACCTAGCTGGGAAACGATGAGGCTGCATTCGAAACAAATATGGCGTCTCCCATAACTATCACGGCGATGATGCCAAAGACAAGCCAATCCATGCTTTGAATTCAAATAACATATTAGTATCTATATTATCAACGTATTGATTCTACAAACAACATTGAATCGAAGGAAAATCTCAGCAGTCCTCCTTTAATAACAGCTTATTAAAGTTATTTTTTTCCTTTTCTTTTTAAGCATCCCCTTGAATTCAATTCCAAACGATATATATCTCTTTTCTTTTTTTTCTTCACGAGAGGAAAAAAAGAACAAAAACATACCTCGTGCAACAAAGAACAAACCACGTTCAAGAATCCCGCGGAACGGCCAACAGAATACCTTTAAAAACAATAAGCAATTCTTATGAATTACACAATGGATAGTCTGACCATGTGAGAATCCCTTCGATTTAACAATTCTCAAGTACAACAAACTCGACAATATCAAATTCAAAATCAACTACAGAAACGGAGCTGTTTCAAGCTGTTGATGGTTGATGAGATTTACCTTAAATCATTTTTGGATTATAAAGGAGGAAACATTGTTCCTTTTCTTCAGAAACACTGGTTTCAGGTGTTTATGATTCAGTCTTTTATCTCCTATCCTTGATGTTCTCCACATTTTGCCAACAAGTTCAATTACAGCAATCTCCCTGCACATGTAAGGAAGATTATTGAAGACATAGAACATGTCAGTTTCAAAGTTATTCATGTAATAACTTGTTAACAATTCTATTAACAAAACAATATCTTATTTTGCTAGTAGCCGCAAAATAGCATTGTATATCCATAACCATGTGATTCTTGTAGACCCTTGTTTTATCTAATTAATCTTGTAATAAGATATCACCTGACGAATGAACTTTTTGAAAGTGTTAGATATGAGTGAAGTGGAAATGTTGATTGTGGCTATGAATCTAGTGTACGTCATCTAAATTAGATATTCCCTAAAGAATGAACTTGAATATATGGAAATGAGTGTAGTGTATATGTCAGAGATGCTCACGCGGGGGAGTCACGGCGCAGACTGCGCCATTGAAATTTTTAGGGTGGGGGTTCAAAAAAAAAAATCAAAAATCAAAAATTTTTTTTTTTTTTGGTTGTTGATTTGGAGAATCTGTTTTTCGGGGGAGGGGGGGACACCAAAAAGGTATTGTGCCCCGGGCGCCAGTTATGCTCGCTAAATGAATGAAATTGAACTAAGCTATTTCAGCGATCTCAGCCAGTGGCGTGGCTAGAAATTTTGGGCCCTAATGCAAATGTGGGCCAAGCCATCCCTCCCCCGCCCCCTCCGTCAGGTCTTTGAAGGGGGTGAGCCATAAGGTCTAGGGGGAGGGGGGGGGGCATCTCTAAACAGGGCCGTCGCGTGGTTTGTTGGCGCCCCCCCCCCTCCCCCAACTCAACCCCACGTGCACCCACCTATCTGTAAGGACATTACACCTACCTGTAAGGATTCAAACACTTGATATTTGCGCCCCCCTCCCTCATCCCAAAAATCTACAACCAAAAAAAAAAAAAAACGGAATCTCCAATTCAACAACCAAAAAAAAACAACGGAATTTCCAATTTTTTTTTATTTTTGATCAGGGCGATCGCCCACCCGACGGCTCTGTCTCTAAATATGTTGTTTTTATTTGGGGAGAAGAGGACCGAAATCTATCCTCTATGAGAATGAATGAAAGCACCTCTGAGTAGTATAAAATGGTTGATATGGAAAGAATATAAGAAAGAGAATGCATTAGAATATGCGTAATGAAGACTGGAATAAGAATATAGAGGGCCTGTGGAAAGAAGGTTGTGTTAGGATGAGTCATGAAGACTGAAGTAGGAATTGAATGTGGAAAGAAGGAAATGTGTGAAAGAATCAGTGATGAAGACTGAAGTAGGAATGAAGTAAGAAGGAAATATAGTGACAGAATAAGTGATGAAGTTGGATAGGAATGGAAAGATTTGTGTAAAGAAGGAAATGTGAGAGAGGATTTTTATTCTTATAATTTGTATTATTTGTTAATAGCTAAGGAATAATTTTTTTTGGCCTTAAACTTAATTGTTGTTCAAGAATAAATTCTTAAAAAAACTAATTTTTATTTTGCTCTTCTGTTGATGTAAAACGAAAAACGGTTAGGTTTTGATGTGATAAACTGTTTGGATTGATTCTACAGGGATTTTTAATAAAAATATATACAAAGAAAGAACGTATCTTCAGAGGAATCGAAAACCTGGGAACAAAACTTCATTTACTTCAACTTTGAAAATCTAAAAATAAACAAACAAAACGAAGCCACGAGCTTTAAGATATTATTTCAATGAATTCAATGTAGGAAGCAGACGATTAATCATTGTTTCCTTTTATAAACTTATTAAAAATAACTCCTTTAGGCTCTTAAGAAAAATTTGAAATTATTCTTCTAAAGATGTCAGTGAATCAATTAAACATTGTTTTTTTATCCTGATTTCACGATTCAATAATTTTGATAGAACGAAGTCATCATTTCATTTTGAAATGCACCAAGCACTGCAACCGGAGATCTATTGTACTATCCTACGGAAATGAGCACAGATGGAGAGAAAGACTGAGAAAGAATGGTGGGAGAAGTGCTGGGGAAAGGGAGAACCCCGAGAAAACCTGCCCAGCGCGGATCGTCCACCATCACGAAACCCACATGAGAACCGAACCCCTGTACTCAGAGGTGTGAAGCCGATGTCATAGCGCCAACGCCAACCGCGCGGCCACCTACATGTATTTTTTTTAAGAATATATGTCTACGTAAGTAATTCCAAATTAACCGAGTTGTGTTATTGATTTTTAGCGTTGCTGTAGTTAAATCGAAAAAATAAACTTGACTAGTTGCAACCCGTGAAATATTCACGGAAGAAAAACAAATACCATATTTTTGAAATAACGTGAAATTTTTCAAAAACATAAGATTGAAAAAGATGTTCTAAGCTCATTTTTTAAAAGGAATAAAATGTATAAACCCTGCTGCATAGATCGAATTTGCTTTTTCCCTTGCTGGGAAAGTCAAACTATCTTTTTTCTTTTTTTCTTCGCCTTGCATGGGATTCGAACCCAGGACCTCCGTCCTCGCAGTCAGAAACTCTAACCACTGGAATACTGCTGGTCTTTAAAATATTCTCTCTCCGACTCTCTCCGCTTTCTCCACTTTGATTACAAATAAAATCCGTGTTTTGCCTATTAATAGTATGATTTTATTTTATTTTGTATTAAGGTAAGTTACAACGACTAGCCGGCTACCGTCGCTTCGCTCTGGAAGCCTTACATATCTAACGTAAAGAAACGCTTTGTTTATTTAGCAATTCACTATCGAGATCGGAGAATATACGATGGAAGTTTTTCATTGAGATCTGTGGCACGATTTAAAATTACGCTAGCGACATCTATCGACAGGTTTGGGAATTGTTTCAGTCAGGTTTGTGATGTCTATCCCACGGGAACTACTTGATCGTCCGGGATGAAAAGTAACCTATATCCTTCCCCGTGTCAAAGACTACCTGTTCGCAAGATTTCATTCAGATCCGTTGCGCCATTGAGGCGTGAATGACAGACAAACAAACAAACTTACAGATTTTTCGCTTTTGTAATTATTAAAGATTTAATTAATTAATTGAAAATATTTTCTGCCTTTACAGAAATGACTGATAAAACAATTGTAAAGAAGCCAGAACGGAAAACATTTTTTTTAGAAATAAAATAGAAATCTTAGACCGGCTTACAAAAGATGAAGATTTCACATCTGTTGGCCCAAGTTTTAATTTGAACGAAGCTACGATTTTAACAAAATTCAAAGAAATGAAAATGCTATATGACAATCTGTAGCCTCTGGTAAGAAACTGAGCAATAATTCTTCTTCATATACCAGAGGTATAGTTACAGAAAACAAAAACTTTTCTAACACGATATTCTTTGGAATGTATAAACCGAGTAAAAACAGATTGGATGTATATTATTAAAGGATAAAAATAAAAATAATATTTATCTTATTGCAAAACTAAGTATTCTACTAATACTTAATTATCAGGATGTTGATTAACGAATTTTGATGAAACTTAAATTTTTATCAATGAATAAAAATTAAAAAAGGAATTTAGAAATTTCCATATTGCTTCTGAGAAGCTCGCCATGACTCTCTCAATGAAGGATCGCGCTCTGCTTGTGAAGCTCTTTTACAAGAACGGTGACTGCGCCAATAGCTCTGAAGAAGTTCCGGACAGTAAAGGGTATGAAAAAAGGCTGTGGTCCGATGTCTGCCAAGGGTCTGGAGAAAATGATGAAGAAATTCGAAGAGACAGGTTCTTTTGAAGTGAAATCTGGCAGAGGGAGGAAACCAATTGCTTCGACATCAGTGGAAGATGTGGCCACAGCAGTCCAGAAGAGACGAGAGGTGGTGTGCAAACGTGCAGTGTACGGGGAATTGCCCGAATTTTGGATATGCCTGTGAGCACGATGCATGAAATTGTACGAAACATCCTGCATTGCTGTTTGTGTAATGATCCCGCATTGCTATCCATACAAAATTACCCATGTTCAGGAGTAGCTTCCTGCTGACCTGCCAGTAAGAAAAAGGTTTGCTCTAGAATTTCTTGCTTCCATGGAAGTGGATAATGAATGGCCATGGAACATTTTGTGGACAGACGAAGCTCATTTCCATCTCCAAGGACATGTCAATACTCAGAATTGCAGAATATGGGCAACGGAAAATCCGTTCGCACATGAACCAGTACCTCTTCATTCTGCAAAGGTAACTTTGTGGTGCGGGTTGACGCCAGCGAGATGGGTCGTGCGGATCCTGTTGCCTGTGTATCGTCAATGGTAAACGCTATGAGAGTCTTTTGGCAAACAACGTCATTCCAATACTTCAACAGCGTGCATGTGTGGGTTATTTTTACGCAAGATGGAGCTCCTTCGGACATTACAAAGCCAGTGAAGCAACTGCTCAAGAGACATTTCGGAAATGATAGAATTATCAGCCGTCATTTTCCAACAGCCTGGCCGTCAAGATCACCTGATCTTAATCCTTGTGACTTCTGGCTGTGGGTAATCTGAAAAATGTTGTGTTTAGTGGTCCGATTGCAAACTTGGCTAAATTGAAGGCACGCATTGTGCAACACATTCACAACGTGACCCATGAGACACTCCGATCTGATGCGGAAGATGCTATTTCTCGGTTTCAACTTGTGGCAGAAAACAGTGGCTAGCATATAGAACATGTCTTGCGCAAGTCTCGCGATAATTAAAAGTCGATTCCATTGTGCTTTTTATGCGGTTTTTGGCCTCAGGACAATTAAAAACCGATTTTTCCCATCCGATGTGGTACGACCTTGCCGTGGTGGAAGGACTTTAAACTAACAGTACCACAACTGTTGAATGACTTGGAAGTCAGTTATTCAGTAAAAGCCCGATACAGTCATGAACATTGAACAGTACAGTTGGTTTAACATGCAACTCAAGCCATAGCCGTAGTAATGCGATTCAAATGTCACTTGAAGCCGAACCCATTTACGTTAAGACGCTTAAAGCACCATCTATTGCTAACATTTGGAACAATTTTTTGTTCTTACGCAGTTCTTCAGTTCAAATTTTAGATCATTCTAAACAGTGGTTTTTTTTTTACAGCATGTTGAAAGTTGAAATTTAATTATAATCGCCCTGTACATTAACGTAAGGAAAAATAAAAAAAGACAAACAGTAGATATACGGATTCGAACCGACAACCTCAGGCTATGAGTCCGAGACCATAACCATCAAGCTTTAGCTGACAACTGAAATGAGATGATTGCATTTCTAACATTTTATGCTAACAGCGGAAATCCAATGAAAACAATGCCAAACATCTCGAACTGGGGACGCGTTGGCCATTGAAAATACCCCATTCCTACGGTGTTTGGACCTCTGAACACGATGGTGAAATCCGTTTGTCGATCCGACCTTCAGTTCGGGAGTTGTTAGGGTGGACAGACACGGACGGACGGACAGCACAAACGCAATAGCTACCATATTTGGTGGCTATCATAATAGCTCTCAAATAGATCGCTAAAAATTTTCAATTTTCTGAAAGAAAAAAAAGGAAAAACCGGTTTTACTTGAATTGTACGAGTAGGATTAACATTTTTTCTAACAGATTTTACTTCTTTTTTTTTTTTCACTTTTGATCAATTTTTTTTTTTGCGCTGTGAATAGCTCTCTTCTATCAATTGAATTAAATGCTTTATGCTATAACCACTCAAGACTCCAACCCAAGAATTCTCATTACGTAAAAGATATCCGTCCATCTCTGACAGACGTCGGGTTGATTTTTTTTTTCTTTTTTCCAACGTCAGTGCAGTGATGACTATCGTTCAATCTGAAAATATTTACCATTTCATGGAAACACCGGCAAAAATAAGAAAGTCAAGACATTAATAAAAAATCTACAAAATGACGTTCGAATAATATATATTTCTGAAATCTAAAGCACTATCAAATACAATGGATAGCTTGCGGGCCAATTTTCAAATACCAATGTCAAAATACAGAATAAAAATAGAAATCCATAAAATGAAGCTCTAATAATACACTTGAAATCTTAAGTGCTATCAAGAATGGATAGTCGGCGTGCCAACTTGTAAATACCCTAGCATACTTAATAGAAATACTTAAGCATTCATGTGTAATTTGTGATTATTTATTGTGATTATGCGATTTCCGACGACTAGTGTGTTTGATAGTTTTCAGTTTTCATGGGTCCAGTTTCTATAAAAATCAACAGAGGTCACATTTTTAAATTATACAATTTTTGAATTATTGGTATTCACATCAATACTTTAACAGTCTGAGTTTTGTTTTTTGTTTTTTTGTTTTTTTTCTTTTTCTTTTTTGTGCCTAGCTCCAAATCTACTGGTTTGAAGTACACTACAACCTTGTTTATCCGGCCCTCGTTGTTCCGGATCAGATTTGTAGACATTTTTTTTTATTATTTAATGTTCACGTATATAATAATTTTAACTATGATAACAAGAACATAACTATAAGTACGCCAAACATTTGCTTTTTATTTTGATTAAATGTACAGTTCCTGCCTAGATTGTACAATAAATTATGGTAATAAAATGCTTTTTGTCGAGTTTAAGAAAGCTTTACTAAAATGTCACAGGGCGTTGAAGCTACAAAACATAGTTTTTTATCGTAATAAACTTTGTTTATTTAAGGATTTGTTTTGCTTACTACCCATATTATCCGGATTATCCGGAGTTTCGATTTTCCGGATTGCATTTGGTCCCAGTTAGCCCGGATAAACGACGTTGTAGTTTATATCAAACTCAATAGGGATTTTTTTTCTTGCAATAATACATGTCTTCCTAGACATGTATAGTTTTTTAGTGATTGTCATCACATACGATGGAATAAATAACAGCCGAACGTTCACGTTTATATAAACTTAAAATTTTATTCAAAACTTTATTGTTCTCCTTTTCTCTGATAATATTCAGAGACGTTATAAAAAATTAAGACAAAGCCAGTAATAGCGTGTAACAGGATACAAAACTAAAAGTCCTAAAGTAAAATAACAAAACCTAAAAACATGAGACAATGTTCCCAAATTTGAATTATGTTTTTAGGTTTTATTACTTTATTTTAATGAAAAAACGAATGAATCTTTTGTAATTTCTCAACTCATCAAAATACTGTTTATTGTTGATTATTCAATAAAACAGTTTCTTTATAAATACGAAATCGCAGACTAAATATTTAAATGCCTAAAACACTAAAACGTGTTTACATTTAAAAGCGAAACATCCTTTATAGCGCTCGTGTTAATGCCTTCCAGTGCTTGTCTCGTGACGAAGAAGCTACAGAATTATTATCGAAGCTATAGAATTGATGATTTGAGAAGGAGTTAAATCCATAATTTACTGTTTTCGAAAACGTGGGAGGAAAAACAAAAACAAAAAGCAGATGATCGTGGATGAATTGTCATCTGTAATCCCTCAAAGTTTAATGGAAAATCAAAGACAATGGGTCTCGTGGATTAGGATTCAGTGAAGCTACAACCATTGAGTAGAAAATTGCTCTGAGGATCGGAAATGCTTTTAAGAGATAAGAAATACAGGACAAGGGAGCGTCTAAATATATCGGAGCAGTTATTCTCAATCAAAACAACTCGGATGTTATCAAAGCGGAAAAATCGGAATAACAATTTCAGAATAAGAGAAAACAAAATTAGAAAGGAAAGGTTTGTTCCGGGAAAGCCCGAAGAAGACCTTGCGAGATATTGCCTTAAAAAAATAATTTAATCTGAACGTGATTTTCAAAGGGAACTTATAATAAACATTTATTTTTTTCCCATAAAAAGATACAAACATTAAATTTAAGTGTCACGTGCTACTTATTTTTAACATTAAACTTCGCAAACAATAAAAAAATCTTACTTCGTTCACTCTGAAAATCAGCATGTTTATAAATACGAATCGTGCTTCACTTGGCCACGCAGTCGACTGAGTCTTCCCGTTCTCTGGCAGAAAATGTTAAATTTCGAGCTGAGTTAGAATTAATATTCTTTATCCATCGATCAAAATTACGTGCTTCAACGCCTCTAGTTTGGAATTGGATAAGCTGTACTTTATCTAAATCATGCCAATAACTGCATTTTAAAATGTAATACTTTGTTGACCTTTTCTAAATTTCATTACAGATAATACTACAGTGTTTAACTGTTCAGAACCATTTGAATGAGAAATAGCAGCTGTAAGCTATTAAGATTGAATAATGTATAAATCAAATGCCATAAATCAAAAAAGAAATTTCGTAAAAGTGTTAGCGATATTCAACATCGGACTAATAGAATATAGGCCTACAGTCTCTGAAGCGAATGGTTAATATATATTAATGATATTGCGAAAGAAGAATGAAGTTACGAGAATTTACCATGTAAAGTAACATAATATAATAGGTTATAAGTAAATATTTTTTTAGAATCATTTATTATTAAAATTGTTGAAATTATTTATCTGTGTTTATCTGTATTCATTTTTATCCTTAATCGTTATTTATTTCTTTGCATTTCCTAATTACTGATGTTCTGTTTATTTTTCAATTCTTTTCCGTTGTATCATTTAATTAATTTAAGGAGAATGATCTGCCCCACCATTGTACAGCGGTAAGATATATACGTAAGAAAAGATTTCCATCAATAGAACATTTTTTATCATTACGATTTGTCTCAATTATTAGTCCGTTCGGAGTTATTTAAGTCTAGATATGACGTTTGAGTGATTGATTGTGGTGATTGATTGTGGGTGGCAGGGAAGTCAACCACCTACAGGCAGGGGGTGCTTGGCATTAGATGGTTGACTTCCCTGCCACCACATTCATCACAATCAATCACACTGTTAATAAGTATTATACGTAATTAATAATTAATATTATCATTTATTTCAAGTAAATAATAATTATTTACATGTAATAAATGAAAATAATATTTACTGTTACTGAAAATAAGTATTAAATGATAATTAATTAATATATCCGGGAAGTAAGATGTCAACGAGATAAGTCATATCTAGACGTATATAACTCCGAACGGATTAATAATTGAGACGAGTCGTAAGAATAAAATATGTTCTATTTAAGAATATCTTTCTATAGATATGTATGTTATCACTATACAGGGC
The DNA here is from genome assembly GCA_023159025.1 of Thereuonema tuberculata. NCBI lineage: Eukaryota > Metazoa > Arthropoda > Chilopoda > Scutigeromorpha > Scutigeridae > Thereuonema > Thereuonema tuberculata. The sequence continues at coordinate 36,704,683 of JAFIDM010000003.1, read as the reverse complement.
GGGGCAATTTCCCAGACAGTTTGCCCATTCTCCTGTGTTATGTTCTTGTCCAATCATTGTATATATATTTTTAATTATTTAACCAATCAAATCACACAATGTATATACTATAAAAATCAATGTTTTTTGTTTAATAAATTAATTCAGTTCAGTTCCAGAACTTGACTCGTTGTCTTTAGATCCCAAAGACTCTCCCACAAATACCATTACAATATAATAATGAAGGGCTCGAAGAGATAAAGTCATAAGCCACCATTTCGTCATTTTTGAGATTCTTATGACATTACATTCTCTAAACCCATCTCTTTAAAGCCATAGAAAGAAATTTGAAGTTTTCATAATAGAGGGCAGTATGTAACAGATTTAAGTTATTGACTGTGCCATTTAAGTCACAATTCAAAAATTAGAAAAACAACATATAGTGACAAAAATAACATTCCATATACTACAGTATGTTTCATTACATATTGAAGTATCAATTAATTTAAAAAGAATTTTTCCAGTTTGAATTGTAGATTTACAGATTTTTGTCAAAATTTTAAATTGCTAATAACTCAGAACTAAATTAGAGTGGCTTATGACTATATCTCTCTGACCCCTTCAATTGTAAAATCCTTAATTCTCAAGCATAAGAATTTTACTTATAACTAAATTAATCTATATTATTAAAAAAAACTGCCTCGGTGTTTTTGTGTGTATGAGGGCGTACGTCCGCAACAAGTGGAATTTCGCTCGCGCGTTGCTAAGCAACAAGTGTATTGTGTCATGCTCAACTTAACTGCGCAAATTTCCGACTATTACAAATGGATTTCAATATTGTATTGCATATATTCTTTAGAATTTAAACTTTCATTTATATTAGTTTTTAGTCTATCTGATATAATTTGTTTTTTGAATCCCGTTACATATACGAGGCTTCCGGAGCGAAGCGATATACAGCCGTCTAGTAATTAATTATTATAGTTAATGATAATTACAATAGCAAATCATAATGTTAATAAATAAATATAATGTACATTTAATATGTAATATTAATAATAATACGAAATAATGAGGGTAGCAGACTGCAGGAATGAGAAATATCTTTTGTTACACTGCCTTCTAGGGAAGGAGGAACACACTCAAATTTTCTGTGATCATTCGTAAACTGAGATGTATCTGTCTTTGCTATCAAGATAGGTTTACCCCAAGTATAAATATTAAATTCCTACAATATCTTAAACATCATCTTTAAAAATTTACTTTTATAAAAATAGTATAGTCAAACTTGGATAATTCGAAGTTGAAGGGACCAGAGAAAAAGTTCGAAATATCCAAAAATTCGAATTACATATATTTTCTCAAACAGAAGAGATAAATAAAAAAGATTAACTCCACGATCAAAGATACATAAACTTTATCTAAGAATACTGCACTACATTTTTTTTTTTCATTAAATCAAACATTTTTTACTAGCTTAAATTATTCATCACTTTAAAAAAAATAAAAAAAGGCAGATACAGTCGGATCTCTATTTAACGAACCTCTATTTTGCGAATTTCTCTACTTTGCGAATTTTTCTTTGGAACCAAGAACATTTTGATAATTTCTTCGTAAAATAACCTCCAAATAGCGAAGTGCATTTTCTATTTAACGAACTTTTTTTGTGATATCTATTTTTTTTTTCTCCTTGAAATGTTTTTATTATTAATATTCCCTTAGAGGAAATGAAAGAAATGTAGAAACACATACAGCTGAGGGAAAAAGAAGAAATTAACGATGATGTGCTGATTGATGATTATCTTTCACTTCATTTTGAAGTTGAGACCTCGGAAACACTAACTGAATCGTATATTTTGGACAGTGTGAAAAATAAAAACAATACAACTATGAATTGCGATGAAGATGAAGATGATGAAAATGGAAATGATCATGATGCAGAAATAAAAAAAAAAACCTTCGTATGATCATTTGAAACAATCCGACGCGGATTATAATTTGAAAAAAATTCTGTAGGGGTTTTTGGTGCATTGCAAAGATGCGAGACGTACTATGAGCAAAAACACTTTTTCAAAAACAAAAAAAAAAAACTCAAGACAAAATTAACAGACTTTATTAGTAAAATTTAAGTACGCTTGTGTTATTGTATGCTTTATGTCATTAAATTATTACTTTTTTTAATAATATTTTTTGTTTATGTCTGTTTTATGTAGTTTAAAGTAATTTTAAAAGGTGAATCTCTATTTAACGAATTTTCCATATAACGAACTTTTTTTCGGGATTTTGCGACTTCGTTAAATAGAGGTCCGACTGTATTTTTAATTGTTTCATTGAATGCAATCTTTGAGTCATAGCATATGATTCCAACCTATCAATTACATACATAGTTCTCTGCCAAGGGCAGGTCCTTCACTGCAAACCCAGCATTCTCCAATCTTTCCTATTTTCTACCTTCCTCTTCGTCTCCACATAAGATGCATTTACCATAATGTTGTCGATCATCTGAAATCTTCTTCTGCCTCGAACTTTTTTACCGTTCACCATTCCTTCCAGTGCATCCTTCATTAGGGAGTTTCTTCTCAGCCAGTGACCCAACCAGTTTCTTTTTCTCTTCCTGATCAGTTTCAGCATTATTCTTTCTTCACCCACTCTTTCTAGCACAGCTTCATTTCTTATTTTGTCTGTCCATTTCACAAGCTCCATTCTTCTCCATATCCACATTTCAAATGCTTCTAGTCGTTTCTCTTCACTGCGTCGTAATGTCCATGTTTCTGCCCCATACAATGCCACACTCCACACAAAGCACTTCACTAGTCTCTTCCTTAGTTCTTTTTCCAGAGGTCCGCAGATGATGCTCCTTTTCCTATTAAAAGCTTCATTTGCTATTGCTATCCTCCTCTTGACTTCTTGGCAGCAGTTCATATCACCACTTATAGTACACCCTAAGTATTTAAAGTTGTTCACTTGTTCCAATGTCTCATTCCGAATACTTAAGTTTATCTTCTTTGTCTTTCTTCCGATAACCATAGTCTTTGTCTTCAATCATTATATATATTTTTAATTATTTAACCAATCAAATCACACAATATATATAGGTGTACTATAAAAACCAATCTTTTTCATTTAATAAGTTAATTCAGTTCAGTTCCAGAACTTGACTCGTTGTCTTTAGATCTTACAGACTCTCTCACAAATACCATTACAATATAATAATTATTGTAAAATCCTTAATTCTCAAGCATAAGAATTTTACTTATAACGAAATTAATCTATATTATTAAAAAAAAAAAATCTGCCTCGGTGTTTTTGTGTGTGTATGAATGCGTACGTCCGCATTCCACATACTAACCGAAAGGCAAAAAATAGAACTATGGGAGTGTAAATGGAAGGGCAGTGAGGAGATGGGCAAACATTGCTGAAGAATACTTCTACGGGGGGTTTTCGTTATAGATATTATTTTTGTAATGATCACATTTTTACAAAATGGGGAAGGTTTGAAATGATCGGGGCTGAAATGGGGAGAAAGGAATGGAAAGTCAGGGATCTCGATTTACAAAATTCAAATATAACATTACTTTGTGCCCATCACGTGATTTTTTTTTACCAACTGGGAAAGTTTCGAAGTGATCTCACAATTTCAATTTCTTCCTCATTAACATCAGAACAACTCTTTTTTTTTGTAACCCATACGAAGAACGGATACAGTATGTTAGTATGAAGTATAAACATACTTCACAAGAATAATAGAAAACACGAACTTTTGAACCCACAATGCTGTTAACTTGAATAGAATTGTGGACAACTGTAAAAAAGTTTTTCCCTAATCCTCGCTGTGGCTGAACTCATTCCGGGGATGACGCAATGCTGAAGACGAGGAGCTGTTGATTGTTGATTATTTAAAAAAATTATTGTCGACTTATTTCAGGTTACGTAACAGATCTTCCTCATATGTCTTATTCCTTCTGCGGTTAACAGGTCAACACATTCTCTGTTTGTTAACCACCGTCACAAGGCAATGGTAGAGGCCGCTTCAATATCGCTTCATTTCGGCTTGAGCTCAGATGCACCGCGGTTAAAAAATAAATGTTCCTGTATACAGAATAGTAGAAAGTACATTAATATTCACCGGATTCCAAAAAGATGATGTCAAAAGGATTGCTTAAATTAAAATTTTCCAACAATAAATAATAAATAAATAATATTTTTTTTATCATTACCATTGCTTGCTGAATGTGTGATAAATGCTACATAGTATTTAATACATAGTCTGTATCACCTGCATGTCTCCCAAAGTCCAGTTCCTTACCTCCGCGTGGTGGGAGACCGGCAACGCGATAAAGAGATAGCTTGTGGGTTTCCCCGAGAACTCTGTAAGCGGATAAATTTGAACTGGTGAAGAGGTCGACGGAAGAGTCCTATTTAAGACCAACGGCGATACTCTTTTAGCTGCGTCTGTACTCCAGAGGAGCGGCAGCAACAGGCGTCTGTACTTCAAGTTAGAAGCGGCCTTGCTTTGCAGTGGAAGCCTGCTACTCTTCCAGGTCTGAAGCCTTACCATATTGGTTTCCTGAGGAAGGCAATGGAAAACCACCTCAGTAAGTCTTTTCCAAGAAAAATGGCAAACACGACGAATAAAGCTCACACAACTGGCAAGAACAGGGTCTACCAGCATAAGGTGGATGTTGTGCCCGGCAGGAGAGGAAACGGGGCCTCTCAGGTCGTTAACCTGCGAAACCCCCGATGTAACGTCAACGAAGAGATCATCCAGTTAAAAGGAAAAGATAGAGCAATGGGGATACAAAAAAGGCCAGACAATATCAAAGAAGAAACCATTAGAATGGGAACATGGAATGTAAAAACTATGTTGCGGTCCGGGAAGTTGGAAAACCTGAAGAAGGAAATGGAAATGAATAAATTGGATTTGGTCGGCTTAAGTGAAGTTAGATGGGAAGATATAGGAGATTTTGAGAGTGATGGTTACAGAGTCATATACTCTTGTAAAACTCGTGGCTCTAATGAAGTGGCTTTTGTGCTAAATCAAAAAGTGAAAAGTTCGGTCAAAAAAATTGTTTTCAAAAGTGATAGAGTGATAATGATGAAACTCAAAGGTAATAATATAGATTTGATGATTATTCAGGTTTATATGCCCACTAGTCAGTACGATGATGAAGATGTGGAAGAGATATACAACCAAATAGAGGAAGTCATGGAAGAAGATAAAGCCAAGAAATGTACTATAATAATGGGTGATTGGAACGCGGTAATAGGAGATGAAGAAGTAAATGACATAGTAGGGAAATATGGTCTTGGCAAGAGAAATGAGAGAGGTGATAGACTACTGGAATTCTGTAAGAGGCATAAATTGATTGTGAGCAACACGTGGTTTAAATTACCTAAAAGAAGATTATATACTTGGAAAATGCCTGGAGACATCGCACGATATCAGTTGGATTATGTCTTAATACAAAAAAGATTCAGGAACGGTGTAAAAAAAGTGCTAACTTATCCAGGAGCTGACATAGATTCGGACCATAACCTACTTGTGTTAGAGGCAAGAATTAGATTGAAGAAATTATTTAGCGGGAAAAAAAAGAAAAGATGGAATGTAGAGATGCTTAAAGGAACAGCCGGAGCTAAATATAGAGAGAAGATGGATATTAAAATTAGAGACTTAGAGGAAACTTTTGAAGAAGTCCTTGACACCGATTTTAAATGGAATAGACTAAAAAAATTGATATATGAAACAGCTAAAGATGAAATTGGATTTATTGAAAGCAGCAAGTTAAAAAAGCCATGGATAACAAATGAAATGATAAACAATATGGAAGAGAGAAGAAAATGGAAGAATATAAACAGTGAAGAAGGAAGAAAGAAATATAGATTGCTAAATAATGAGCTAAGAAGAGAAACGGATAAGGCAAGGGAAATTTGGCTGAGTAATGAATGTAAATCTATTGAGGAGATGGACAGAAAAGGACTTTATGATAAGATGTTTATGAAAGCTAAGGAACTTACCCATTATAAGAAAAAAGATGTAAGGAGCCTGCCCATTGAGAATAAACGAGGAAAACTGATTTATGACAAGGAAGAGCAGAGTGATAGGTGGAAGGAATATATTGAGGAGCTTTACGCAAAGAATGAAAAACCAGATAAAATAGTACTAGAAAAACAGGATGAAATTTTATTGGAAGACAGAGGTCCGGACATACTGAAATGTGAGGTGGAAATGGCTATTAAGGACCTAAAAAGTGGGAAAATGGAGGGTGTAGATGAGATTCCTGGTGAAATGTTAAAACAGCTGGATGAATGTGGAATTAATGAGATTTTGGGGCTTTGCAATCTCATTTATAAAACAGGCGAATGGCCTAGAGATTTCACTAAAAGCTTTCTAATACCTATTGGAAAAACTAGTCACCCTACTAAATGTAGTGACTATAGAACAATTAGTATAATCTCGCATACCTCTAAGGTGATGTTAAATATTATCAAACGACGTCTATACAACAAGGTGGAATACTATCTAGGAGAGGACCAATTTGGTTTTAGGAAGAACAGGGGAACAAGAGATGCAATTGGAGTGATGAGAACAATCTGTGAAAGACATATTGAAGTTAATCGAGAAGTTTATATTTGTTTTATTGATCTGAAAAAAGCCTTTGATATGGTGAAATGGGATAAACTGATGAAAGTACTAAGGAAGATAGGTGTGGATTGGCGAGATCGTAGACTGATTGCGGAACTTTATATGAATCAAAAGGCAACAATTGAGTCAAAAGGAGGAAGCAAAAAGGAATGTATAATTGGAAGAGGAGTGCGACAGGGTTGCTGTTTATCCCCTGTGCTATTCAATATCTTTTCGGAAGAAATGATAAACGAAGCTTTTGATTGTGAAGAGGATACGGGAATCAGTATTGGAGGAAGAAGAATAAAAAGCGTTAGATTCGCGGATGAGTTGGCTATTTTAGCAGAGAGTGAGGAAGATTTACAACACTTGCTGAAAAGATTTAATGAAGCCTGTCTTAAATTTGGAATGGAAATCAACGCCAAGAAAACAAAAGTGCTGCGAGTTGCCAGAAATGCTGAAAATGTATGTATTAAATTAAATGGAGAAAAGGTGGAACAGGTCAAGCAATACAAATATTTGGGAAGCATAATACAGGAAGACGGCAGATGTAACTTAGATATTAGAGATCGAATTCGTAAGGGTAAATTTGCATTCTATAACAGAAAAAACTTGTTCACAAATCAGATGGATATTGAATTAAGAAAAAGACTTATAAAATGTTACATTTGGAGTATATCCTTGTATGGTTCAGAAACTTGGACTCTGAGAAAGAGAGATGCTGGGATGCTAGAAGCATTTGAAATGTGGCTATGGAGGAGGATGGAGAAAATTAAATGGACAGACAAGGTGACTAATGACAAAGTTCTCGAAAAAATTGGAGAAGAGAGAAGTTTATTAAAGAACATTAGAAGAAGAAAAAAGAACTGGATTGGTCATGTGCTGAGAGGTGAAAATCTCATGAAGGAAGTATTGGAGGGGAAGATTGAGGGAAAGAGACCAAGAGGAAGAAAGAGAAAAATGATCCTGGATGACCTATTGGTTACAAGTGGATATCAAGGCCTGAAAGAGGAGGCAAGAAATAGAACAACTTGGAGGAAGAGACATTGCTGACCTTATTTGCTGCTTGCCATTGGACCTGTCTACGACAGAACACTGATGATGATGATGATCACCTGCATAAGCATTAGGCTGGAGAAGCCCAATTCAGTTCACAGCGGAGATCGGGAATTTCCGTTTTACATACGGCTCCTAAGTTCACCCAAACTGTGAAATGGATACCGGGTTTCTTTTCAGAGTTAAAGAAGGGCGTCGGATTAATCATCCGACTCTGTAACTTCAACCCCATTGTCGAGAATCGTTGGGGGTCTATATCTATAAAGGATCCTGTCAAGTGGAATCCTTAAATATATATATAATAAAATACATACCATATGAGTACATGACATCAGATTAGATAATGAGAGAGGGAATTTTCTAATGTCATTATATCCCAGCAAAGAGGAACATTTGAGAAGGTTCGTGCAGTTTTGTAGATTTGGTGTACCGGTATGTGTGTGTGTGTTTTTTTTTATTAGAATACATTTGCTGCAGATCATTTGTTGGATTGGTGATAACTCTCTCAAGAAATAAAAAAATATAAAAAAAATCTCAAATCTTTTATTTGGGATATCTTGTTGATATTCAGTGTGGATCAAATATTTTGTATTAGTTGAATCTACATTATTGAAAAATATGGTGTGTGCATATGTATGTCCGCAACAAGAAGTTCACAGTGCAAGTGAATGCCAGGCAACAAAAGTATCGTAGCATGATCAAACTCAACTGAGTAAATTTCCGATCGTTACAAATGGATTTCAATATTGTATTACATGTATTCTCTAGAATTTAAACTTTAATTTAGTTTTAATTTTAGTTTACTTGATGTAATTTGTGTTTTTGAATAAATAAAATATTGTTTTCCGTTTCACATGCAAAGCTTCCGGAGCGAAGCAATAGACAGTCATCTACTGCTTTGTTATTTTTCCCTTCTCTTTTCTTCTTTATCTTCTACTTCATGTTCTGAAATAGTTTCATAAATTTATTTCAGTAGCTAATCGTTTTTTTCACTCTATGCGATTGAAATTCTGTTTGATGAAATGAAACTGAAGAATTAGGGCCCGGTAGCCGAGTTGTCAGCGCGCTTGGCTGCGGGTTGGAGGTCGCAGGTTCGATTCTCGGCCTCGGCGGAGGCGGGAATTTTTCCAAGCTCCATTCTCCTCCAAACGGGTCCTAGGGTCTACCCAGCCCTCTGTAGAATGGGTACCGGGTTTCTTTCCCGGGAGTTAAAGGCGGGCGGGCGTCGGGCTGACCCCCCGGCCCCATCTTCGTCCTGTTGGTCGAGCTGCGGGAGCCTGACCTCCCGCGATCCCACAGGCCAGCCATGGCCTATCGAAGGGAGAAACTTTAACTAAACTGAAGAATTTATGAATAAATAAATAAAAAAATAAAAATGCTTACCTGAGTCTATTCATGTCTTTTTATATGTGTGACAAAGTTATGATGATTTGAGTGAAGTCCATTACTTCTGGAAGTAATAATTACCATTTTTCTTTTCAGTTCATTTACTTGCAAACAAAATAATATACTTCCTTAGGCGACTAAAGCATAATGTACAGTATGTATTTAAATAGCATCGAGTAGTTCAGCAAGGGAGAAGATTGGCACTATCTGTTACCAGAATATTATAGTTGAAAGGCTTGCTATACAAGATGTAGCAGAGTGTGCTGGCACAAATGAAACATTTATAATTGAGTAACTGCAGCAATCAGCTGAAGCATTTTGTGCACAAATTTTAAACAGTAAATATGTATTAATTACTTCTATTAATAATTTCTTAAGTTCATTATATGTACATATAAATTGAAGTGCCAAAATATTAAAAACAGCAGTGAGTGCCATGTTTCTGGCTCATGCCCCTGCTGTAAATAGATACACCCGAATGATGTCTGAATTAAGAAATAAGAGTCGTGCTCACTGAATAGCAGTGTAGTTGTGGTGGTCATGGGACGTGGACAGGATTTATTACCATTTGGCTCTGGACAGATTGTAAGGCTAGAAGAATAGAGCACTCCATCTCCCAGGTAGCCAATGCTCTTGGATGTTCAAGGACTATAGCAGGAAGGTATTCCAGGAATAATTATGTCTATACTAGACAGACATCGGCAGAACGTCAACAGTGTGGGCACTCACAGGTATCACAAGAACTAGACCATCAGTGACTGACAAGAATGGTATCCACCCAGTGCAAGGGAACATTGGTCAAATCAGATCACAATGCTGGGTCTTCTCAACACATCAGTCAACGCACTATACAATACTGAGTTCCATGGGGTTTACTAGCTTCAACCAACACAGGTACTGTTGTTGACACCTGACATAAGGTAAAATGTTAACCTAGGCCAGAGAACCTTGACAATGAACCGTGCATAACTGGCATAAAGTTGCCAGATCTGATGAACCACAGTTTCAGATGTTTCAAGCAGACACAGTTGAATCCATGTTGAAGAGTGACAGTTGGAGAAGACTGCATGAGACAATAAATCTCTCTTGTCAGCAAAGTGGTGTGCCAGCTGATAGTGGCTCTGTAATGGTGTGGGATGTATTCTGTTGAAGCTCGCAAGGATCACTAGTGAAACTGGAGTCTGTCTTGACAGGTGCGATATACACAGATCTCGTTGCAGACCATTTGCACTTCTTTGTAGCCATGTTCTCCAGTAGGGATAGTGTGTACCACAAAGGGTGACCAACAGAAATGGTTCAATGAATACTCTACGGACTTCCAGTTCCAGTTACTTCTCCGAACTCATCAGATTTGACCCCCCCCCCCCCAAGTACATATAATAATTAGCAGTTATTTTGATTTCATAATGAACAATATAAATGTGGAGTTGTGTTTCAGCAAACTATAGAGCAACAGTTACATGGTAATCAAAGGAAAAGTTTTTAGATAGTGAAACGAGATGTTACGTGTTGACTGTGTTTATTAAAAGACCTATCATTATCTGACTATGCCTATAAGATACTTCCTGATTTGGTGATCTTTCCACTGCATCATCTGATGCAATCCAAAATAGCCTGCAACATTCATAATTGACAATACAATCCTTCTCAAATTCACTCAGTTATTCATATAACTACTTTTAAAGTTACAATATCATCCTCAACAATCATCTTTTGGAATGATATGTAGGCTACTTATATAAGGTCACACTATATTTTGCAATTTCCTCATTATTTAATTGTTCAGGATCGAAATTTTTTTTTAAGTCTACAACGTGTGCACGGTTGTGTGGCTTAATGGACTTTCTGACGTGTAAGGGCCTCCTGAATGAAACATCATAACTTCAACATAGTATTCTGGAGGTCTTTACAAGTTTATGTATGCCCAAATCACTATAAGGAAGCTATCAGAATTTCAAGGTAAAAGGCTCTCATCGATAAAAATACAATGCCTTTAATACAGTAAATACCAGAAGGAATCGGAAGCATGACGTATTTATGGAAGCCATTTGAATTCACTGGTGTATCAGAAATCATTGCTTCTTAACTAAAACTTGTGCAACCTTTCACAATGTCACCTTCCAAATGAACCCTGACATAATAGACTGTTTCCCAAATGCTGATGTGAAAGGTTGCACTGGGACTTGAGGGAAAATTCTCAGCAATTATTATCTTGACAGCTACTAATTTGCTTGGAATTAAGGCTAATTACTGTGGTTCTATTGTTTCTTAAAAGTGTCGTTGCTTTCTTCCTTTAACGATTTGGGCCTATGTTGTTATTATGGACTTTCTAATCATCTCCAGAAGGCTGTACTGAAGTTATGAGGTTTAGTTTGGAACCAATGATCCAGTATTTATTTATATAAGATTATCAATATTATCATTAAATAACCTTCATTTGAAGTGATATTAATTATGTACAAGTTAAAGAAACGTTAAATCAATGTCTAAGGCTTATATGAAAGATGATATATCTACCTTGTCTATATATATATAAAAAAAAAAATTTATTGTCACATACAAGGATTATCATGGCAAATTCAAGAGTATCTTTGGCTTAAAAAACCAAACAAACGTAAACAAACAATAGTCTTTTAAAATGTTTCAAGATTAAACAATATAATGAATTACCATGTTAAAATAAAACAAAAAATATATGTATAGATTCTTGCAGCAGTTTAAGTTAAAATTTTACAACCAGTATCATTAAAAAGCCAATATTTTTGTTTTGAATATTAATATATACAGTAACACTATTTATTATCTACAGTTATGCTTAAAAGCACTCAGAGGATATATTTTGTAAAGTAGTCTTGAATATTGTAATTACTAAGGAAAAAAGAGTAAATCGGTAAAGAATGGAGAGAAAAATCTATATACAAATGTTTTCATCCACAAAATTGGACTAATCGTAATAATGTTTTCACAAATACGACAGCCTCAAAAAATATTCCATGCATTATTCAGTTAAAATAGTACTTATATTTGCCTAGCAGTGATTAAGGCAAATATTCATTTAAACCACTATAAGCACACCATACTTAATATTCAATCAAATTTTCAAGATATAATTGGCACATATGTTTTGATTTGCAAATAATAAAAAAAAGAATACTCAAAATGTGAAAAGTAATATTGTCAACATGCTTCTACATTTGTAGTGTTTTAAAAAAAAAATCAATATTCTAACGGAACAAAAACTAAGTTTTGTTGATTTATTGTTAACATTATTTCTGTTTTTGTTCAGTTTAAATTTCTTCTAAAGCAATTTAATATACAATAAATCATTAAAGTCCTAAAAAAGTTTCAGCAACTCTTAAAATGGTTTAGAAAACTTCCTAAGCATTATTTTAAACACCAAAAGGAAATTTCACATTAAGTAAGACAATGAAATAAAAATGGACTATATTGCTATTGCGTTATTCTTAAGGCTTTTTCAGTAGTTAGGATACTAGTGTTCTATCAAAAGTATCCACAAAATTTGTAACCTTGTTATTTCATATAGGAACCCTAAGATTGGAAAACTCCACTGTAATATTTCTAAGAATAAAGGCTTTAAATGTACAAAGAAATTTCAATTTTTATATTAAAGTACAAGATGGGAAAAGTTACTTCACGAAGAAATAAGAATTTGGAAAGTAAAAAGCTAACAAACTTTTTCCATGAAAGATAACTATTAAAACAGTCTAATGTGAAACATTTAATGTCCTTTATTTGAATGTCAAGTCAAATAAAAATAAAAAGTAAAGATAATTTTATGGAAAATGACTTAAACTTCAATTCTAATCAAGATCTAAGAAAGAAAGAAAATACCCAGAAGTTTTTAAATTCATGGATTAACTTATAACAACCAACATACAAATTTATTAGAAACAAAAGTCTTAAATTTAATCTTTTAAGGAAGTTTTAAATATTTTATTGATTTTTAGAGGTGCCTTGTCTTTTCTATCATCAATTGACAAAAAAATGATGAGGCACAGCTGAATATCAATAAAAGAAGAAATTAAGTACAAGAATATCAATGAAAATGGAAGGTCTTCTTTTTTTTTATTAATAAAATATTTGCAGACAACTTATAACAGGAAAGCGATCTAGCAAGGCTAATATAATTCATGTTACACAATTTTAATTTAAATATAACTTTGCAGCCCAGTCAGCAAATACTTCTTATGTATTTATAATTTGTTAAATACTACTATTAGATAATACGATTTCAAATTTCACGGATGATCCAATTTTTCTCAATGAAATTAACTACATTCAAAATAAAATTCATATAAAAAAAAAATTGAGGATTTTTTTTTTTAATATTAATTTTATAACTTATTGTAGTCAACTAACTGCACTTTTAAATCTATTGTTAATACAATAATAAATTTCATTTCCAAAATCTAGCATTCATGGATTGACAGTTCAAGTAATGTATGTTTCTACGTTATTAGCATTTTATTGCATTGACAGTAGCAAAATGTTAATAGTAATAGCAATTCAAGAACTTCTCCAATTCTTTAGCAATTTGTTTAAAAATTTCAACATTTTAAAGAATTTTAAAATAAAAGAAACTGAAAAATCAAGATATTTTTGGCTGCTGTCAAGTGTTCACTCAAATTCTGAATTAACATGACATTCAAATAATGGGAGTTGAACTATGAAAGCATCAAAGCATATTTCACTATTAGAATAGTTAAAAATAGAGAATTGAAATGTCTGTACAAAAGTAGTTTTTAAGGATAAGTTTTTGTTTTATTACCTTTTTATCAGTTTTTGTTTACTTTTATTCTAACAACGGAGTTTCCTTTTATTTCATTTTCTAAAATGCCAAACATTTTGCTATTTACTAAATTCTGATTTCAACACGAAATGTGCTTATTTATAAAGACACATAAAATTAAGCTGTTAAAAATCTTAATATTGTGATATATATTTATTAACCTAACTACTTAACATGTATGTAGGTATTAATATCAACAAGAAAACGTGTTTCTCAAAAAACGTGTAATGAAAACAAGGCCTCTTGATTCAATTAAATGGCTCATTGCTTTTGTAGGATATGACCTTACAATCGAGCAAGTTCTCTTTTTATTTTCAGTCTTGAAGCATAATTGCTACCCAGAAGTTCAGGCCCAATGGATGATATTGACGCTGGGATTGCTTTTACTAGCTATACAATTAAATTCATATCAAATACAATTTTCATGTATTCTATTATATGATAACTGTTTGGTTTCAATAAATTCTATTTTACTTTTCTCTTTAATGAACAGGATGCTGCATGAAACGATCTACTATTTGCTTTTTTGAATAAATATTTATGTCGAACACCATATTTAGAAATTAACATTTCAAAAGATGTACATGGGATTTCATGGAAATAATTCCTAAAAATGATATGTCTCTTATGGCCACTATTCTATCTAGCCACTGCTTCCGCAGTAACTTCAAATTACCAGTATTGATCATTCTGCCTGTTCTCTATTAACTGAATACCACTCCATTCTCTACAATGATCTTCGATCACTTACTGTTTGCCGCTTTTTCAAAAAAGGCTTTCATTAAAAATCTCTAAGAAGCAGTCAAAAGGCTCATATTCAAATTGTTTGTGGACAGAACTAGACCCTGAATACCTCTAACCCCTCCCCCCGACCGTTTCTTTGAGGATTCCTTTTTTTTTTTTCAAAACAAGTTGTAAACATTAATGGTGCAGAGAGCACTAATCAAGCAAGTTATGTTTTATTGTGTGATCTATTGTTCATAGTTTGTACGGAAGAAGCTATCAGACAGAATACTTGTAAACGTGGTAAATCATGAAGAAACATTTTTCACAAAATTCCCTTTTCTATTCCGTTCATCGACTTTGGCCAACGATGGACCACGGGCTAGCCCTACCTGACGTCAGGGTGAGGCTAGAAAATTACAGAAGGGGACGAGATTCATATCCCGTCCAGAAATAACCCTGAGATAGTAAGTCCCAGGGGAGAAACGGACGAACTATGACACAGAAGAAGAAAGATGAAACATCCATGCTCTCGACCGGGATTTGAACCCGGGTACCGGCACACAGGCCGCACGGCAGACCGACGCCTGAGACCACACCAGCCCTTTTCTATTATTATTTGCTAATTTCTAATATTAGGCTTGAAATATTTACAAAGATTTTATTCAAAAAATAAATAGTCCATTTCGTGCACCATCCTTTATTAAATCTAGATTTAAACCAACAGAATAAAAAGTCAGTAAGGTATAACTTTTTTTTTCTTATAAATTCCATAAACCAATATCAGATCAACTGACTTTGTCGCTTAGATCAGATTAATAATGTATAAGCACACAAAACATCAAAGAATCGTAATTTCACATTATTTTTGTGACCAAATTGACTGAAAGCTAAGAACAACTCACTCGCCTGTTGTACTATATCTGCACTATATCTTGTACTATATCTCTTGTACTATGCCTGTATTCATGCATCTATCTTACACTGTCGATTAACTACTCTTTGGTTAAGTAGATTCTCCGCAATCCTAGGCCCAGGGTTTTTCACTCTTTGTATAGCTTCTTCTTATGCCACTACTTAAGCCGAAATTTAACAAACTAGCATAAACGATTCAAAGTAATTTTCATGGAAAAAAAAAAAGGAGGGTCTTGCCCCTTAAAAATACTAAACAAAATTTTTCTTTTTAATATCAGAAGGGAAAAAAAAAAAATCAATCTCAAATCTTTATTTTCATTAAAGGGCAGGTAGTGTAAGAAGAAAGAGTTAAGGTTCTTGAGACCATCAGCTGAACTAGATGAAGTAGTAGTTTTAAAAAAAAAAAGTTGTCTAAAAATATAAATAAATAAATAATATTAAGCTTTTGCCCAATTTCACACAGTTGAATCAAAAAAACTGGCTTTAGATAAAAACTGAGTTTGTAAAAAAAAAAAAAAAAAAAAAAAGATTTAAATATAGTCAATACATGTAAAAAAATAAAAATGAGAATGCTCAATTGACAATGATTATAAGGCAGTAATCTCTTATAATTATCCTAAAGCACCTAAAACCATTGACATACTTTTACTTTCTTTCTTTTTAATTATTTGGATTAAGTGAAATGCTTAGGTATTTTTAAAATATTAACAGTTCTCAGGTTAGTATTAAAAAAAAACTTTTAAACAAAATGCTGATTAAACCTTACATTACATTTGCTATTTAATGAGGTATGATACTTAATTTAATAATCCAAGTTCTCAAAATTTTATCAAATTTTTGTATGTTATATATAATTTCACCAGCTAAGTTAATAGCAGACGTTATTAATATCTTGTACCTTACTTACACATTCTTTAACACTTACACACAAAATAATAATAAAATAAATCCATTAAGTGTAGCTCTAAACACTAAGCCAAATCTACCAAAATGTACGTCAAATACTGCAGCATAAAAATATATAAATAATCCATACATGACCATTAAACAGTCAAAACTGGAGCAGTGTGCTCCTACACTGTTATGTCCAGAATATACTAACTGAACAATTTATCTTTATAAAATGTTATATAAATATTCAAAGCAGAAGATTACAAATTAATATCAAGGATCAGAGTAATGATTAAAAGATTCTGGTATATAAATTCATTTTACTATAAGAAAACTATTCACAAAATTGCATACAATCAATTTACATTATCTTTCCGATATAAATAATAGCATACACTGACAAAAGAATAAAATATTAAAAAACAAAAACAAAATTATTTTAAAAATATATTCACATTTTTTTTTTATCTCAAAAAGCCTAAGAAAATTCTTGGAATTATGTTATTAAAAACTTTTTGAATTTTATACAATATTGTAATAAATAAATGCTTTTATCAGAAGCTTAAAAAATATATTTCCATTAGCAATTTCTACAATGATAATAAATAAAGTATTATACATAATGGAAAAAGTTGTTGTAAATCATCTACAAATAATATATCTCCCTAGTATAAATATCATAATTATCATAAAAACTATCAGTATGAAAATGCGTCAAATGGTTAATTTCAGAAATTACTTTGAAATTTATAAGAGGAAAGTTTATAAATGAAATTAAGGAACGATAAACATATAAGCTATCTTCGGTTCGCTACAATTAAAATTTATGCTTGCAGTTATTAATTGTGTAATTAATTGGATCAAACTTTTTTTTTTTTTCCTTATTGTTTTTAAGAAGAGAAATGAATGTGAGATGTCAAACAAAGAAAGATTAACCATCATTTATCTGATGGGAATAATTTACATTCCATAGTGATTAGGTAAAGGTTGGGGAATTAGTAAGTAGTGTGTTCGGCAATTGTTTATATTAAAATAAACTCCATTCAGAAATCAATGAAGCTTTCTCAGGAACATTTTTAGTTATTTTATTTCTTTATCAATTTCAACAGTATTTCTTTTCGTCGTGATTTTTTTATCGTATATTTTTTTCGTCTATTGATAGTTTTTTGTTATTTTATTTTTCATTAAGCAACACAATTTTATTTCAATGCCTGCAACTTTCATCCGAAAAATTAATTATTAATTCCATAGCTGTTTAATTTTTAATATCTGTTATAAAAGCTTTTTACTTAATCTGGGTTCTTATTTTATCAATGAATAGAATAAAAATTTTACAGGAATTATTGACGGATAAGGTAATTAAACAAATTTGATAGCCGTCATTTAAATATTTAATTAACAAAATCAAGAATATATCTAATAATATATTTTTGATGTTTTAAGTTGTTAATAAAAAAAAAATATAGAAATGATACTTACAGCTGGTTATATACCAATTTCCAAGATCAAAGTTCAGCAATAAAAACGGGATCATGTTAAAAAAAAGATAAACTTAAATTTTCAGAAAACGAATTAGCAATATTTAAATTCAAAAATACCAAAGGGAGATATATTATTTATAGCATTAGAATGTGCTGTTATCTCTTCACTGAAAGCCAAACTTTTGTTTTATAAGCTTTTTTTTTTTTTCATTTTTGTGGATTTGTTTAAATACTGTACAAAATATCATTGAAAAAAATATAAGCAACATTCTACTTTAATAATTACATTATATCATGAAAACTATTTAACATGAAAGCGATTTTCAATCAAATCATCATTCATTATACCTAACTAAATAAACTTTACGCCCATTTTTTTTTTTTCGGCAACATGTATTCACAAACAATAAAGTTAATGATCAAAAGATTACAAACTTAAACATATTTTTCATTTTCAGTTGGTTAATAATTACTAAAAATCTGACATATATAAATGCACTGATGATTATTTAATTAAAAAAAATATTACTTGGGTTAAAAAATTATACAAAGTACTTAAATGAATGAAGATAATAAATATTGAGTAAAACATTTATAATTGGAATATTAAAAAAGTTGATCTACTGTAGATTAAAGTTACCGATTTTATGAGCTTTTTTAAAGTTGCTTCACATAATGGTATTTCAAATTTTTATAAAGATTTTTAAGAAGTTCCTTATTGTTGCTGCTCGAGACGTGTCACATGACAAGCATGGCATAACAAATGCGATTCCATAGGATAGCACCTTTTATCAGGTTCATCGGTTAACTGCATACCACAATCCTTAAAGAAAAAAAAACATAATATTATGACAAATCTTATATAGTCTCTGATAACTATATAACTGTGACTTCTGAAATAAGTTAAGTAATTTATGTGTGATAAGTTTTATTCCAAACAATACTTATTTGAAATAAACTGTTATTTAAATTATAAAATGGTATACATAAGACTAAAAATAGTAAAATTCAATATATATATATATATATATATATACAGTAAAATTACTTTAAAACTTAATACAAATCGTATATTTTCAAGCTTTATATTTACTCAACCCATCCTTGAAGTAGAGCAGGATGGGAATTGGTGATAAATAATGGTTATTTTTGTGGCATTACCAAAAATTTTTTAATTCACAACAAGCAACATGGATTAACTTACAAAAGTGCTTAACATCCACTGTCGTAAATTAAATTATTTT